>CAJQTT010000004.1:10600000-11150579 GCA_906901655.1 Sminthurides aquaticus | reverse complement strand
CTCGAGCGTTTTACATGAAAAAATCAAATTTTGTCATATCACGTTTCTGCCAAAACTCCAATGTTTTACATGAAATTGACTGGTTTCAAGCTAAAACGCCAACTTTTTACATGAAATTGACTGGTTTCAAGCTAAAACTCCAACTTTTTACATGAATCTGAGCTATATCAGTCAAAACTCCAACGTTTTACATGAAAAAATCAAATTTTTGTCATATCACGTTTCTGGCCAAAACTCCAATGTTTTACATGGAATTGACTGGTTTCAAGCTAAAACTCCAACTTTTTACATGAAATCTGAGCTATATCAGTCAAAACTCGAGCGTTTTACATGAAAAAATCAAATTTTGTCATATCACGTTTCTGGCCAAAACTCCATGTTTTACATGAAATTGACTGGTTTCAAGCTAAAACTCCAACTTTTTACATGAAATCTGAGCTATATCAGTCAAAACTCCAACGTTTTACATGAAAAAATCAAATTTTGTCATATCACGTTTCTGGCCAAAACTCCAATGTTGTACATGAAATTGACTGGTTTCAAGCTAAAACTCCAACTTTTTACATGAAATCTGAGCTATATCAGTCAAAACTCCAACGTTTTACATGAAAAAATCAAATTTTGTCATATCACGTTTCTGGCCAAAACTCCAATGTTTTACATGAAATTGACTGGTTTCAAGCTAAAACTCCAACTTTTTACATGAAATCTGAGCTATATCAGTCAAAACTCCAACGTTTTACATGAAAAAATCAAATTTTGTCATATCACGTTTCTGGCCAAAACTCCAATGTTTTTACATGAAATTGACTGGTTTCAAGCTAAAACTCCAACCTTTTTACATGAAATCTGAGCTATATCAGTCAAAACTCCAACGATTTACATGAAAAAATCAAATTTTGTCATATCACGTTTCTGGCCAAAACTCCAATGTTTTACATGAAATTGACTGGTTTCAAGCTAAAACTCCAACTTTTTACATGAAATCTGAGCTATATCAGTCAAAACTCCAACGTTTTACATGAAAAAATCAAATTTTGTCATATTACGTTTCTGGCCAAAACTCCAATGTTTTAAATGAAATTGACTGGTTTTCAAGCTTAACCTCCAACATTTTTACATGAAATCTGAGCTATATCAGTCAAAACTCCAACGTTTTACATGAAAAAAATCAATTTTTGTCATATCACGTTTCTGGCCAAAACTCCAATGTTTTACATGAAATTGACTGGTTTCAAGCTAAAACTCCAACTTTTTACATGAAATCTGAGCTATATCAGTCAAAACTCCATCGTTTTACATGAAAAAATCAAATTTTGTCATATCACGTTTCTGGCCAAAACTCCAATGTTTTACATGAAATTGACTGGTTTCAAGCTAAAACTCCAACTTTTTACATGAAATCTGAGCTTTATCAGTCAAAACTCCAACGTTTTACATGAAAAAATCAAATTTTGTCATATCACGTTTCTGGCCAAAACTCCAATGTTTTACATGAAATTGACTGGTTTCAAGCTAAAACTCCAACTTTTTACATGAAATCTGAGCTATATCAGTCAAAACTCAAGCGTTTTACATGAAAAAATCAAATTTTGTCATATCACGTTTCTGGCCAAAACTCCAATGTTTTACATGAAATTGACTGGTTTCAAGCTAAAACTCCTACTTTTTACATGAAATCTGAGCTGGTATCAAGCTCAAAACTCCAACGTTTTACATGAAATCTGAGCTATATCAGTCAAAACTCCAACGTTTTACATGAAAAAATCAAATTTTGTCATATCACGTTTCTGGCCAAAACTCCAATGTTTTAAATGAAATTGACTGGTTTCAAGCTTAACCTCCAACTTTTTACATGAAATCTGAGCTATATCAGTCAAAACTCCAACGTTTTACATGAAAAAATCAAATTTTGTCATATCACGTTTCTGGCCAAAACTCCAATGTTTTACATGAAATTGACTGGTTTCAAGCTAAAACTCCAACTTTTTACATGAAATTGACTGGTTTCAAGCTAAAACTCCAACTTTTTACACGAAATCTGAGCTATATCAGTCAAAACTCCAACGTTTTACATGAAAAAAATCAAATTTTGTCATATCACGTTTCTGGCCAAAACTCCAATGTTTTAAATGAAATTGACTGGTTTCAAGCTTAACCTCCAACTTTTTACATGAAATCTGAGCTATATCAGTCAAAACTCCAACGTTTTACATGAAAAAATTCAAATTTTGTCATATCACGTTTCTGGCCAAAACTCCAATGTTTTACATGAAATTGACTGGTTTCAAGCTAAAACTCCAACTTTTTACATGAAATCTGAGCTATATCAGTCAAAACTCCAACGTTTTACATGAAAAAATCAAATTTTGTCATATCACGTTTCTGGCCAAAACTCCAATGTTTTACATGAAATTGACTGGTTTCAAGCTAAAACTCCAACTTTTTACATGAAATCTGAGCTATATCAGTCAAAACTCCAACGTTTTACATGAAAAAATCAAATTTTGTCATATCACGTTTCTGGCCAAAACTCCAATGTTTTACATGAAATTGACTGGTTTCAAGCTAAAACTCCAACTTTTTACATGAAATCTGAGCTATATCAGTCAAAACTCCAACGTTTTACATGAAAAAATCAAATTTTGTCATATCACGTTTCTGGCCAAAACTCCAATGTTTTACATGAAATTGACTGGTTTCAAGCTAAAACTCCAACTTTTTACATGAAATCTGAGCTATATCAGTCAAAAACTCCAACGTTTTACATGAAAAAATCAAATTTTTGTCATATCACGTTTCTGGCCAAAACTCCAATGTTTTACATGAAATTGACTGGTTTCAAGCTAAAACTCAACTTTTTACATGAAATCTGAGCTATATCAGTCAAAACTCCAACGTTTTACATGAAATCTGAGCTATATCAGTCAAAACTCCAACGTTTTACATGAAAAAATCAAATTTTGTCATATCACGTTTCTGGCCAAAACTCCAATGTTTTAAATGAAATTGACTGGTTTCAAGCTTAACCTCCAACTTTTTTACATGAAATCTGAGCTATATCAGTCAAAACTCCAACGTTTTACATGAAAAAATCAAATTTTGTCATATCACGTTTCTGGCCAAAACTCCAATGTTTTACATGAAATTGACTGGTTTCAAGCTAAAACTCCAACTTGTTACATGAAATCTGAGCTATATCAGTCAAAACTCCAACGTTTTACATGAAAAAATCAAATTTTGTCATATCACGTTTCTGGCCAAAACTCCAATTTTTTAAATGAAATTGACAGGTTTCAAGCTTAACCTCCAACTTTTTACATGAAATCTGAGCTATATCAGTCAAAAACTCCAACGTTTTACATGATAAAATCAAATTTTGTCATATCACGTTTCTGGCCATAAACTCCAATGTTTTACATGAAATTGACTGGTTTCAAGCTAATAACTCCAACTTTTTACATGAAATCTGAGCTTATATCAGTCAAAACTCCAACGTTTTACATGAAATAAATCAAATTTTGTCATATCACGTTTCTGGCCAAAACTCCAATGTTTTACATGAAATTGACTGGTTTCAAGCTAAAACTCCAATCTTTTTACATGAAATCTGAGCTATATCAGTCAAAACTCCAACGTTTTACATGAAAAAATCAAATTTTGTCATATCACGTTTCTGGCCAAAACTCCAATGTTTTACATGAAATTGACTGGTTCAAGCTAAAACTCCAACTTTTTACATGAAATTGACTGGTTTCAAGCTAAAACTCCAACTTTTTACATGAAATCTGAGCTATATCAGTCAAAACTCCAACGTTTTACATGAAAAAATCATATTTTGTCATATCACGTTTCTGGCCAAAACTCCAATGTTTTACATAGAAATTGACTGGTTTCAAGCTAAAACTCCAACTTTTTACATGAAATCTGAGCTATATCAGTCAAAACTCCAACGTTTTACATGAAAAAATCAAATTTTGTCATATCACGTTTCTGGCCAAAACTCCAATGTTTTTACATGAAATTGACTGGTTTCAAGCTAAAACTCCAACTTTTTACATGAAATCTGAAGCTATATCAGTCAAAACTCCAACGTTTTACATGAAATCTGAGCTATATCAGTCAAAACTCCAACGTTTTACATGAAAAAATCAATTTTGTCATATCACGTTTCTGGCCAAAACTCCAATGTTTTAAATGAAATTGACTGGTTTCAAGCTTAACCTCCAACTTTTTACATGAAATCTGAGCTATATCAGTCAAAACTCCAACGTTTTACATGAAAAAATCAAATTTTGTCATATCACGTTTCTGGCCAAAACTCCAATGTTTTACATGAAATTGACTGGTTTCAAGCTAAAACTCCAACTTTTTACATGAAATCTGAGCTATATCAGTCAAAACTCCAACGTTTTACATGAAAAAATCAAATTTTGTCATATCACGTTTCTGGCCAAAACTCCAATGTTTTACATGAAATTAACTGGTTTCAAGCTAAAACTCCAACTTTTTACATGAAATCTGAGCTATATCAGTCAAAACTCAAGCGTTTTACATGAAAAAATCAAATTTTGTCATATCACGTTTCTGGCCAAAACTCCAATGTTTTACATGAAATTGACTGGTTTCAAGCTAAAACTCCAACTTTTACATGAAATCTGAGCTATATCAGTCAAAACTCCAACGTTTTACATGAAAAAATCAAATTTTGTCATATCACGTTTCTGGCCAAAACTCCAATGTTTTACATGAAATTGACTGGTTTCAAGCTAAAACTCCAACTTTTTATATGAAATCTCAGCTATATCAGTCAAAACTCCAACGTTTTTACATGAAAAAATCAAATTTTGTCATATCACGTTTCTGGCCAAATCTCCAATGTTTTACATGAAATTGACTGGTTTCAAGCTAAAACTCCAACTTTTTACACGAATATCTGAGCTATATCAGTCAAAACTCCAACGTTTTACATGAAAAATCAAATTTTGTCATATCACGTTTCTGGCCAAAACTCCAATGTTTTACATGAAATTGACTGGTTTCAAGCTAAAACTCCAACTTTTTACATGAAATCTGAGCTATATCAGTCAAAACTCCAACGTTTTACATGAAAAAATCAAATTTTGTCATATCACGTTTCTGGCCAAAACTCCAATGTTTTACATGAAATTGACTGGTTTCAAGCTAAAACTCCAACTTTTTACATGAAATCTGAGCTATATCAGTCAAAACTCCAACGTTTTACATGAAAAAATCAAATTTTGTCATATCACGTTTCTGGCCAAAACTCCAATGTTTTACATGAAATTGACTGGTTTCAAGCTAAAACTCCAACTTTTTACATGAAATCTGAGCTATATCAGTCAAAACTCCAACGTTTTACATGAAAAAATCAAATTTTGTCATATCACGTTTCTGGCCAAAACTCCAATGTTTTACATGTAATTGACTGGTTTCAAGCTAAAACTCCAACTTTTAACATGAAATCTGAGCTATATCAGTCAAAACTCCAACGTTTTACATGAAAAAATCAAATTTTGTCATATCACGTTTCTGGCCAAAACTCTAATGTTTTCCATGAAATTGACAGGTTTCAAGCTAAAACTCCAACTTTTTACTTGAAATCTGAGCTATTTCAGCCAAAACTCCAACGTTTTACATGAAAAAATCAAATTTTGTCATATCACGTTTCTGGCCAAAACTCCAATGTTTTACATGAAATTGACTGGTTTCAAGCTAAAACTCCAACTTTTTACATGAAATCTGAGCTATATCAGCCAAAACTCCAACGTTTTACATGAAAAAATCAAATTTTGTCATATCACGTATCTGGCCAAAACTCCAATGTTTTACATGAAATTGACTGGTTTCAAGCTAAAACTCCAACTTTTTACTTGAAATCTGAGCTACATAAGTCAAAACTCCAACGTTTTACATGAAAAAATCAAATTTTGTCATATCACGTTTCTAGCCAAAACTCCAATGTTTTACATGAAATTGACTGGTTTCAAGCTAAAACTCCAACTTTGTACATGAAATCTGAGCTATATCAGTCAAAACTCCAACGTTTTACATGAAAAAATCAAATTTTGTCATATCACGTATCTGGCCAAAACTCCAATGCTTTACATGTAATTGACTGGTTTCAAGCTAAAACTCCAACTTTTAACATGAAATCTGAGCTATATCAGTAAAAACTCCCACGTTTTACATGAAAAAATCAAATTTTGTCATATCACGTTTCTGGCCAAAACTCTAATGTTTTCCATGAAATTGACAGGTTTCAAGCTAAAACTCCAACTTTTTACTTGAAATCTGAGCTACATCAGTCAAAACTCCAACGTTTTACATGAAAAAATCAAATTTTGTCATATCACGTTTCTGGCCAAAACTCCAATGTTTTACATGAAATTGACTGGTTTCAAGCTAAAACTCCAACTTTGTACATGAAATCTGAGCTATATCAGCCAAAACTCCAACGTTTTACATGAAAAAATCAAATTTTGTCATATCACGTTTCTGGCCAAAACTCCAATGTTTTACATGAAATTGACTGGTTTCAAGCTAAAACTCCAACTTTTTACATGAAATCTGAGCTATATCAGCCAAAACTCCAACGTTTTACATGAAAAAATCAAATTTTGTCATTTCACGTTTCTGGCCAAAACTCCAATGTTTTACATGAAATTGACTGGTTTCAAGCTAAAACTCCAACTTTTTACATGAAATCTGAGCTATATCAGTCAAAACTCCAACGTTTTACATGAAAAAATCAAATTTTGTCATTTCACGTTTCTGGCCAAAACTCCAATGTTTTGCATGATATTGACTGGTTTCAAGCTAAAACTCCAACTTTTTACATGAAATCTGAGCTATATCAGTCAAAACTCAAACGTTTTACATGAAAAAATCAAATTTTGTCATATCACGTATCTGGCCAAAACTCCAATGTTTTACATGAAATTGACTGGTTTCAAGCTAAAACTCCAACTTTTTACATGAAATCTGAGCTATATCAGCCAAAACTCCAACGTTTTACATGAAAAAATCAAATTTTGTCATATCACGTTTCTGGCCAAAACTCCAATGTATTAAATGAAATTGACTGGTTTCAAGCTAAAACTCCAACTTTTTACATGAAATCTGAGCTATATCAGCCAAAACTCCAACGTTTTACATGAAAAAATCAAATTTTGTCATATCACGTTTCTGGCCAAAACTCCAATGTATTAAATGAAATTGACTGGTTTCAAGCTAAAACTCCAACTTTTTACATGAAATCTGAGCTATATCAGCCAAAACTCCAACGTTTTACATGAAAAAATCAAATTTTGTCATATCACGTTTCTGGCCAAAACTCCAATGTTTTACATGAAATTGACTGGTTTCAAGCTAAAACTCCAACTTTTTACATGAAATCTGAGCTATATCAGTCAAAACTCCAACGTTTTACATGAAAAAATCAAATTTTGTCATATCACCTTTCTGGCCAAAACTCCAATGTTTTACATGAAATTGACTGGTTTCAAGATAAAACTCCAACTTTTTACATGAAATCTGAGGCCCGAGATACCGGGGAACAGCAAGGAATATATTCAAAAATCATGTATTTTGTCCACCGTTATAACTTTTCGGAACTAACTACCAGTTTGGAGCAAACTGTGGGAGCACGCAGGCAGCTATCAGTTTGTACTTTTATCCAATCCAATACACACTGTGGTTACCCAAAGTCACCAATAAAACGCTTTTCCAACTTTTTAATAGGCATTTTTAACTTTTATACGAAAGCCAATTGTACGAATTATACAAAACTGTGCAGCATTGGTTACTTCACGATCTAAAGTTTCCGTTTATTATATTTATCTCAGATTTCGGGTAATCTTTCATGTCAACTGCATAAATAGCCAACCCTTCCGCATTGACATCGATTAAATCTTCCACTGGCGTGTGGAAAAAGAGTTTATAGGTTTTCACGCAATTATAAAATCAATTAATGTGAATAACTAAACTTATTACAAAAATGAATGCGTAGAACACGATTGCGATAAACTGTGCTTTCACATACTAACATTTTTAACTCCTTGCCGACTACTTACTGCCCTGTTGACTTCTAACTTTGACTTCATTCAACGGAGGTTTGACCGGTACATACAGAACCACAGTGGTGTATATAACCAAAGCCGCAGCAGCCATAGCGCACGTAAACCTGGTGTCTATTTAGCTGTTAGCTTACACCAAAAGGGATTTACTCTCTCTTTCGGGCACTTTGGGTCCCAGGTGGTTAAAAACCGTAGTAAGTTTCTAGTAAATTAAAAGCCCCATCACAGTTACATCGATTGAAATGGCAGGATGCATTGCAGTTGTTAAAAATCATCTCTTTTTTAGTATCTTCCATACGGTACTCGATACTACGGCCTGTTTCACAAGTTCTTGAAGTGCTCGTATTTCCCTCTGCTCCTTCACGACGTCATTTACTACTGCATGTACGCTTCTCTTGTCTGCTCCGCTGCGTCTCCTGCTTGCTCGCAGATGAAACCGGATAGTTCTTTTTTCGTCGAAATCTTCGCTCACAAGCGTCAAGCGACTTGCACCGTTGGAAAGCTGAAATCTTCTTCTCTGATACAAACTGACTTTTATGTCCCTACGGCAAAGTTTGGCGTGGCAGCTACACTTAAAGTACAAAAAGTCAGGTTTCCTAAACCTGTAGACATTTAATTCTGTAGCGTCCTCAACCTTTGACCTAGGGACATAAAAGTTAGTTTGTATCAGAGAAGAAGATTGCGGCTTTTCAATAATGCAAACCGCTTGACGCTGTGACTCTTGTGAGCGAAGATTTCGACGAAAACGAAATATGCAGTTTCATGAGCGAGCACGGAGCAGAGGAGAGAAGAGTAGCGTACATGCAGGAAAGTGACGTCGTGGAAGAGCGGAGGGAAGTACGAGCACATCAAGAACTTGTGAAACAGGCGGTATTATTTCCGTTAAGAGGGAGGTACATGCAAATCAGTTTTGTACCCTACAGCACGCAAGTGCAAAGAACCCATGACTGCGTAGTTGAAAATTAGAAATAAATTACTAGCTACGTTAAATAACATGGACTGTGGTCTTCAATAATGACGCACATGGGATACAAGAAATCCGAGGAACAGCGAGGAATATATTTTAAATCGTGTAACCCGCATTTGTTATCCCTTTTGACTATTGAAAGTAACCCCAGTAATGACCTGATAGCACAAAGTACTATAAAACACTAACATTTAACAGCAAACTGTGTAAGTACACTGCTAGCTCTTACAGTATACATATAATATGAAAAACACATCTCAGAAACTGAGACAAGCTGATCATACCACACTCTATGCCGTTGTAGAAATGCAACGTGCTAACTTTATTAATTCCTACCAGTATTAATCATACTGCACGAGGTGCATTCAATACATGAGCGAGACATTTAACTGATAAAAACACAATTCAAGTCTCGTGCGGTCATTAAGTAACGAATCTGTAAAGAATAGTTCGTTATTGCTACATACTATACAATTTACTATTGCTTTTATAATGTAAGCACTGTGGGTGGGTACTTCTATTTCTTCTGAAAAAGTAGGTACATGCAAATCAGTACCACGCAAGGGCAAAGAACACATGATTGCGTAATTGAAAATTAGACACTTTTTTTTGTATTGTAAAGGAGGTGCCCTTTGGTTGACAACAGGCGCCGACGTAGCCACAAAAAGGCTAATTTCGGACTATCCTCAGTTCACAACAGTGCTTACGCACTATGATTGCTGTTGATCTGTTCCATTAAGCCTGTTGCCATAAAGAAAGACAACACGCGTCTGTGGTCCAGATCTTTAAGTTTGCTAGGATCAAGTCTCACCTCGCCGAGGTAGAGAAGCCTGACCAAAGCGTGGATCGGGCAGTCAGTAATGACATGAGCTGCACTCTCCTCAAGTCCACACTCGCAATTAGGGTCGGTAACCAGGCCCAGATTGAAAGCATGCTTTCTCAGGGCTATATGATCAGTCACAAGCCCCGTTAAGGTGCGACACTTAACTAACTACATTAAATAACATACACTTTGGTCTTCAATTATAACGTACACGAGATCGGGCGGGTGTCAACTTGGATCACTGGGTCAAATTAGGATGGATCACTGGGTCAAATTAGGATGGATCATGGCCCAGGATCAATGACCCAAAGCAGTTTTGACCCACTTTGTTGATGCACTTGGATCATATTGACCCAGTGATGAGCTGATTCTGGGTCAAAGGATCGCATGATTCGTTCCTAGCTTGGTCTACTACGTCGGAGGTATTTTGAACTGGGTATCCATTTCTTTTGTGCTATGCAAAAGCGCATTATACAGCGTAGACGCTTCAGCGTATCGTCAATGTACTGTAAAGTAAAGGATGATACAATGGGATGTTTGCGATACTCACATGAGGGACAGGGGGAGTAGCGGACGAAGAAGAGAAACTTTAAGCGAATTAATTTCCTAAAGAAAGTAGTTTCAGATACGTTTCAGGACATGAACTATGGGCGAAGGTATACGAAATAGGTTTCGGAATGTTATCCTAGTCTTGAAAAGATTCCAACAATTAAAAATGAGCATTTGTGGTGGACGTACCCAGGACGAGAATACAAGGTGAAGAGGTGTTAGAAGTTATAGTGAATATAATAGCGTCAGAACGCAAGCAGCTAACTAGTTAAGTTGAAAATTAGATATAATGCATATGATCAAATGATGAGCATGGATGTCTAATGTAAACATAAAATAAACTTAATTAGCGAAGGAAAAAATTCATGCTGGCTAGTGGCTATCAACTAAGCTTTATGGATAGGTTGTTCCGGTGTTGAGTTCTTATTTAACTCAAAACTGGAAACAAATAGCATCCAGTTCTAAAAAAATAATAATTACCTTACAAAGAAGAAACTATTCAAGTTTCGCAAAGGATTTATTAGCCTAAAATTCATTACTTATCGTCTCAGCCTGGTGTTTCACGATTAAGCTTCAACTGCCTAGATGGAACTTTTGATCGCTGGAGACTAAGAAACATCGAACACTTAACGAAATGACTTAGAGCTAACACATCCTACACAACTACAAGGTAAAACGAAGAGATTAGGGACAGTACAATGTTGCAAGTGGAAAAATGAAGATATTCTTGGTATTTCACCTTGGTGCAGAAACTTGACTGAAGCCTTGAGCGGATATTCTTCCTTGACGAAACCAGATGATGGTAGAAGATAAGCCGAATCTGAAGAACGGGACAGGAAAGTTGACCGACAAAACACAGTCCATAAGACGAACACCGACCAAGGCATAACCAACGTAAACTTCGGGTAGACCTCCACTGTATCAGCAACTCAAAGTCCGGGTAACTCCTCGTAGAACCTCGCAGACACCACTTCCCACCGACGACAACGCCATGCTAAATTTCTGGGTGACCTTTTTGACCATCCGAGCCCGTCACTTAACCCCCTGCTTTGGACTCTCCAAGACACCGAGGCTTTCCAGGCCTAGGGCAGTCTGCGGTTATCCACAGGTACCAGCAGATCCACCCCTCGAAGACTTGACCTTGCTTTGGACCGTGAGGCCGAGTGTTCTCCAATCGCGATGATAACCCCAACGTCTTCTTTCCGCGTGGCTGAAATTCCATGTCCAGGGCAATTTCACCGTGCCACCACCAGAAACGCACGCTTGACCGCCGCCACCAGTTGAATTTTGGATTAGGATCCGTACCAAACACATCCACATCCACGCCGCAACATCCACAATGTCAGACTCATGGACCACGATGGACTCGGGAAAGAAAAACAAAATAAAACCTACACATAACTGAAGACAAAAAACGTTTACCATACCTACTGGCAAACCCAAATCAGCGTTGACCGGACTGGTAGAGCCCCGACTCCATGGGCGGATCAACGAAGTTGCTCAACACAGCCAAGAAAACACCACCCTCCGACGGAAAGCTCGAACTGTAGCGGACGAACCGCACCGAAGGCCATTCTTCCAACTGAGGGGCACGACACCGACGATGGAGAAGGCTGGTTCCAACAGAAGGACCCCGAAGACGCGTGGTCAGCACTTCCGCGTGGAATCCCCGCACCCCCGTGCGGACAGGAGTCGAACCATCTGTAGCCACGGCGTGGTTGGAACCACGTGGAGAAGATGGCCGCCAAACCGGAGGGTTCACGACGAAAGATGCCACCACATGTATGATTGATCCAGGCACCAGCAGATAGTCAAATACGAAGGTAAATTCACTATACGACAGGCCCATCACTGAAATCAAGCAACAAAACGACACAACAACACATGTAAACCTAACGTCGAACATTATGTTTACCCAATCGGGCAGCCGGTCGGCTACCCAATCCCGAAGCGAGGTCATACTATGACCTCCAACGACGAACAGTTTGTAGAATGCTATACTACACCTAACTAGAAACTAACTAAGACGGAACCTAAAAAGAACTGGGTTTCGGCACCATTTGTAACGAGTTGTGTCCTGCCTAAGTCTACAACCTACCATATGCTAGATGAATTTGCACATAATGCTAGAAAAACAGGACTGCAACCACATTCTAAAGGTTCCTTAATGGTTCAATTCTTTAATTAGGTTGTGTTCACTTTAAGATCATACACCATCACGAAACTAATCAATGACAACATATAATCTCCTAAGCTAGTCTTAATTAACTTAAGTTAAACCTTCTTCAACCTCTTATCCTAATCCTTAGTTAAGAGATAACTATACCGATTTACACTAACTATTCTAAATAATTAATTATAATTATTCTAGCTCTTTGGGAGAACACATTATTCTAGGCGGACTGAAACACCTATTCACACTTTAACTAACAATTAGTTAACCTGATCTAATCTGATCTAGTTTTACGTATAATCCTAATAGTTTAAGACGCTCCCGTCTATCCTACTATATACTAAAACCTCGACCCTCTAACTACTAGAATTGAGGAGCTCCGGACCACACGTCCGTCCCCTTCTATAGTTAAGCACACTCTCTTTCCTCATGGGATTTTCCCATGTGGTTTCCTATTCTATAGCACACAAATTACATAGGCCTGTAACCGGCGTCCCAGTTACAGACTTCACCCACACATTCATTCATAGGTACAATTTAGATGCCACACACTCCATGTGCTTACTCTAATATTGTTCTCTTGCGCAGGACGTCTACTACGTCTGCTTCCTTCTGTATAGCTTATGCTTCCCACCGTCCTTACCGACAGTCCCCATGAAACATATCTAATTACCTTAAACCTAAGTTAATTAATTATATTTTAATCGCATGATACTGAGCGTGGCATTATTCGAAAGCCCAACTCTTCCTCTACAAGATACTTGTTACTAGAACCGCGGTCACTCGATGAAATCGAGAAATATCATACGTTGAAGTATTGTCGTCGTGCTCTTACATTACTCGTAAGAGACGACTACTTCGCCTATACCTTCTACACGGTAAGTATTACAAACTAGGGCTCATGACCATCGTTACACTAAAGTTCATGACACTAGTTCTTACAAAAGATCAAAAAGCAACAAAAATTATCAGAAAGGGACAAAAACGAGCACGCAAAAATTATCAAAAAGTGACAAAAATGATCAAAAAGTGACAAAAATGATCAAAAAGTGACGAAATGAACAAAAAGTGACGAAAATGATCACAAAGTGACAAAAAGTGACAACAATGATCAAAAAGTGACAACAATGATCAAAAAGTGACAAAAACGATCAAAAAGTGACAAAAACGATCAAAAAGTGACAAAAACGATCAAAAAGTGACAAAAATGATCAACAAGCAACAAAAATGACCGCTATAGGGCCCGCGCACATATTATATTATGCAATTTTGTTCTAATCATTTTTAGCAAAAACTTGAAGTATATAAACCAAAAATGATTGGATTAGGCAAATAATTGGATTCCTTCAAAAAAAGCTTGCAAAAATATCAAAAAGGAGTTTCAGAAACGCAAAACTAATCGCTACGGTAAAACAGGACAGATTTTCTTCACTCAAGCGTACAGGAGTCGAAATCATGTACATACGCTGGGTTTTTTTACATTTAGCTGATCGTCCTTTGTCCAGGACGATTTAGTTTTATCATGAAAGACTATCATAAGCTACTTTTGACATATTACGATGTCTTAATCGCCGGGAACCTAATTTTGTTGACCTCATTTATGGATAGTTCCTAGAGTCTTTATTGAATTTCAGCGGAATTCGGCAAAAGTAGGAACATTGGCTAGGAGGGATATTAACTACAATCATATTGATGAGATTTAGCAACATTTCAAATTTCTCGGTGTTTACCTAGGAGTGTGCTGTACTGTAAGACAGTTTTTTCCCAATATGTTCACCACAGTTTGCTTCAAATACCCAAGGCGAAGCCGGGTCGCCAAGCTTGTTTATTACTGTTTTGAATAAAATGAATACACTAGAAATAGCCCATTTTTCAGAAACTTTAGTATTTAACGCTTGAAAGCCAGCTTTTATATAAGTATAATGCGTATAATTATCAATTGCGAAAACAGCATGTTCTAAAATATGCTATTTAATGTACCAGGTCTTACTATACCGTGCACGAAGTGTTCTTTTTGGTGGATTATGAAGAATAGTGGAAACTGTGGCATTTGGGTCCTACTTAATAGTTCCAACCAAAAAAATCCCATGTTTTTCGGAGTAACTGCAGTTAACCTCTGGGGCACCATAACATTTGAACTATTCCGTCACTAGAGCCTCTGTTTCCATGGTGTGAATTTGTTGCGCGCCCGTTCGAATAAGGGCGTTTCAAACCACTGGACCGCTTTAAATGCATTTATTATAAGCAGTAGCCCCAATAATTTTTGCAAAACCAATTAGAGATGGCTGAATAATTATGGGCAAGCAAAGAAAATTTTAAAACTCAATTTGGTGCAAACATGAAATAAAGAATGCATTAAATATACTAGTAGCAGCGATTGGAAATTTAAATGAACTCCAATCAGTTTCCTGGGCTTGTTTTACAAATTCAGCGTGAATCCGCAAATGTTTAAATACACTACACTGGGCGACAGTCCCGAGTAGTATTTGTAAAAAAATAAAACAAAGGGCAAGAATACGGGAAATGGAATCTATATATTCATGCAGTCAGCCATGGTAACCATCATGTGATTGATAAAATTCACAACAACGGGCTAGAACTCTGGGAGTGAAATGTTTATATCCACTACGTTGGGGCCCAAGAGGTTAACAGGGTTTTAATGGGGAAATTGCTAATGGGGAATAACATGCGATTCTGGATCGTCTAGACCTCGATCCGTTCGAGTCATGGTTAAAGCGTCTCCTAAATGAAAATCCCAGCAAATGACATATATTTGGAAAGCCCAGAAACTGAGGAAGACGATTGTGGTCATATTATGGAGCGTTTAATTAAACCCGGGTATTTCACAGATGCTTTGTTACCCGGGTAGTTTCTGATACTCGGGTTTGATAATAAGTTCCAAAATATAAACATAATCGTCTTCCTCAGTATGTGGGCTTTCCAAATATGTATCATTTGCTGGGATTATCATTTAGGAGACGCTTTAACCATGACTCTGACGGACCGAGGTCTGGACGATCCAGAATCGCATGTAATTCCCCATTAGCAATTTTCCCATTAAAAACCTGTTAATTGCAGTTACTCACACAAACCGAAACACATGGGATTTTTTGGGTAGAAACTATTAACTAGGACTCAAATGCCACAGCTTCCACTATTTTTCGTAATCCGCCGAAATGAACACTTGGTTTGGTGTACGTTACAGTTAGCCACGACTAAATTGTAACGGACCCGAGCATGTTACGCCGCAGGGCAAGGAGAAGGTAGCCAGAAGCTGTAGACTCCTGGAGAATATCTCCAGTCGTCGTCTGGCAGGCAGGCAGGCTAGTAGTCAATAAACCTATCCAGTGTCTTATTCTACCAATACCTCCTGAGTCTTCTCCTTATCGCATCGTAATCATCCTCAGCCTACAACGACTCATCTACTAGCTAACTCTTAGGGAACCGGATCCCGGGTATCAGCGTAGTAGTTAAGGTGCGGACACCTCATTACCGGGCAACTTGGAGGGGTCGTCTCAAAATGCCGCCTAACTAGGAAGAAGTTTACTGGATTAGTTGAGTGTTGGCTAACTGATATTAACCTGACTAACTGTTCTGACGAAATCGCTCGGTATGTTTGCGAAATCCGTCTGTGGCCACCCGCCCCCTAGTCTAATTTCATATCGCAGTAGTCTGCTTTAACACACCGGCAAATTCAGGCAAGCTCGTAGACAGTAGACATAGAGTACTGCCTTCCGTATACACCTGTGCTTCAGTTAGTTCTCAAGTCTCCATGTACGCCTTTCATCCCCTTTCTCCCTCTTCTCTATTCTGGTCTTCATGTTTTATGGAGGGATAGACAGTACACCCGAGAGCTACACGTCGTGTCTCAGAGAATGAGTTGCGCTGTGGTGTATATTGAGCCACCGAGCTTGTTTTAAACACATCTTAAGTCTTCTGCACACAATAGTCCGGGGTGCAAGGCGCTCTCACAGCTCTTATTTTTCAGGAAATAAAAGTCAAAGTGAGAGCCATCACAGAATTTCCCGCTTCCGTAAGAGATGCATTGGGATTCTCACGCGCAAGCAGGTTCTCCGCTGTAGTTAGTGGAGAACCGAAAGTTTTCTGAGTTCTCTTTCCGATTGCACCGCTCAGGAACGTCCCAGAGTCAAACAGTTCGGCTTGTTGGATAGCTGAGATTGTTTGCTCGATTACATGTAATATTGTTTCTCTGTAGGTCAAAGTGTACAGTAACTGCAACGCTTACACTGAAAAAAGTAAGTTTTCTGCGGCAGCAGACTTCCAGCGTTGCAGCATCTTCGAACTTTGACCTACCAACATAAAATTTTATTAAACAGATAGAAGAAGACCTAGGCTATCCAAAAATGCGAACAGCTTGGCTGTGTGACGGTCTTGAGTGGAGCAATAGATAAAGCAAGCCGAGGAAAATCTTACGACTATTTACTGTCCTAATTTCCCCACTCGCCGCCAGAGATCACATGGCTTAAATGTTGTGTATGCGCTACGTACAATTCGTATGCACTCCTCTAGCTACACCGTGGGTCTCAGATTCAAGCAGTATGTATCTCTCGGACCGACTGATAGAGGGAGAAGGAGAGAGTATTAGACTGCGCTCTGCTTATGGCGGCTCTCTCATGCTTGGGAATCATCCATTTATTAGGTCACCGAAAATTCGCGATTTTCGACATCTCCGTCCCTCCATGTCAGTGCTCGTCATTCGCACATAACCCTTAATCCCAAGTGACATCACTGCAACTCCTGCCAGACGTCTTTGGGATGCTCACAAATCTTCTTTTTTTCAAATATTTCATGTTTGATTTGAATTGCGGTGTACTTGATTTGCTTGTAACTTTGATTAACGAGAATAATCAGCTCAAAATTGTTAGAATCCTAATTTCTGAAGAACTGTTGAATTAAGTACGAAATTGTTTCCTAAATATCGAATACTGACACCACCCGGGACCAGCTCCTTCCCCCTAATGTTTTATCTTCCAGCGCCCCTACCTCCTATTTATGGAGAAGCAATAAATGCATGAGTCCTTGGTCTTCTCAAAGTAGCGCAGAAAATTGAATTTACAGGCGTAGCTGTTGCTGTGTGTTCTACATTCAAGAGAATATCTATCCATAAACTCAGCATTGATTCGTGTACCAGTTCTTTTTTTCAGGTCTAGGCTTTTTGAGAGCGTATGGATGGATGCATGCTGGCAGAGGAAATGAGTTGATAATCATCAAGGAGTAAGAGAGGACGTAGATCCTTAAGAGAATTTCACTCTCTGAAAACTTTTTGAAAGCAAAGAATAAGGATTTGATTCGAGTTTCTTTTTGGAAAGGCATAACCAAAGAAACCTTTGCGCTGCTGTTGAAGCATTTATCGGTCACACTGCTCAACTCGCTATGCAACATACTGCATTCAGTGTAAAGTTAAATTCCAGCGCGAAGACGGAGAAGAATTCTACCAGAATTAAAGTTAAACTTTCGTTAAAGTTATTTCTGAGGTGTGCGAAGTAATTATAATAAAAGTTTGCATAAAACTCTACAGTGCAAAGTGCATTTTTTATTTATACCTCACAGATAATTCGTTGGATTCATGTATAAATGGACGGATTCCTTAGTGAAAATCCTAAGTTAAATGTGTTGTATGGCCTGGTCATAGGGCGCGCTTAACCCTGCAAAATTAAAGAAGGAAAACCAGGCAAATACGAAGAAGAAAATCAAGGAGTAAAAAGAGAAACACTCCTTGGAACGATTTATTCATGCCAACAATGACATCGTGACGGAAGTTAGTAACTACTACAAATTTCAGGCCATAAGATAATAAGTATAATTGCGGTTCTGATCAAGTGTAACCTCAGTTCATGTGGACCGGCAGTTTTTGAAACTTTTGTACCCCTTTCTTTTTGTCGAAGTGAAGATGAGCACCCCAACAGACTATCAATGGTAGGTCATGATCCCTTGATTTTTTATTCCTTGGAATGGATTCATGTAATTTACTTCATTTAAATGGGGTTGCACAAATCTACAGCGTGGCGTAGAACAAGTGCATGAACATGAAAGACAAGAGTCTGATCTTTGACCTGTTCTGTGTATATTTACAGGGCGTATACAATCATGGATTCATCCCGAGTTTCCACGTTCCTAATATCTATACTATTGATTGTCTATGGAAGTTTTAGGTAAGCAGAGAGAACTGGGAAGATGTAGCAAATTTCGGTGAATTTGAAGCACTGGTCTAACCGTTATAATTTATTTACACACAGATCTCTTAATATGGAGCAAGAAGCTCGGGAAAGAGAAAAAGAGAAGGAACTTGCTAAATTGACTGGAATTTCTACCAACAATAACAATAGTGAAGGGAGTGAGTGGTTTCACATTTTTCGTAAGATTTTATACGTATAGGTATTGCAAAGATTGAAAGTGACGATAAAGATACGCTCTATTAATTCGAATGCAAGCTTTTTTGTCCAACAAATCATTCAATTCGTATAATGTCATCGAGCCTATGGTTAAGTTGCGTAGCCGTACAAAATATCGCATACCCCTATCTTTTTCCTGCATTTTTTTGAAATTAGTCTTGTTAGTTCTTCTCTCGGATGTGCCACAGATTAGCTGTCTGGGGGTTGAGGGAAAGTATGTGTTCACGTAAATGTTCTTCATGAAAGCGGCAGCCTTGCTTTGGATTGTGTATGGATTCCTTCGACACTGTTTTTAAAGTTGAAATTTGTAATTATAACACGTTGAAGAAATCCTTTGAATTGTCTCACTCAAGCTTGCAATCGAAAGTCACGTGTAAATCAATAAACTTTTAAGTAAATAGGCAGGGTTAATTTACTGCAACCTTCTATGCTCTTGCAGATGTGCAAACTCTGGATACAATGCAAGCACTATGTTTGCCGTTAGGAGCTTCAATCTCTCTTCTTGTAATGTTTTTCTTTTTTGACTCCATGCAGATGCTATTTGCCATTTGTACTGCTGGTAAGTTATGCGAAGATAATCAGATAAATGTGATAATTTTGAGGAAGAACCTGCAAGATTGTATTTCTTAACAAAGTGACATATTTTAAACGCTTTACAGTTATCGCCACCATTGCACTTGCGTTTCTCCTCCTTCCTATGTGTCAATATATTATCAGACCATGTTCTAGTGGAAACAAGTAAGAACCGATGTGTCGAATTTTTTATTGATTTCACGTGGTTAAAAAATAGAAATATCGGACATAGTTACAGTTGTGCAATTTGATTATTTGTGTTGCAGAATCTCGTTTGGATTTTGTGGGCGATTTACGGGAGCAGAGCTCATGTCCTTCTCACTATCAATAACTATTGTATGCGTATGGGTTTTAACAGGTCACTGGCTCTTAATGGATGGTGAGTGCAAAATAAGGTCTAGTTACCAATAAAAATATGTTACAAGAAGTATAGAAGGCCTGGCTGGGCAGATCGTCGAGTTATGTGCCAATGTATGGAGTTGATTACGTGCAGTATTTGGCGGAAGGTGCATGAAGTCCGCAGAAGGTATTTGAATGAGAAATGGCGTGAATTGAGGCAATCTCAGTAAAGTTACTTAGTGTCAGGGATTGAAGAAAGCGGGTCCCAATTGTCTTTATGGCAGCTATCTTATTTATAAACGTTCATACAAACCATCCAAGGTAGACAAGCTGTTTTTCGTGATCATAAAGTGCTACTTTCTTTGATTCGCAGCAATGGGAATGGGCCTTTGTGTAGCTTTCATTGCATTTGTCCGCCTCCCTAGTCTGAAAGTGTCGACGCTTCTTCTCACGGGTCTTCTCATCTATGACGTGTTCTGGGTATTCTTCTCATCCTACCTGTTCAATGCGAACGTCATGGTGAAAGTAAGTTGGTATTTCTTACTTCGATCTTCTAGGCCAACATGATCCTATTTACCATGTGATTAAGTTGTCCTATCGTTACGTGTTTTCTAAAGCGTTGGTCTTTAGTTGCAGTTATTGTTTTTTCCAATGCATCAATTAGGTTGCCATCGTAATAATAATTAAGTCCTTTGCAGACTTACTATTTCGGGAATTTCCTTTAAGGGTTCACTGCGGTTGATATACAACAATTTCTTTACCGTGCCTTTTTCGTTTTGCAATACTCTAGCAATTTACTTATTTGACTTTAAGTTGAACATTCGAATAAACGTGAAGCCATTTGATTGGATTGACTATTCAAACAAACTATTTTGAGAGGACAAAATTTTTATTTATTCACAGGTTGCAACCAGACCAGCAGAAAACCCCATGGCCCTTGTAGCACGTAAACTTCATTTTACCGGAATGGTTCGGGAGGCTCCCAAATTATCATTACCAGGGAAATTGGTCTTCCCGAGCATGTACACTTCTGGGCATTTTTCCATGTTGGGTCTGGGAGATATTGTAAGTACAAAAACGTTTTGTAAGGGAACGTATCTTTCCCACAGGCAATTGCTAAAAGTAAGTTAATATCACCGCATCTTGTGTCAGGTTATGCCAGGTTTACTATTGTGCTTTGTTCTTCGCTACGATGCTTACAAAAAGTCTCAAATGGTTCATCTTGCAGATGTTGGTATACCTACACCTAATCATTTGAGTCGAATCAGGTAAGAAAAAGCACGTAGGTCTGTCTGAAGCAGATGTCGTTTTTTGCTTATTTCACATTTTCCGAAGTTAAAGAATAATGATAACTGTCACTTGATTTTACAGTTACTTTCATTGTTCTCTTATTGGATATTTCCTCGGACTTTTAACTGCAACTGTCTCATCGGAAGTATTCAAAGCTGCCCAACCCGCTTTATTGTATTTAGTTCCTTTTACTCTTCTTCCTTTATTAACAATGGCGTACTTAAAGGTAAGGAGTAGGAATATTTTCTTCGTAATACCATAAATTGGAACTGATAACTTGGAAATACGAAGAGCTCAGAAACAAATGTTCTTTGATTTCAGGGTGATTTACGGACGATGTGGAGCGAGCCGTTTATTAATGCTGTACCATCTAAACATCAGGATGTGTGACACATGATACTTCGCATAAGTGTGGACCAAAAATAAGGGTGCAAATGAAGTTATGTGACAAACTCGCAAAGTTGGCGGTTATGCGCCAATACTGATCGACGGTAGATACGACAGTCCAAGAAACATACCGTTCCTTGTGTGAAAACGCTAAGAAAATTACAAGGATAAACACGAGGACAATTCTAGGATCGCATAGTAACAGTGGAAATTGGAAGAAACTTTCTGTGTACCGCATTTGTTATGTACTCAGGTGAAGTTCTCGAACTCTATTTTTTTATGCTTCTCAATATGGTTTTATTTTGCACCTATTTGCAGACGTGTGATATTATTATTACGATGAAATGTATTAGTGTACTTTATGAAGAGTGTAAAATAGTAATGTTAGAATGAAGTCTCAGCGCATGGATTGAGTTACCAGAGGTAGCGATTTGAACAGATTAGTTATTTTAATATGTAAAATCTTTACTCGAAGGATTAAGTATTACTTCAAGCTGCAGTATTCAAAATTTGAAAAACAAACTACGCAGATATGATGATGACAAGTTTTAAAACTTAGGTCTAATGAATCTCGGTGTCGATGCGATTCGAAACTATGGTACTTATTGACTCACTGTACATGTAGCAGACAAGACTTATGACGTTGTACTGGAGTGGAATGAGTCCGTATGTACGCACGTGTTGCGTGCTATCCCCGCCAGCTCCGCGATTCCACTTTTTGGTGCCGGACCGTATACTACTTTCACACAATTCAAGATTCGTAGCGTCATGGCGCAAGACTACGGCGAACTGATGCATATATATTGCCTACCAAAGTGATGTACCGTAAGCGCGTTAATACGTGATCAGTGTTAAACTGTGGCGCGCCTATGCAAGTACGTCATCATGCAGAGCTGCTAAACTCGCCATAAGGATAACATAGAGCTGCTCCGTCGCTTTGCATTCTCCATCTTGCCGCTCCTCCTCGCTTCTCATCCACGCAGCATCTCTTGAGCTGGAACTCGCTTTTTCGTTTTTCGACGATTTCTCCGCTTACAAGCGTTGCAGCGACTAGCGGATTATATCATTGTATAGCTGACATCTTCGGCTCTCGAACAGTGTATTTTTTGTGCCAATATGTCAAGATTTACGTTGGCACAAAAAATACACTGTTCCAGAGCCGAAGATGTCAGCTATACAATGATACAATCCGCTAGTCGCTGCGACTTTTGTGAGCGGAGAAATCGTCGAAAAAAGAAAAAAGCGAGTTCTAGCTCAAGAGATGCTGCGTGGAGGAGAAGCGAGGGGGAGAGGAAGGATGGAGAATGCAAAGCGAAGGAGCAGCTCCATGTTATCCTTATGGCGAGTTTAGCAGCTCTCCATGATGACGTACTTGCATAGACGCGCCACAGTTTAACCCTCATCACGTATAAACGCGCTATTACGGTATCGCTAGTAGGTGTGTTGGCAGGTATCGCGGAAGCTTTGTTTTCTTAGTAATGAGGATTCATGTAGCAAGAGTTTCCCGGTGAAACGTAAATATAGAATTTGAGATCTTTCGCAGGAACTACTGCTACCATTCTCAAGGCTGTAGTTGCCTATGATGTACTCACGCATGATAAGACTGCGTTTTCCACCACACCTTAATGACACTAAATGCGAATATATGGTAGATATAGGGATTGGTTTTCATACTAATAACAGCATTTTTTTATTAGCGAATAAAACTTTAGCGTGATTATCCAAGACTATGGACATCTTCCAGCTTAGGGCATGTCTATAATATACCACATTAGTACGGATAACAGCATATTTTCCGCTACAGGTCCTTTTGAGTTAAGTTACTGATAGTGTAGTGTCTGAAGGGACTTCAGAAACGCTGCTAAACCCTATATTGCTGTGAATTTTCTTCTTATCTATTGCAACCACGTTACTGATCAACTAGAAAGGGAACCCCGGATCTACCAGTTTACTGCTACACCGGAAAACTGGTGCATCTGATAATTTATGCCATAGGTAAACTGCGTAAATAGGATAACGGCGTCCACGATGTAGTTATTTAGGCCCCTTCTCATCTTTTACAAACATTTTTAGCTTATCATGGTATGCTAAAAAGTTTTGTTCTCCAAAAACCGTGTGATGAAGTATCCTACGTGACCAATAATTGTCATTCTTACTTGTTATATGTATCGGTGTACCTATGGATCATAATACAGAGGGATCGGTGTTCCTATTGACGAGTGATGTGAGATTATCGAGGTCAGAATGCAGTACAGCAGTGATCCGTGAGCCGTATTTGTAATCTGTTTGTAAAAACGGAAGTAAGTTTTTTAAATGGCACTTGAGTGGTAAAACGAATGACAGGAACCTAAGAAATTGTTAATCTGGTAGAACTGCTACTTAAAATCACTTTCAGTCTCAAAAGGTGATTAAAACGTCACAAACTGCTATATTACTTATTATTTGTAGGCAAGATATAATACCTCTATTTAGTGTGCATCTGCCTGTAGTTAGAATATACCAATGCATCCATTTCACATGACTGATCCAATTTATTTGATGCTTGCTGCTCCTTGCTACACAGACAAAAAAGATGTTTTGAAACACTTTAATTGCTAAAATCTGTAGCACTGAAGTCACGCAAAACATTATAATATCTTATCCGTTAGAAACATAAACGACTACACTTAACTTTTCGTATCTACCAATCTTCTGTGAACAAAATACCCTAAATACGTTTCTGAAACTAATTATAGTATTGTATAATCATGCTTCAACTGTTCTTAACAGTTTTGTCTGTTGCAGACTGCATTAAACAATGTTAAAAACATAAATTAGCTTCCAGGCAGTTCAGTAGCTAAGAGAGTTTTCGTATCGAACTATGCTGAATCTTTAATAATCTGTTCAACTGTGGCACACAGACTCAAAAAATGATGTTTCACTTAAAGTGCACAGTTCACTAGAGAGAGAGGTGATAATGAATGTTTCTCGTTTGAAAAAGTATGTAAACATGGATACAATGGTTGAACTGGATTCGTTTAACGTAGATCGTAAATGGTTGGTGTCAACCTAAGGGTTCACTGATTCCCAGCTGCGCACCCTTTGGTTGACTCGAACCCTTGTAAATTGTTTTTTATACCTGAACATTTTTACTCTTTATATGTGATGTGCACATAGCTTGAATTTGAACCAACAGTTCGTAGAGCACGTGTTTTTGAAGAAAAGGGGAGAGTTATCAAAATTCAATGTATATTTAATAAACTCTGAATCGACTATATCACATCTTCACTCAATGTACCAGCGTAACCTGCTTTCCTTCCGGACAGGAAGGACGCTTACTATACCGTGCACCAAGTGTTCTTTTCGGTGGAATATGAAGAATAGTGGAAACTGTGGCATTTGGGTCCTACTTTATAGTTCCAACCCAAAAAAATCCCATTTTTTTCGGTTTTCGTGAGTAACTGCAATTAACAGGTTTTTAATGGGGAAATTGCTAACGGGTAATTACATGCGATTCTGGATCGTCCAGACGTGATGGTTAAAGCGTCTCCTAAATGATACATATATATTTGGAAAGCCCACAAACCGAGGAAGACGATTGTGGTCATATTTTGCATACATATGGTGTCACCTACCACATTAGGTGTAAGCTAAATCCTATTTTCTCACTTAAAATGCCTCGGACGTTTTAATTGCGCATGGATTTTACTTGTTTTTTTTAAATCTTAACTGCAAGTTATGGGGCACAACAAAGTGAAATCTACCCTCGTACTTTATTTTGGTGAGCTAAAAAAGTACGTTGGTGCGTTTAGGCAGCGGAATTACCAGGAATTTGAATTTTTAACTTGCGTTTACCCAGGACACCAACTTTTGTTTTCATTATCGTATGGCTTGCATGTTAATACATACTTGCTAATTATTTCGCTACTTCAACGTACCTATTCCGGCAAATTTCTCGTTGTAATTTTCGTTTAGAATGGAGTAAAAGTCTCTTATTAAGAGTAGTAAAGTTACATAAACGTAAACTAAAAGAAATTTTATGAGACGGGAAGCTACTGGCTGGTAGAGACTCCCTCCTGTGGATTTTAAGTAAAATCAATAGGTTTGAAGAAGGTAAGTGAAATCTGATGGTTCAAAGGTATTTCTTAACTAAAGATAGATCGACGATCCACATTAGGGAGATGTTGATCCTGGTTGACTCTGGCTCGTTACCAGAGTAAAAGAGTTATGGAGAGTATATGATGACGATGACCCATTTCGGCTGTTACTGTTCTTCCGTACAAACGGACGGCGGGCTCTGTATGTAGGGAAAATGTTATAAGAAAATAAGATGACGCAGTCACATTAACATAACATTTCATAACGTAAACATTATGGATTGTTGTGGGTAGGGTAAATGTCGATAGGAAGATGATGAGAGCATTAGAAGACGAGTACGGGAAAACCGGAAGTACAGTTGAACCTCCAATTAACATCATCTCTAAAAGCTTGCATTTCATGATGTAAATTAGAAATTGATCTTATTTAGAGTGGTATTTTAAGCATAATGAATCTGTAGGGGGTTTCAAATGATGATGTTAATTAGAGGTATGATGTTATTTAGAAGGATGTTAATTGGAGGTTCAACTGTAGTTCTTAACAGATATTGAGTATGTGTGCAGGGTACTCGTGGAAGAGAAAGAAATCACCGTGAGAGTGGGGGGAAACCTCCCCTATTTTTCTTGACTATGGAAGGATATTCAAGAAGAAATAATGCGGTTATCCGATGGGATAATGGATAGATGTCGGGAAAACGAAGCGCAGGCTCTTCTGCTGGGTTTGAGGGAGGACGACAGGGACGGTTTTGCAAGTGAAATTAGCTCGTTTCTGGAATTCTAGCTAGGGTTTTGAACCAATGACCAAATAATGCTAGTAAGTGAAGTGACAAATGAGAAGCCGTGGAATTGTTTTTTAGTTATCAACCCCGATACCCCTGATTATTTAGCATCTAGCCAGCATCACATTGTCATTGCATTGTTAGCCACAGATGACTTTGTCAAAACGCTGAGTATGTCAAAGTAATTTTGTCACATCAAGTTGATCACAAAGCTTTTGTCACACCGTATATAAGTATAACTGCTGCATATTATAATATTATCCGATGGTTACCGTAAAGTCCCACGTATAAGCCATGGCACAGCGACCATTTTTGCCACCACAATGGTCCACTCCCAAAACAATTTTGGGAGTGGATCAATTGCGGGGGTGCCTAACAGGTGGGGTTAATCTTACCACGCCGAATTTAAAGTTGCAAAAACATTTTATGCATAAGTTTCAGATTAATTATCATCAGAGCCATTAAAATCATCATCATCGCTTGTATCTGTATATGCTCACAATCAGAGAGCTAGACGACGGCGATAACGACTGTGAAGTTATTTTTTTCAGCTCATGCAGTTGTTAGCTACACAATAGAGTACCGGCATGTTTTTCCTGCTAATAGCTGCATGGTATAGAACATCTTATTTACTGGTAGATCGTTAATTTTACATAGATTGACTTGATTTTGCAATAGAAAACGGAAGAGCGAAAGCAGCAGAGCATTGCGACGTTGACGAAATGATCATAAGAAATTGGCGCAATAGGGAGCAAGAATTCGCAGAAAAAGATCCTTCTCAATGAAACAAACGGGGGCGCAAGTGTATCCATGGAGCACTGAGAAATGAAATTGTGACCTGGCTTAAGGACAGAAGGAAGAAGAAAATTCGAGTGACTGGAAAGCAAATACAGATAGAACCTAGACTCCGAGCCAAAATAAACGGGATTAACCTCTTCCCCACCAAAAGGATAGACGCTGCATAGTTTTGTTACCAGTTGTCATGGACATTAAGATCACTGGTGCATAGTTTAATTTACCTAGCGCGGAACTTTAAAAACAACGTTGCATAGTTAAATTCCCGCATGATCTGGCCATTAGATCAGTGTTGCATAAATTCGAATTTCATTCCGCATCTCTTATGCATAGGAAATATAACCATAGCTAAAACTTGTGAGAGCGGCAAAGATAGAATGTTCTTGAGATGGACTTTGCCGATGCTTACATCTAAGTTTACATTATTCATTAAATTATATAATACGAAGATTTAATTTAATTTAAAACTAACTTAGTTTTAAAATTTTAATGCTAGCCTAGCGTTCTAGAATAGATGTTAGAGCTTGGTATATGCCGTGCACAGGTGTCATAACAACACGGTCACTAGGTTAGAGAATGCTTCTAATGTGTTGGTGGGGAAGAGGTTAATGATTTCGTTGCGTCTTGCGGATGTTTATCTCCGTGTATTATCCGTATATAAGACATTCTCGTGTAAAGTCCATTCCCATTTTTTAAACAAAACGTACTATGCCTTATGGCATACTAGCGGGATTTTAAGTGCTGATCTTAAAATTTTCTCCATTCTTTTATTATCAAAGCCACTTTATAGGGAGCTCCCTGTCCGTAAACATGATATCTCCCGAAAGGAAGCACGGTGTTTAAAAACAGCACCACCTTGTTTAAACAAAGCACCACCTTGTTTAAGCATAGCACAACCTTGTAAAACAGCACCACCTACGTTAAAGCATACCACCACATATGTTAAAGCATAGCACCGCCTTGTTTAAACATAGTACCGCCTTGTTTAAACATAGCACCACCTTGTTTCAACATATTACCGCCTTGTTCAAACACAGCCCCGCCTTTTTTAAACATAACACTGCCTTGTTTAAACAAAGCACAAACTTGATTAAACATAGAACCACCTTGTTTAAGCATAGTACCTCCTCCGTAAACATAGAACCACCTTGTTTAAGCATAGCACCGCCTTTTTAGCTGGACCGAGACGAAGTCTAAGGGAAGCTTATCTCGAGACCTTCGATTCGATTATGTCCATTTTGGGACGGCCCAAGTTTATTCAAATTTGTCCCCAAAAAATAAAAGGCACCAGAAGAATCAAATATTTAAATTATCTAAAATGAATAAACTTGGACCCTCCCAAATGTGACATTATGATCCTGCTGTGGCTGTAGAAAAGGACACACGGTGCATACAAATAAAAAAAATTAAACAATACAAAATATTTAAATTATCTAAAACGAATAAACTTCGGCCGTCCCAAATGTGACATTCTTACCTAACTGTTGCCGTAGAATAGGAGACGAAACTTTTGTGAATAATTTGAAACCTTTTAAATATTAAAAATATGAAAGTTTTGTATATAATTTAAAATCTTAGGTTAGGATTTATGAGGAAGAATGGTGTGCGTAGCGAGAAACGGGTATGGCAAGGGCCAAGGGAAGGCAGTTCTCAGCTACCATTACTCGGTCCAGCTTGTTAGTCACAGAGGTGGCTTCGCCTAATTTTTAAAATATTGCCCCACCTTGTAAAACAGCACGACCCATGTAAAACAGCATAGTACCACCTATGTTAAAGCATAGCGCCAACTTGTTTAAACAGCACCACCTTGTTTAAACATAGCACCATCTTTTTGCCCGTTTGTTAAAACAGACTATTGCAATCGGCGTTTTGGCTGTCAATAATTGGGTATATAGTGTAGTTACGCTTAAATATAGTACAGCTATGCGTAATTACCCGTTTGCAATCACGTATCTACACTATATTCCAATAATTACATTATATTTATATTAGGGGACGGAATTGCTACTGCGAACGGCGTTATGGCTGTCAACAATGGGTTATACTGTTTATCTGTATTATAAGTTTATGTATGTGTCCAAAAACTCCCCCGAAACTACAAGAGCTGGAAATCTGAAATTTTTACCACCAATACTTATTTCAATTTGGAGTTGAACGCGGGTTTTTTTCAAATTTCTTTCACCACCAGGTTAATGGTCATCCGCATTTTTAATTGTTTCTTCATCATTACTTCTATGAGACCTATCGTTATCAAATTTACAATGGTTATACTATTTTTAGTTGCTGTTCTAACACTGGTAATTTGATGTTTGTAGCCCGCGTAATTCAAAGTTATGGACTTTTGAAATGTTAGTTACTATAGGGCTTTCTAAACAACTTCTATTACTTGATTTGGATATTCTATACATTTTTCACGCCCGATTTTTAACTTCTTCTCTTCTTTCGTTGAATATTTCTTAATTTATAAATTTAAATACGTTACTCTATCGTAAGGTTCCAGTTTTTGACTATCGAACTGCTCCCATTCTTTATCATACCTTTCCGTTATTTATCATTTTGCTACTGTAACTCTATATCGTACATTAACACGAGCGTGAGCATAACGAGAGATTATTAGTAACGGCCTCCGTGAGACTAATAGGAACGTCAGCAGTATTAGGACTGACGGGAGCCGCAGCAGTGAGAGAGAGATATAGAGACTTATGTAAACGGTTGCAGTACGGGAGACTAACCGCAGCAGTATGGGAGACTAAGGGATCAATAAGAGTGCTTAACGGCAGCAGTAAGAGAGTTTAACGGTAACAATACGATACATTATAACGGGATCCGTACGGAAACCGTTACCTGGAGCTGCAATGACGAGCGTTGCTCTAACCAACGCTATTTTCCATCCTTGTAATCCAGTTAGTTTCTATCGGTCTGCTACCGTTACTTTCTAACGGTCTGCTCCCGTTACTTTCTTACGGTCTGCTCCCGTTACTTTCTTACGGTCTGCTCCCGTTACTTTCTCACGGTCTGCTCCGGTTACTTTCTCACGGTCTGCTCCCGTTACTTTCTTACGGTCTGCTAACGTTCTGCTCCCGTTACTTTATATCTGTCGGCTTCAGTTCCTCTCGGCCGTACTGCTACCGTTTCTCTCTGACATACTACTCCATTTACTCTCTTACGTATTACTCCCGTTATTCTATGTCGTACTGCTTCCGTTACTCCCCGCTGTACTGCTTCCGTTACTCCCCGCTGTACTGCTTCCGTTACTCCCCGCTGTACTGCTTCCGTTACTCCCTGTCGTATTGTTCCCGTTATTCTTTGTCGTAATCTTCCCGTTACTCTTTGTCGTACTCTTCCCGTTGTTTATCGTACTACTCCGGTTACTTTCTGTCGTAAACATTAGCATGTATGTGAACAGTACGTAAAAGTATCATATTCGCCAACAATATGAGACATTATCAAACGAACGGGAGCATTAGGATACTTAAACGGAAAGAGTTTAAACTAACCATTTATATAATTTAACGGTCTAAATAAGGACAATTAACGATATAAGTAATAGAGTTTAACGGAGCATTGCAATAAACGAATGGGAGCCGTAACTATTCAGCCTAACGTGAGCATTATAGCAATACAGCTACGTTTTACGTAGAATATTGATGTAGTTAGGTTCTTATGTATATCATACCAATTTCCAAGGCATATAGGTTAGGAGTTTTTGGACTCAGAACAACTTCATTCCCGGGCGAAGCCGGGTCAGAAAAATCTAGTCCGTGTATAAAACACTACTTCGACACTGTATATTATCTATAAATGCATTCCGATCAGTGTTACGGCCGTCCTCAATCCTTTTCTTGATCGTGGTTATGTTTCCTATTCTTCAATTAGGGTTTGGGGTTTCAATGTATTAGAAAAAGACGTTTGTCAATGGATTATAAGGCGCTGCATCAAAGCCTTTGCAAAGTATTATCTTACACCCATAGAGAAGAATTAATACAGTATAGCAAGACAGCATTGGTTCTCCCAGGGTGTCGTGTATTCCTACGAATTATTGCAGGAAACAGTGCTATAAGATAAGAGGGAAATCAAACGGATAGATTTATATAATTATTTGTAATATACATAATATGTGTCAATACCTCAACCTTTGTCCGGCACATTTACAGTTTTAGCATGGCGGTAAGGATAGCTTCTATCCTGCTCCAATTTTTAAACATAGCACCACGTTATTTAAATGTAGCACCACCTTGTTTAAACATGGCAACACCTTGTTGAAGCATGGCACCACCTTTTTTAAACTAGCACCACATTGTTCAAACATAGCACCACCTTGTTAAACATAGCTCCGCCATAGTAAATCTTAGCTCCAGCGTGTTTACTCATGCATGCACCGGGTTAAGTCACTGACCAACGGCACTACACGTGCTTGGGATCCCTGATTCCTGTTACTCCTGACATCGCTACTATGATATCTTCCACATACTTCCAATCCACTTATGATTTCCATGTATATACTATTGAAAGGCTATCAAGCAACCCCACTTTCTCTGACACTTTCGCACACCAGTGCGGTTTATGTTGTTCTTCTAAAACTTGGCTTCACAGCAGCAAGAACTATCCAAGGTGTTTCCGTTGTTATGAACTGATTACAACTTATTACCAACCCGTCGGAGAGTTCCTTCTAACCTTCTTAGTTTTGTATGAAAAAATGAATGGTTTGCACGCGGGAGTGGCATTTTTCCCCCAGTTTTCTGATTATGGCATACGCGGGGTGGCTTAATGGCGTAATTTTACAGTGATAGCATTTTAAGAACCCCAAGTGTGAGTTGGGGTGTTGACCGAACCGCTGCGATGGCCTTACGAGACCTGCAGGTAGCGGACTGTTCGCCGCCGATATTGACGCAGTTACAGTGACACCCTTTGGTATGACCAACTTGAGGTGACAAAAAAGAGACGCAACAAAGTTTTTCTGTGACGATTTAGGATGTAACAAAAGGTCTTGTGGCGAGACACAGGTGACTTAACTGGATAAAGTGGTGGGTGTTGGAAGGAGACCTAGAGAACCTCATGGTCGTTAATAATAAGAGCGTGCAAAATATTCATGACTTATGTAGCATATATTACTTAAAACTTCCGTTTTGTTAAACTACATTTTGTACCTATGTTAAGTGCATGAAACTACATGAAGCCAAGGGTTCCAATGTCTCCAGTTTGGAGAAACAGAGAAGGCTTTTCTCTTATTCTCTTCCTACTCCTCGTGCCGTATAAGACTGAAGGGAAGCAAAAGTTACGAATTGCTTTCCAAGAGACACAGTGATGTCCTCCTACGCATGAGATGTGCTGCTTAAGTGGTGTACATCAGCACGTTTACTACGCACCAACGTCACCGATAGACAGTATAGATATCATTGAGATACTTTAGAAAGCAAGTATAGCAGGCATACAGTTTTCGTTTTTCAACGCTGACACATCCAGCGCAGCGGATGGAAACGTATTTAACGCACGAGAGAGATGAGAATGAGGAAGGGAAAGAGAAAATAATGAGAAGCCTTTAATGTCCTGGAACCTCAGACATTTAGTATAAATATACATACGGAGAGCATGAGTCGTTTATATTCGGAATAGCAGGTTGGTCTATTCCGCCAACAATTATTTCCTCTCCTCCTTTTCTGCCTAAGCCCCTAACCATCAGCTCCTCTTCTTCTCTCCTGCACTAAGTTCTACAGACCATTTACGTTATGGGCTCTACTGCGCTTAGGTTTGGAGGGAGTGTTCCGGGAGTGATGGGAAAACGGTAGAAAGAGTAGCTTGGGAAGACGGGAAAGTTAAGTGACTGAATAAAGGGGAAATACTTTCATAAGTCTCCCCAGCGTGTATTGTAGATGGTGTAGTTACCTTGGAAACGCGTGATTGCATGCATTCAATGGCTAGCCCGGTGACACTACTGAATTCCTACTCCTTAGTCTATTCGGGGTGGTGAGCCAAAAACGTTAACTTAGGTCATAAGGTTCCGCTGAATGCCTGGCCAATGGAAGTACAGAATTGGGAACACATCGCCGCCGGGACGAGCGAAGCGTAGGCTCCGGCCGCTGTGTTTCTAATTTTGCATTTCCATTGGCCAGGCATTTCGCGGACCGATGACCTAAGGGCGAGGGCCTCATTGAGCGAGTGAAGGTTAGGTTACAATAGACAACCTTAAAGTTTTGGGCGGGGGTTAGGTTTAAAACACTTGGAATACTTAATGCTGAGGGGAGAACGCGGTGTCACTCGACTTCTAGTTGGTGACTTATGAAAAAAGCACGTTGGGGAGACTTATGAAAGTATTACCGAGCGAATGGCCGGGAGATTTAAATATGGGAAAGGGGGAAGGCTGATCGCAAAGCAAATGGCAGAATATAGTACGGTGGAGAGGCTGGGGCGGGCGCTGAGAACTGTACCATTAGCATTTAATTTGATGTCATCCCGTTTGGCTTTGGAGGAGTTACGATGAGTCTCGGTACTCCATGTAAGCTACATGGTTGCTATATGGCTAAGGACGGAATTAGACATAAACATGGGAGAGAATTATAAAAGGGACAAGAGGGTGGGGAAGTTGTTTTGGACCTGTAGGGAAAAGAGAAAGTTGTCGTCTGATTGAGCCTGCCACTGAAATTGCAGGAGGCGGAGGAGTGGACTCTACGGTAAAGAAAGCCAAATAGCTTGTTAGTTGAAGAGAAGATACAAGGTGCACCGGATTTGATAAGGAGAAAGCGAAAGCAATTTTAGAAGGCTACTATATTTATAAAATAGAGTCGGAGTAGAGGAGAAAGACTGGAGGAAGTTAGAGAAGAGAGATTCAAGAAAATAAATGGAGAAATTGTGGATAATGAAAGCGATTGGGAACGAAGAGTAAGAAACTGGGAGTGAGATATGAGGACTGTATCAGACAGAGATATATAGGCCACAGGTTGTAGAGGAAAAGAGAAAGCGGCGGATGGAAACAAAGTCGGCCGCCTCACCCTGAGGCTACACGTCAGCATGCTCTAAAAGCCTAGAAAAAATGTTATGAAATTGGTATGGGTACGGCTGTCGTGTATAAAGGATGCAAAGATTGTTTCAAGAGCAGGTGGCTGGGAGAAGCGAAGAAAATCGGAGAAACTGGCGGAGAAAGTGAAAGAAAATAAACTGCGTAATTACTTCTCATCACAGCAGAGTTCATAGTTATAATCTTATAGAAAAATTGTTGCAATGAGAGATTTACAGGACGAAGGAGAAGAAACGGAATGGATTGCGGCATTGCGGGGAGAGGAACGAAAAATAATATCAAATTATTAAGAGTTGGGTCGGGATGGACACCAAAGACGAAACATTTAGAGAAGGGCTTATTCCAAATACGTTGTATTTTGGTATTTTTAGACGAATTCCTCAGTATGAAAGTATGAGGATGATAAGTAAGAGTTGTCGTGGCCGACTGACATTTCCATTCTCTTCCTCATGATTCATCAACCTCACCTTAACACTGGATATAACTGATGATAATCGTAATGCAGTGGTGTTGAATATGATGCGATGTGGTCTCGTTGGAGTGAAATCAAATCCATTTGACTTCCTGTCACATAGAATTCGTCCAGAGTAAGCGAAAAGAAGAAGCAGTGTGCGCAAAACGAAAGCAACATGCATACGAGTACAAAGAGAGAAGAGGGAAGAGTAAAAAAGATGGGAGACAGGAAGAAGGAAGAGCAACCAATAGTATGCATATAGTATACATAGTACAACATTCAGAGTTCCGAGGAGAAGAGTGAATGGATCGGGAGAAAGAGCAGGAAGAGGAAGCTCAAGTAATAAAGAGCTCGAAACTACCAGACTGGGAGTAGCGCTTGCGAACATTTAGTTTGCCAATCGTTTCTCCCATACTCATGCCCTGTCCTGAGAGGTATAGTTCTGTATTGAGCTTCTTTCTACTGCCATTTCTCCTGATTCTCAAGTCTTGCTAGACTTGGCTGTCTGGGATAATCCACGACTCGGGTGAAGAAGACTAGAGTAAAGTCTTAGTCGTCCGAGTGGCCAGAAGGAAGGAGGGAGGACGCAGAGAAAACTGCAGGGATGAGAGGAGGAGAGTGAGCGGAATATAGAGAGGACGACGAATAGAAGTAACGAATCCTTGCTTAACCAGGTGCTGTTCTCGGATCCATCTACTTGCTCTTTACGGATTCCACAACGCCTATTTTTTGATTCTCTACTTTTGAGTGACGTTCGAATCCGCACACAAACGATACATTGTTCTTCGAGTTTACGTACTGTTCTACCTCATTTTACTGTCAAACGCATTTGACGATTAAGACTCACCCTTCCTATTTCAAACCCTATTATTCGTTGTAAACATGGAATTACCCTGGATTTCCCTCTGAGAGCATACTAGTACGATTTTTCTGTAAACAAAAGACTCAAACTAGACGATATTATGTGAAATCGACCAGTAGTGAGGCCATTCTCGTGCCACGTCTGTGTACATTTCATTGCTAAGAGCTTACGAATAATACCATTCCATATCTGATTCCGGAACTAGTGAGGAATTCCAACTTTACAACACGATACCCGCAGTTATGAGCGATTGTTGAATAATCTTCAAGTTGCAGTGTGAAAAGCAGTGATCGCTGGCATAGTGTAGAATCTTCGATTTGGAACGTGAGTGGATCAAAATGGGAAATTTATAGAGAGTAAAAGAAAACCCGACAAGGGCAAGGGATGCGAGAAAATGAAGACAGCTATGGCCTTAACGTAGACAAAACAGTTAAAGGAGGAAAAATCCCTACGAGACTGCATTTTTAATGCGATTTAACTCAATGAACTTTGAAAAGACCGGGAACATTTGAGCGAAGAAAGGTTTTCAAAACATAATTTTCGCTCTCACCCTCCCTCCTCCTGTATTAAATTACGACGTATCGAGCATATTTAATTGTCGATTCATTCTAATACGACAAAACAGTGTCTGCTGAAACTCTGGACACACTTATAAAAGTCAATGATATACTGCCAGTTGTAATTATTATCAGTGTGAGTTCAGTGCAAATACGGGCGCATTAATAGTAATTATAACTTGAACTCTTTTCCGAAAGCAGTCAGAAATTACGAAACGAATTGAAAGTTGTTAAACTAAATGTGTCAATTAGTAACACATATACTAGTACCATAATAAAATACATCATTGAGACGGTTGCCTAAGGCGAGTCAGCTGACTGACAATGTGAATGAGGTCATATTGTGAATTAGTCAACGAATACGTTGTTACAAGAGAGGTCATGTGAAAGTTTGAAAGGATCCACACTGGAATTAATCGGTTTCCGATTTTCAGTTATATGTAATACTTACCGACTTCAACTCCGTAGTGAAGAACCGTGGTTGATTTATTGAGTATTTCTCTTGTGCCATAGCTGCTTTATTTCAGCTTTGCAAGAAACCAACTATGAGTACATGTTACTTCTGCTTCTGATGTTCTGATTAGAGATTTAAATATTGTCGCACGACAATATTTATGTGGATCACCAGTATCGTGCCAATGCTAGTATATACTGGTTATTATTTCTTACTTACCGATTGCTCCCAGAGAACAAGGAGTTAATTGATTAGATCGAAAGAATGTATACGATTATTATATACATGCAGATATAGCTCAACTGTGTACACAGATCCCCTCATGTGAAAATAATATGGGCCTAATCAAGTGATATTACGAACTAACTGTAATAAATTACGCATCTGTGATTTGCGATTTTATAAATACGCTACAGCAAATGCTCTCGTCCTCTCCAGCCCGTCATTCTGGAGCTTGGTGGTCATTGATTTAACATAAGTTACCCAAAATTAGTACAACGTAGAAGTTGGCGAAATTAATGTGTCTGTGTATTTGCGGTGGGTACTGATATTTGGGAGATAGTGGACAGCGAATCGAATAATGTGTTTTAAGGGATTCTAAGTGTAAGTCCAGTTCGTGGGCAAGAAGTTTTCGGAGAGGGCCGGAATAGTAGCCATTTGAAAGAAAACAGTAACTTTTTTCAGAATGGCGGACCTGGAAGCTGTGTTAGCTGATGTCAGCTACCTCATGGCCATGGAAAAGAGTAAATGCACTCCTGCAGCCCGCGCAAGTAAAAAAATAATTTTACCTGATCCCAGGTGAGTTATTTCTTCACGAGTTTCTTTGATGAAGGCGTGATTATTTTTTCGATTAAAACATAAGGGTTAGTGTCGAAACTTAATTCCCGGATACGATTAATCCGCTCATTTACTATTTTCTTTTCGAAAGCCGATAAGTCTATCCTCTTATCATCAAGTACAGTGGTACCTCCTTAGATTGTTCGTTTTACTTAAATATGTAAAATGTAAACACGCCGTCCTAGCTGGAACTGACTTCAACCACGGCACTGAATTAATCGAAATGCAATGTGAAATAAATCAGAGTTACCTATGTCACAATGTAATGTTTTAGAGCCTAGAAAAGATGCATGTAAAGTAGAGTTGTGTACATGACAGGGAGATGTTTTTCCCTGGAACGCCTAATGTTGAACATGTATTAATTGATATATATAATCCTTAAGTTGTGTCTAAAACCCATTTCATTGTTCGGATCGCACAAAAAATACTTTGTTTACATCCGTCCAACACACTTCCCAGGGGGAAGGGCTTATACATGCGACAGCGGAGCAGTTCTGTTGGAAGAACGCTTATCCTTAAGCCAACTCCGTCTCTAGCGCAGCGTTGAGTTCGGTCTGCTTTCCCATATATGCATATAAACTCCCAACAATGCTTGCTTTGCTACTTGGTATTTGGGTTGTACTAGGCAAGATTAGTGAGAAGCAAGTCTCTTATCTCCGATTCACGGAAAGTGTCGGCAAGATAATTCAAGGAGTTACACGTACTGTCCCTTTGTAAGAGTAGCGCTGTGCTGTATGCCATGCTATAGACCTTGTTTCCAGGGGCATGTAATGTAAGCTGGGAAACATTACGTGTACTTCGATTTCAGTTTTCTTGGTTCAGATGATGTGTAAATCTTCATTACAAGCGGATTCTGAAAATTCTGTTTTTCAATCGTATCTGCAGCTCACACCGCACAATATTCTGGGCTGCAAGGAAAGGTAACGCTTATGGTTAAAGAGCAAACCATGATTAAAGTTTGGGCAGCGAACAATTTTGACATAAGACTCGCCTTTAGCTCTCACAGGGAAACATAACGTGTTTCCCAGCGTACATGTCGTATACTCTCCGTGGCATACACATAATGTTTCCTGTCGACATCCTTTGTGTGAATACCATGAACTGATGAAAACATACGCCGTTAGGGCTGATTTGAATTTGGCGCCCTCGGATTTGTTGATGTCTGCCATCATGACTTCCATAGCTAAAAGTTGATTTCATCTACGGAAGATTAGAGATAGGACTAGGGTTGGACTAAATTCCAACACCATCACACTAGGACAGGCATGTAACCGATTTACCCGACTCTGAATTGCGATTCTTTGGGGGGTCCCGATTCATGAGTCGGAAGCCGATTCCAGCGATTTCCGACTCTGAGTCGCCTCTCCCCAACTTGCCGCTAGAATCGATTCTTTCATCGAATCGATTCAGACCCCTCCTCACAGATGCGGTCTGCTTCTGGAAATTTGTTATCACAGAAATGTGTGCTTCTTGGTAATTAAGGTTGAGACGATTAAGTAGAAGCTAATCGATTAAAGCCCTTGCAATTAAACTCAAACTCGGCCGCAATTAAAAATTAAAACTGGCAATTACATTATTTGTCGGGTACAATTAAAATTAAATCCTGTCCTTTGACAATTAAGCACTTTTACAATTAAAACTTCATTGGTTCCTGCTGATAATTAAGTGAAAATTAAATACACGTAATTTTGACCAAAATTAAGATTAAAATTAACAATTTTTGACAAAAAAGCGCTAATTTTATTTAAATTCCGTTTTTTGACTAGTTTTAGCTGGACCAAGACGAAGTCTAAGGGAAGCTTATCTCGAGACCTTCGATTCGATTATGTCCATTTTGGGACGGCCCAAGTTTATTCAAATTTGTCCCCAAAAGTTGAAAGGCACAAGAAGAATCAAATATTTAAATTATCTAAAATGAATAAACTTGGGCCGTTCCAAAATGGACATTCTGACCCTGCTGTGGCCGTAGAAAAGGACACAAAGTGCATACAAATAAAAATAAATTAAATAATACAAACATTTAAATTACCTAAAATGAATAAATTTGGACCGTCCCAAATGTAACATAATGACCCTGCCGTGGCCGTAGAAAAGGACACAAAGTGCATACAAATAAACATAAATTAAATAATACAAATATTTAAATTATCTAAAATGAATAAACTTGGGCTATCAAAATGGACATTATGACCCTGCTGTGGTTGTAGAAAAGGACACAAAGTGCATACAAATAAACATAAATTAAATTAAACAAAATATTTAAATTATCTAAAATGAATAAAATTAAGCCGTCCCAATAGGGGTTGGCCCTGACGGGTGATAGTATCTGTTCGGGTTCTATTTCCAAGTTAAGCAATTAATTTTGGCCGATGAATCTGGATTGGTGATTGCACGGGGAAGCTTCCCTAATCCTGGGTTAGACTACTTGGCTCGGTGGGTGCCGCTTGCTATGATTATCTGTTTATTCTAAGGTCTGTGGAAGGTCAAATTGTAACTCGGCAAGAAACATTGTGTCTTGTTACGATTAGGCTGACGTATTAACAGACGGAGGGGTTTATGAGAGAAAGTAGGACTAAAAACAAGCAGCCGGTACGGGGTAGCTAATTTGGGTACAATGCATAATCGGACGAAATAACAATATTCGCGGCCAAGAACGGGTTGGTCTTATCTGGCTATGCAAAGTCCTCATTAGAGTTCCGAGTCTCTAGTGAGAAGATAGCTCGCTCATAGAGCAGCTATGTAAGCACTTCAAATACGGGTGCATGTTACAACCCTGAATGGTGACATAAGGTTAGCCTGCAATAAGTCTTCTCTGGCTTGGGCAGCTCTGAGTCACCGCGTACTCGATGCCTTCAATTTTAACTTAAGCCGTCCCAATTCCCAATGTGACCCTGCTGTGGCCGTAGAAAAGGAAACAAAACTTTAGTAAATTATCTAAAGTTTATTAAAATTGGGCCCTCCCAATTCTCATTGTGACGCTGCTGTGGCCGTAGAAAAGGAAACAAAACTTTCGTAAATTATCAAAAATGTATTCAAATTGGGCCGTCCCAATTCTCATTGTGACCCTGCTGTGGCCGTAGAATCCGTGGTGGTCCCAGGGTAACTGACTCCGGGTAAGTAGTAAGGTTAAGTTCGGAAGTTAACTAAAATTACGCCGAGTTCCGTTGTTAACCAACGGGCACCTCCTTTACAATAAGTAAACTTTTAAAGCAGGGTGACGGGGAGTTAGTTAGAATTCAGTAGGCAGAATGGTGTACACAGTAAGAATCGGGTACATATGAGTATGAGCCAGGGCCAAGGTATGGCAGTTATCTCGGCTACCATTACTCGGTCCAGCTAGTTAGTTGCAGCGGTGGAATGCCTAATTTTTTCTTGATTTTCATTGTCACCACCTACAATTAAACTCGACAATTAATTTAACTGTTGACATAATTAAAATCTGCAATTAATAAATGATATCAAGTTTTTCTATAATTAGATCTTGCAATTAATAATTAATATTATTTTTTCTGCAATTCGATCTTGCAATTAACACGATAATCTTAGCAATACAAAATTAATAATTAAAATTTTTAGATTGATTATTAAAAATTTAATTGATTGAGTTTATTAATTAACCCCAAACTTGGAAATTAAATATAATGGTAATTAAAACCAAGGTATGGTTTATTAATAAACTCAATCGATTGAAACTTTATTAATTACGCTGAACATTTAATTTTAATTATTAATTGTCAATTGCTGAGATGCACTAATTGTGAATTGCTAGATCTAACTGTCGAACAATTAATATCAATTATTAATTTAAAGATCTAACTGTCGAAAAAATTCAGATCAATTATTAATTGCTCAATTAATTGTTGACTTTACTTGTAGCTGCCTGACAATTAATATCAATTATTAATTTAAAGATCTAACTGTCGAAAAAATTGAGATCAATTATTAATTGCTCAATTAATTGTTGACTTAACAATGTGAGCTATATGCCAAAATAGCTTTCTTTGACAAAAACTGTTAATTTTAGTCGTAATTTTGTGATAATTTTTATGCTCGTAAAAGAGCATTTAATTGCCAATTTTAATTGCAACTGAATTGTCGGCAGCAAGCAATTCAATTTTAATTGTACAGTTTAATTGCTGGAGAAGAGGATTTAATTTTAATTATTAGATTTTAATTGTCACAGGAAGGGATTTAATTTTAATTGTTAGGTTTCAATTGTGCCCAAATTATAATTTAATTGTAGATTTTAATTTTTAATTGTTGCCGAGTTTCAGTATCCTTGTAATGGTTTTAATTGATTAGCTTCTATGTAGCAAATAGAGCAACTCTACTTTTGTTGATGACATAATAAATAACTGTAGCTTTAGGCTGAGGTAGACATATGGATCAGATGACAATTGGTTTAATAAATTAATCATTATAGGCAACATATTATCACTGAGGGTATTCGGTCGACGCGAGCATAGTTGTGTCGGCCTGAATCAGTCTTGAAGTCACTTGCAGTGCATTGAATCGAATCACCGATTCAACTCAAACATAGAACGGACAACCGCCGCTTGGAGCAGCTAAAACTTTCTTAAATGTGGCAATCAATGACTCAGCGATTCATGAATTGTAACATGCCTGCACTAGGATATTTGGCCATCTTTGAATTTATAGGCTGACTAGCTTTGCTACCCGGCTTAGCCCTTGGTTTGGGTGGTACGAAAATGGCAATAACTGGCATCTTCTGTCAAATCTTTAGCTCTCCCGTCGAATCTTTGCCTCTCCTGTCAATCGTTTAATACTCCCGTAGAACCAATGGCTCTCCCGTAGAACCAATAGCTCTCTCGTCAAACATGTTGCCTATAGTGTGAAACCTACGGCTCTCCCGTGTAACCTATAGTTATCCACTGAATCTTGTACTCTAAACTAAAGGATCAGAAGAGAACTATAGATTTGAGTAAATATTGATTGAAATATTGACGCTCCCGTGAAACATATAGCTCTCTCGTCAAACGTAAAGCTATCCCGTTAAACGTATGGCTCTCCAGCCAAACGTTAAGCTCTCTGGTCGAACGTATAGCTCTTAAGCCGAGACAATAGCTCAAACCTATAGACAAACCTAAAGTCAAACCGATAGTCAAACTTATATATACTCAAACCTATAGGCCCCCTCCGAATGAAAGTGGAAAACCGTAAAAGTGAAAGAGGGAATGACACAGGCAGACATTGAGATTTATAGTATAAGAATATTACTTACTTAGGTTTGATATGAAATTCGAATTAGACGTCTACGTAATGACCTATTATAATCAAACGGGTATCAATTTTAAACTGAAAGTCTGAGGTCTTGTGTGGTACAAGTATCCATCTGCAACTCGATGTCCACTATTAACGCGGAATGTTTCAAATCAGAATCCCAATTCAGTGCCTTTAATCATTTCCACTGTTGCCAACCACCACCTCAAGTCGTCAAGCGTTAACTGCGGAAATGCCGCAAAACGCTGCATTAGAATTCCGATTGTAAACTTAGAGCGTTAAAAGCGCATGAGCATGGTATCCTTGGGTAACTGAAACGTGCACCAAACCAATACGATTAGGCTGGACGGCATTTCAGAACAGAATAGAATTTCAGGGGGTGTTGGTAAAAACCGGTAATTTTCTGGGATAACGATGGTATAGACTGGGTATGGTAATTTCATGCGAAATCGAGTGAGTGGAGGTATAGGGAAGCGCAGAGAGTGGAGCATGACCTGCAATCAGTATTTTACTGGGAGGGGGGACATACCAGGTATCGCTAACTTGGTGGGGAAGTGGGTAGGATGAAAAATAAAAAGAGTAGCGGTTTTACAATAGGAGTACGAGGGTAACGGAGTTCGTGGGTGGGTGTACGAGGTAGCGACAATTTGCTGGAAGGACAGAACCAGTATCCAGGTATGGTATGCGTTAATTTGTTGGGGGAGGAAATAAACCGAGAGGTCAAAGTTCCCTTGGTAGGGGGTAAAACGCAGTAATGGTATTTAGGTGGGGAAAAGAGTATTACAGCTAGCAGGCAGCGCAACAGTAATTTGTTTGGGAGCGGTACTAGGCGCGTGGATGATAATGTGATCATTAGGGGGCAAGTTTGATAGCGGTAATGTGTTGGTATGGAAGTTTAAGATATAAGAGCTAGGTGCGGGGCTGGGGCTAGGAGACCGTACGAATTTTTTTGGGTCAGAAGTCAGATCGGGAGCCTGTTGAACGGAAGTAACAGTAATTCTCTTTAGAGAGATTAAGGTCGCTAGAGCCGCGGCCGTACCGCTACTATCTGCAGTTCGTGGGATTCGCGGGGATTTGTATACAGCCGGGAATTTAGTACAACCCTTAAACTCGGTCACAAGAGCTATTGCAAATCGCAGACCTTTGAAGCCCATTCTCACACCATTTCGTGACGTAAATCTTAGAACGAAACTCAGAAATAGGCCCTCCACACGCTATTCTAATGCTAGCATGGGGAGTGGGGAGTTTTGTATTTCGTTCGGCAATTTACGTTACGAAACAAATGTGGGTGGGCTTGAAAGGTCCATAGTTAGTCTAACCCTAACATATTATTATCGTTAGGGTTCAATGTTGAGACTTTCCCGTATCTGCTGACCATTGCATTGAACCTGATAATTCAGGAATCCTTAATAATTTTATTTTTAGGGATACAAGTTTTATAAACAGGCATTCAGGCTATTTTAATCTTCTGTTGAGCGAACAAAGTGAGCCGGGTCACCGCTAAAGACTATTAACGGCGGAAAATCGAGCCCAATGACCGCCGCGCCAGCGGAGCGAGCGGTTCCGCTAGTCATGTATACAGTGTCGAAGCTGTTTAACTATTTCAGGAAGGTACAACTGATGCACCAAACGCGTAGTCCCATTTGGAGAAGCTACAGTTAAATGTATGAGAGCAGACCATTGACCGATAAGGTTACTTGCATATTAATGGTATTACTTTGCGTTCAAAACTGAAACAGGATAGAACCGTAAAACCTCTTTACAGCGTATGTCCATACAGCGTAAACCTCGGTACCACGTACAGTATAACCCTCTAAAAGATCACTCGATTCAGATTGGAACTTATGGTAAAACTTTCATAAGTCTCCCCAATGTACTACTTTCATAAGTCACCAACTACAGAAAATGAGGCACTTTAGTAAGTCACCAACTGTGTCACCATGGAAACAGGTTTAATATGCATGGAATTTTAGTCGGTAGGGTTATAAACAGCAGCAATAACTTCCAACAGCGAATAAAATGGATCTATATGATTATGCATTTGATGACGGCGCCACAGGTACTCCGCTAAATGCAGATCTAGATCCGCAGAGATCCGTCCGCCGCTAAGCAACTTAGTTTTCACATCCTTCCATTGCCGTTCAATGGTCTGAGTATTTCGACCTGTGGTAGGGTTGACGAAATTCTTGGAATGCGTTACGGTGTAGTGTTTGTATCCGTAATTCTCCAGGCTCTTATAAGCCTTCCAGTCGTCCGTAATTATCGTAGTTCCGGGTTTCACATTCTTGCGGATGATTGGTATCAGCGTTGCTGCTGATCGGGAGTTACCTGGACAAATTTCCACGCGAAACGTTCCACCGCGACGCCCTTTTCCAGAATTTATCTCCACCATCCCTATAAGCCAATTACCCTCGATGAGCCTGCCTGAAAGACACGCGAAGGTGAATTAGAAGCTGTAGCGAACAGTATTTCCGCGGCTTTTGCCTAACCTCCCCAAAAAAAATTAAACGCCTCTAACCTCACACCGGTTCCTCCTCGATGGAGAACTCAGCCTGAACCAGAAAGGCGCTGAAGGTCAATGGAAATGCAGAATTAGAAACACAGCGGCCGGAGCCTACGCTGCGCTCGGCCCGGCGGCGATGTGTTCCCAATTCTGAATTACCATTGCCCAGCGCCTTCCTGTTCAGACCTCGCCCCTCCATCTCGGATACACCGGGTTCGGTTATTCGGCTAATTTTTTTTGGTCACCCCCCTAGTTCTAATTGGGAATGAAAATAATAGGAAACGCATGGGAAATCACTATAAATGTGCATAATTTGCTAGCGCGGTAATTTACCTCTCTCGTATTTTCGCTTTCCAATCTTAGTCTCGTCTATCTCCACAGTACTCTCAGGTCCTCCAATAGGGCCGTCCATGTCCTGCTGATGCTCCAGCCAAGCAAAAATAGCTTCACGAAATAGCTTTAACCAGCTACACACTGACGCAGAAGAAATTTCTGTTTCGCTTTGCAGCTCCTCTTGGATTTCTTTGTAGCTTGTACGGCCTCTCGAAAAGAGGAACAGGAGATGAACTATCCTTCTCATGCTGATATGAGTCCGGTCAAATATTGACCCCTTTGTCGCTGACTCTGACCAGTCATGGTCACGGAATTTACAGCGAAATCTTGGCTTACCCCGATTGGGAAAATAAAGTCCGCATTTACGGCCACAGTTCGGGGATTCACAAAAACGTTCTTTACGCAGCAAATTATGCTCCTGTCCCCACTTAAATAAATCTATGTTATTTTTATGGGTTAGTGTAAACAAATCTAAGCTGTTAAACTTCTTCATAATTATAAAAATTAAGAAGAAAACGACAGAGATGATTTAGCATTACAGCTATGAATGGCTTAGCGTGAGATTGGCGGGCTTGCGAATTCAAATTCGCGAATTCACATTACATTCCGTTGTTGCTATTTCCATAGCAACAACACCTAACCATTATAATAGCGTGTGGTAAATCTGTAGTTGGTGACTTATGAAAGTAGTGCATTGGGGAGACTTATGAAAGTATTTCCGAACTTATTAATGCACGTAGATATTCTACTAGTAGCACTAAGACGAAGCTCATAACCTCATACTAAAGGCATTTTTGTGAGGAATTTAGCTAGTAATACTCATATTCCATACGACGTCCCGTTTAGATTCCACCGCCCCCTAAAGGTAGCCCTCCAAAATATGGTGTGGAAATAAGTAATCCTCCGATGTTTTAAATACTAACATTTTAACAGAATTTGCCCATATTATAAAAATTCATTTTGTACCATAGATATCTTGTAGGGTCCCTTGAGCTACGATAATCATCACATAGTGATCTTGTAAGGATTTAATTAAATTGCGCACTAAAATAACTTAAATTAGTTGCCCCGTCCCTTCCCTCTGACGCATAGGATATTTTTCGCTGGACCGATACGAAGTCTAAGGGAAGCTTATCTCGAGACCTTCGATTCGATTATGTCCATTTTGGGACGGCCCAAGTTTATTCAAATTTGTCCCCAAAAGTTGAAAGGCACAAGAAGAATCAAATATTTAAATTATCTAAAATGAATAAACTTGGGCCGTCCCAAAATGGACATTCTGACCCTGCTGTGGCCGTAGAAAAGGACACAGAGTGCATACAAATAAACATAAATTAAATAATACAAATATTTAAATTATCTAAAATGAATAAACTTGGGCTATCAAAATGGACATTATGACCCTGCTGTGGTTGTAGAAAAGGACACAAAGTGCATACAAATAAACATAAATTAAATTAAACAAAATATTTAAATTGTCTAAAACTAGCTTTGCTACCGGCTTCGCCCGGAAGTTTTGTGGCACAAATTTACGCAACAAATCGGAATGGTCTCCCGTAGCACTCATTGGTCTCGCATCCGATCTGTGGGTCTCCCGCTTAACACTACTTTGCTCTCCTAACCTATACAACTGCATCTCATACCTTGCCAGACTTGCCATCATCTCATCGATACAAGGAGAATTCTATATTGCAAATATGGAATATATTGCCTTGCTGACTGGTTAGTATACTACATAACATCATTGCACTAAGTAAAATTAAAATATCAGTTGAACCCAGAAGTGGCATTTTGCAAAATTTACACAATTACACATTTACAAAATTTACACAATTACACATTTTAAAAAATGAATGCAATACTGCTGAATACGTTGTGGAATCAGTTTCGAAATAACGGGTCACCCTCGGTTATGCACGCCTTTTTAAGCACCTTAGAAATGTATCATGCGGAATATGATTTTATGTTGCTTTAAAATTTAGGGTTCCAATGTTAAACTGCCACTAGATCTTTGTGGTAACTCCAATTTTACTTAGGTGTTAGCTAATAAAAGGCTTTTCACCGCCAAACTTTAAGTATATGCTGACAAGCGAGCTCAAGCGAGCTAAAAGATTGTAGAGCACGCGGCGGGAGCGAAGCGTACGCCTCCTCTATAACAAGAATTCAGCGGACCATCAGCCGTCTCGAAACCTTTTGCAAGTTTTAGTTAAATATATATTGCATGGGAATGTTCCAGAATTGTTGTAATTAACGCTGAAGCGTGTGCACAGGCTAAACTGTGTGTACAATGCAAACCGTGTGTACAGTGCAAGCCGTGTGTTCAGTGCAAGCCGTGTGTACAGGCTGCGGGTAGGCTGAAGGCGAGCGAAGCGAGCGCTTCAGCCTAGTCTTTATGTTATTCCTTGTAGCTCCGCGGAAACTTGGACCAGATTTGAGCATTCGCGCTGCCTCCTCCATAGTCATAGAATTTTCCCTTCGCCATTTAATCTATGATTCCTTTGCATTTAACGTTTCCATGACTACGGCGTTTATGGCAACAATGGGGAAAAGCGATGTTTATTATTTCATTGCTTGCTGTATACCCTGAATTCTTTGATTTTCAAAATGATCTTCTGCACCGGCCAGTATCCATGTGTAAGCATAATCGTTGCGCCTGCGTTCCGACGCAATCCGTAATCACCCACAAGAGTTCATGTACATACGAAGTGGCAAACTCTGAGTGGAATCCAAGGTTCGACTCATATAAACATTGGACCCCCCTGAGCGGATTCCACCCTTTGCCATCAGTGGTTTCCGCCTAATTCCGCGTGAAACTTCCGTTAGATTCCACCCGGTAGATTCCCCGAAATACCCCTTGTTGTTGAACCATAGCTAGCTTTTAATTGCTCGGTAGAATTTAATTGTTTTCACAATTAAAGTTGCATTTCTACATTCAACTTGTATGTAGTTTCAGAAGTGTTTTAGCCATAGTCTCATCAGTTGAAGCATTCATCATTTTCATCGATCATGTAGATATTTCCCAAACTTGGTTTTCCTTTTCAGTACTCATCATAATTAATTAAATAATTACTAAACAGAAGTATGAGGCTGCCCACACTTCTAAATATTAGCATATAAATTCACTCTTATACACTAAAAATTTCCACAGTTGCAAATAACAGCCTTTCATTTTCTAATTTAACCTAGCTGAAAGAAAACAAAACTTTAATTTTGTTGGATCCCAGCAGTAAACTATTATATCTAAAAGAAAATAAATAATAATACGAAGTTCAATAGCGCAAATGACAGAACACAGTCAAAATATTAAACATAATATGAAATGAATTGTAGAACAAAATTAATTCCGACTTAATTGTAATTGCTCGGATTTTAACACAAATTAGCCCGTTTTAAGTACTGAATGACTTCAACTACGCACTGAAATCAAGGAAAACCAAGTCCACGGAAAACTTAGAAAATTTTCCAACAAAATGCCGAATGCCGACACTAGCGACTATCGCTGCGAATTAAGCTGGCCTTGACCGGGGAAAATTGCAACAATTTTGCGGGCATCAAGTTTCTCTACGCTTGTTGAGTTTTGCTAGCTGTGTTAAAACATAGGCAAAAAATCAAGGATGAAACAAGGATAAGTTTTCAGTTATCCTTGTTTCGCTAAAATTGCAACAAGGTAGGGTCAATCCGGGTGGCAACCACCGGAATCCAATGAGGAGAATCCGTTGCTCCCTCTCGGATGCCCGCAAATTGCACACTTTTGAGATAGCTACGCTTATACTCACACGGTTTCCATTGGGAAGATTCCATGCGAGTAGATGTCAGGGGATTGGTCTTACGTTTGTTAACTTGGAAACCTCTTAATGCCGCGACACTCTTGTGGGCATGGAGAGATTTTTACTCGGCTATTAGGACCTTATCGTAGTTTCTACCACCGTTTACTTTTATCTCTGTCCTCTGCTACGTTTGCATTTCTCCACTCCAGCGATGCGAAGTTGCTTGACCACTAAACTCTAATGATAAGCTGAGAAGCGAGCGCAAGCGAGCTGAAGGACTATCGCGCCAGCGGCGTGAGCGAAGCGAACGCTTAAGCGATACATATAAAATTTAATAAACCGCCAGCCGTTTCATAAAACCAAACATGGTGCATACGCCATATTAGTTTATTTTTAAGCTTGCGCGGAAAATGGATACGGTAAAAAAGTAAAAGTTGTGATTGTGTGTACAGTCCAAGCCGCGGCTTGGACTGTCCACCGATGGCTGGCCAATTTAAAAATATCAATTAGCAATTGTTGCTAGACATGATTGATCTGGTGTGACCTTTTAGTGACTACAAATTAGGATTGCTTTCATGCAAAAACGATACTGTGGGAATTGCAAACTAAAACTTCTCAAGAGACATTTTGCCTGTAACAATTGCCTGTTAAGTCTGAATGAAGTACTTCTGAATCCGTTTCGGAATCACGGGTTATCGTCACAATATATAATGCAGGCATGTCCTTCAAACCTTGGACATTCCACAAGTGGAGCAGAATTTATGTTTTTCCTTAACATGTTAACCTGAAGTGTTAAAGTGTCACTCGGTCTTTGTGGTAACTCAAGTTGACTCATGCCAGTAAGTAAATGCATATTTGCTACATTCACTTTAGCGAATGCAATCTGTTTCCTGCTGAAATTAAACTATATGCTGAGAAGCGAGCTCAAGCGAGCTGAATGGTCATGGAGCCGGTGAGAGTGAGAGCGAAGCGAACGCTCCCTGAATTATTGCGATACTAATGGAGTGAACCATTAAAAAGCCGAAACCGATTTAAGTATCGGTTTTGGATAATTTGCAGTATAATCTGCACAGAACTAATAAATAAAACGCTGGAGCGCGTGTACAGGGTAAATCGAGTGTACAGCGCAAGCCGTGTGTACAGGCTGCGGGTAGGCTGAAGGCGAGCGAAGCTAGCTCTTCAGCCTAGTACAGTTAGGAATAAGAAGCATAAATAAGGAAATTTATCACGGGCCCTGTGATATAATTCTCACATAACTGTAGTACTAGCAAGCACAGAATATCACGCGACTGCAGACGCGAACGCTGTAAAGATTTAGGGGGAAATCATTCAAAAGCCCCACTCTTCCTCTACTAGATAATCGTTACTAGATTCGCAGTCATCCGATGAAATCTAAAAATAATCGCGTTTGAAGAATTGGTGTCGTATTCTTACGCTAGTCGTATGGAACAACGACCAAAATACACACTTTCTATACCTTTATTGACACTAGTTCTTACAGGTTCATGCATCGTAATCACGCCTAGCGGTAACTAACGATTTCTCCGCCATTCTAGCCAGATCTCCTCCAAGGAGTACAGAGGTGCATGACTCCCCATTAAAAAACACAGGTCATCATTTCAACTAGCAGTGTTTTTTCCTGCAGCTTCCTTTCTTATTTTTACTAGTACCATGTTGTTTAAACAAATGCCGGCACTGAGGCTGATTATCCATATGGCTCATTGTGACAAGGAAATTTCATCAGTTATCAACCTATGAAATAAGCTTAAAGGGAAACAGTTAAATTATGATGAACCATTTTGTTATTATGTTTTCGCCGATGAGGTGGAAAGAACAAAGATGCCATGAGAAATATACTTGGGATTAACATAATGAAAAGTGAAGTAAAGATGTAGACATCGAGATAGCGGAATCGTAAATGGCATCAACCTGTTATATTTACAAAGGTTAAGCTGAGGTTCTGCGTTGGTGGGTAAATAATACCCTAGCTTGTGTTGTGCGACACTCATGATTGTAATGTTTTACATCCTTGGCCTGCAGTATTCCTGAATTACTTCAACGAGATTGTCTGCCGAGCTACTTCCGCTGGATGTGAGATGAATGTTATCACATTTTTATAACCTAGAGCAAAGGGAGATAAACATACCAAACCATCGGTTCCAGTAGAACAAAATTAGGTTAAGAGTAGGGCTTTCCCTTATAATTCCAAAGCCAGGTACGTTACTAGTGTAAAGAGAAGTGAAAGCAGACATGGTGTAATTGTCAAAGCTAACGAATGCGATAGTTTTATAGTACTTGGTATCGTTTTGTTCAAGAATCGATGGGGTCAAGGAAAGATAAAGGAGGACCACTGAGTAAACCCAAGCTAGGAATAAGAAAAAGAACAAGCACGGTTCCAGTTTAGATTATATGAGGACACGGGGAAGGAGATTCAGTGACGATAGGAAAAGTGATTGGCAGGAAGGATGGATAGTAATATACATGCAGATGGTTGTATAAAGATTAATAAAGAAAAGGAAAAATCGGATGCAGTAGGCACAGCCACACAGACTGGAGGATTCAGAAGTTGTAATAAGACAGTGAGTGATGAGACGAGCTTTGATGATGACCTCAGATAGAAGCCAACTAAGACCTGTAACCGTTCCTACTGAGCGAAAATCGAGCAAGAATAGAGGTTTCGTGAGGTTTGGTTTTGATAACAGATTCAGTGAGACAGGAAGAGGCTTATTAAAGATTTTTAAACAATCTCTCAAGCTCTTAGCATGATTGATAATTTGCTAGGGAGTGGATGTAGGGGATGGAGAACATGGTCAGAAATGCGGAATGATTGTGCTATAAAAGAGAATGCGACTGCCAGCCGAGTTCGTTTGTCTATCTATCTGGTTCCTGACTAATCCACAAGCTGAAAACGGCCAAGCGTTACTACTGGTAACCAAAACATTGACATCTTCACTGTCGCACCCAATGTGAAGGAAAATTAGCAATATATATATATATATACCGCATGTTTCATAACTTCTTGCTCGTACTTCCCCCCGCTCCTCCACGACTTCACTTTCCTGCATGTTCTCTTCTCTCCTCCGCTGCGTCTCCTGCGTGCTCGCTGATGAAACCAGTATTTCTGTTTTCGTCGAAATCTTCGCTCACGAGCGTCACAGCGTCAAGCGGCTTGCACCATTGGAAATTCGAGATCTCCTTCTCTGATACACTCTAACTTTTACGTCCCTAGGTCAAAGGTTGACGATGCAGCTACACTTGAAGTACAAAAAGTCAGGTTTCCTGAACCTGTAGACATTTAATTCTGTAGCATCCTCAACCTTTGACCCATACCGGGAAGTCGATCCTAATCCTAAGTGGGAGGAAGTTAGATGTTTATACTCCTCTTTCGGTCTCTACATTCTTGGGTGAGAAGATTTGTTGATCAGCCTCTTTCCTGAGAAGTTGTGCTTCCAATGTCTACTTGGCTCTGTGGGTGCTGCAGCTTGGGTAATAAAGACCTGGGACTACGCAATATATGCAGCCGGTACGGGGTAGACAACACTGGGTAGTTTGCATAGCATGGAAAGTGACCGAGAGTGGGTTGGCCCTGAATCCAGTATGCAAACTCTAGTGGGATGCCAGGCTGTTCACGGGGGAAAGAATAGGCGAATAACTTGAGGACAGAGCGCAATTAGCCTTCATTTGGCTAAGACGCCGCTCGTTGGGAAACCATCGAGCACCTCTGCATTTACCTTTTTTTGACCTAGGGACATAAAAGTTAGTGCGTATCAGAGAAGATCTCGACTTTCCAACGGTGCAAGCCGCTTGACGCTGTGACACTTCTGAGCGTAGATATCGGCAGTAAAAGAAATACCCAGTTTCATGAGCGAGCACGCAGCGGAGGAGAGAAGACAGTCTCAAGTAAGCGCACACCTACTCCCACCAAGCATTAGCGATACCTGTGGTACTCTAGACCACTGCTCTAGGACATTTTAATTGCGCATGTATTTTACTAGTTGTTTTTAAAAATGTTATGGGTAACAACAATCCGGGGTGCAAGGAAACGCAGCAATTTATGCTTCCAGGGAAAACTTATTTAAAGTTTACAACTTTTAAGGTAGACGTAAGAATAACGTAGACTTTCAACTTTCCCTCGTTCCTGCTCATGGGGTGACAGGTCTTGTATGCTACGGCCAACCGTCGTGTGGCATTTTGGGCACAGCTGCTGTTTCTTTTACACAGAGTATTCTACGACGGGACTGGAAGAAAAGCGTACATGCAGGAAAGTGACGTCGTGGAGGAGCGGAGGGAAGTACGAGCACGTCAAGAATTTGTGACACGGGCGATATATATATACAGTATACAGGGTCATTATAAACCTATATAGTTCTTTTAGATTGAAATTAAGCGCTGAACACGTCGGCCGATTTTATTCTAACTGATATCAACTAACAGCTAAAAGTCTAAAGTTTTGCGTGGTGCAAGTCTCAAAGCCTAGCTTTAACATGACGTCTGCTGTTAACGCGCAAAATTTCCGGTAGGAATTCCAACATAGTTTTATCCGATTTCCGCAGCTACCATTTTCAAACGGTATGTGGCTTCAGGCGTTGGCACCATTCGCCATGGTTCGAACACGTTGCGGATATCATCGCGTGCACTTTAATTCTTTAGGATTACAACAATTTTCATGGCGAGGTGGAACCAAAAAGCTGAAGCGTTCAAACGGTAGCTGTGGTAATGTGGTAAAACGGTGAATTGGAATTCCGATCGAAAACTTTGCGCGAAGCAGCAAACATCATGTTAGGCTTTTGAAACTTGCAACACACAAAACTTTAGACTTTTAGCTCTTATTTGATATCAGTTAGAATACAATTGGCCGACGTGTTCACCGCGCAATTTCAATCTAAAATAACTACAGAGTGTCCCATGGGTTATCTATCATAGCATTGATTGATTGATTGGCTTTATTGAATGGACAGGTTTATCAGGAAATGCCGAGGTTTACTGGTTTCAGTAAACGGTCCATTTAAAGACATGAAGAATTATTACATAAATATATATGGTGTAAATTATAAGTTACAAGAGTAATAGTAGCAATGTTAGATTATATTACTACAAGGGGGTCCCTTTTACTCACAAGATAAGCGCATAAGTCATCTTAAAAAACAGAAATGGGAGTGAACTGTGCTTTGATGTGAGCTGGGAGCTTATTCCAGGCCATAATCATGCGATACCAGAAGGATCCTTTTAGGAGGAGGTAGCGTCATTAACAAACTTATCTCCAGACTTATGTTCATCATATACTCCGTTTTTTACATGTAAGGACAGCTGCTTTTGTTCAAGCTATCCTTTTACAGATTTCAGTAGAAAATTCCCTTGTGCGTCTAAGTTTTCAAGGGAAGTATGAGATAAGCAAAAGGCGGCATCATCCGCGTATCAGATGTAGTTAAGATTACGCAAGTAAACGCTTGAATTAGACAGGTAGTCGTTAAAGTCCGATATAAATTGTACGAAGAAGCAGGGACTCAAAATACTTCCTTGGGGTACAGAATTATGCACTGAGTATTCCTTTGAAAGATAATTACCTAACTTGATACAGTAGGTTCTGTTGCTTAGGTAGCTAATTATTAGGTTTAATAGATAAGGTGGGAGCTTGAACCGGTCACGTAGGATTATTATAAGTTTTCTGTGGGATGCTGAGTCGAATGCCTTCTTAAAGTCAACAAAGATTGCTAGGGCTTTACAAGTGGGCTTATCTATTGCTTTCAAAACATCAGTATTGAACTTAAGATGAGCTGTAAAGCAAGAGTGTTGTTTCCTTAAACCGTCTTGATTCATTGGAAGACCAAGACCCTTTTCCATATGAGTCAGTATTCTCCCATACATAAAGGAGTTTGTTTAGGAAGCTAAGAATACAGATAGGCCGGTAATTAGCCGCATCCAGTTTACTACCTTTACCGTTATAAAGGGGGAGAACTATGGCTTGTTTTAAGGATTTTGGGTACTGTCCCCTTTTAATTATTAGTGTAAACAAGGTATCTATGGGTATTGCTAAGACTTTTAGACAGTATTTCAATACTGTGAAAGGAGTTTCTGTTGTAGATCTGTCGGCTTTCCTGGTTGTTGATTTAAAGACCTATTCTACCAGAATAGATGTAATTCTCTCTGGGATAATGTAATTGTTGGAAATGAGATCTTCTAAACTAACCTTTTCAGAAGGTAAACTCATAGCCTCATGTAATGTCTGAGCTAAGCAATGGGGTTCGGTGATAGTTTGCTCGTGAGTACAGAGTTCTTGGATAACAGGGATATGCGCCTTTCTACCTGTGATCTCATCATACACTTTCCAAATATTTGGAGAATTGACATACTCCTTACATCTGTTCTTAAAATAATTGTATTGGGACTTTCTGTCCTTTTATGCGCTTATGATTTACCGGGGCTCGTTTGTTGACATAGGAGATAACAGTGGTTTGAAAAAGGTCTAACATTTCCTCAGTGTCGGTCAGTTTGGGAAGGTATTCCCAGTTTAAATCCTCTAATTCATCACTCAGCTCATCCCAGTTTATGTTTTTGTAGCTACGTACATGTACATATTTACAAGGTAGATTAGGTTAACGAGTTCTAATGGTTACATAGACCAAATCATGATCAGAAAAGCCAAGCGTAGTAGTGCCAGAGCTGACTACTGATGCAACATTAGACACGAAGATATGGTCAATAAGCGTGGAGCTAGAGAATGTTCTTCTGGTACTAATATCTATTATTTGTTTTAGCCCATGGGAGGCTGTACAATTAATGAGTTGCTTGGCTGAGGAGCCTTTTTCTAGCAGGTCTATGTTTATATCACCAACTAAGTACATATCTGATTTGAATGAGTCATAGTTGGAGAGGGTAAGATCCAGGTTGTCTAAGAATTCCTTATTTGGTATCTGAGGAAGTTTATACACGGTGATAAGTATAATGGGTTTAGACAATGTATGACTAAGTTGAATTGCAGAGACATCTAGATCGGCTACTCTTGAAATAGGTAGGAAAATTCTTTACCTAGGTTCTTTACTGTGGATACTATCCTTAATGTAAATAAGTAGCCCCCCTCCTGGTTTACCAGATAATTTATCCAATCTAACTATATGGTAACCTGAGATGTTGTACATGGAAGCAGCTAGTAAATTACTAGTCTCTGCTAGCGCCAGGACATCGTAGTCATTATCTTGTAGGACCTTCTTATGCTTTCCAACTTGTATAGATTATGTTTGTTTACACTAAGGTGAGCGAGAGTGAACCCTCTAACTTTACGACCATATATAGTCCCTGTGGTAATGTTCCTATCTTTTTCTAAGGCTGCGTGTATTTCAGCGGGGGAAAACAAGCAATTCATGCAAAACCATGGCGGGGTAAGATAAACTAGGGATTTTGAGCAAGAAAGACAGCGAAAAGGGGTGACTTTGTACTTACAGGGAGCGCAGGTCCAACTAGAGACTGAAAGAATCCTGTAATCTTGAATGCTGAGCGAAAGTGCGATGATAGTACAGGTTACAGGATTCGCAATGTAGAGAGCAAGTGCGAAGTCCAAGTTTTCGGTGGCAGGCTGCAAACTTTGATTTGAGAGGGCGAGGGCTGCGGATTGGGATGGCGGAGAAACCGGATGAATGGACAGACGTTGATTCCATGATGTGGAGGAGGCAGACGAGGACGGTGGTGAGCACTAAACTTTTCAGATACCAAGTCGTCAGAGACACGGGGCCTGTTAGCGGTAGCGTCCGGGCTAATCCAGGATATTATCGAACAACAGGGCCACAGGTCTTGGTACCTGGGCATCAGAAAATTTTACGGGCTTCTGACCACCCAGCGCCATACAGATGGGGGGGGGGGACACATCGTGAACCCCGGGGCTATTTTGGTAGCCAATCTTATAGTCCCTGTCCTCTCAGCGAGAGAAGGACAAGGGACAACCTTCCTGGAACGCAGCCAGCGAAGGAATGAAAATAGCATGAAAATGGCCTTTGACATTGAGGTCCTTGACATGAAAAAAAACTTTGAACCTTCTTCTACAAGATGAATTTTGCTCTATGAGCATGGAGTACAAGGATCAGCCACTAGGGGGCGCGGGAATCAGTAGATAACCCATGGGACACCCTGTATATACGTTTATGATGACCCTGTACATATATTTAGGTTTGAAGCTGAAATTAGTATTTTGAAAGCTTATGTTTTCAAACGTTGGGGAACGTATCCCTGTACACACTAGTTTCATCAATCAATCAACGTTCTGATGTATTCACATGTGATTTGGTATGTAGGTGTTATGCAGAACCTTAACCACTGAATCTGAGCTAGATTGATTGCTTGATCTCTTGAGGTGTAAATCATTAGATAATTAGTATGTGATCTTTGATGCTATAATGGCAATAATTCATGACATACACACACCTTCTGCTCACAATCCAGTAGCCCACAGTTTCTAGCTTTTTACAGTGGCTGTGGTTAGAGCGTGCAAATAATGCTCTGGGCGCAAGAAAGGGAGGGATAGGCGCGGATTCGATCCAAGACAGGCATTGTCGTATTCTTTACTTGTGGAATAAATAAAAATCATTAGTAATGAGTAGATGCTTATTAACTTCTTGTGAACAGCAGGATATTCGGGTTCATCGTGGTTACGCAAGGTTTAGGATGCGAGCGTTTTGCGCAACCTAAGTGCATGGGCTGAAATCAACGTTCGCAGAAGAAAGCTGTTTCCAAAAACGGTTTCGATTGAATTTTCTTCATTCTCATTTCGTTTTCTTCGTCCCTGTTGCATCTCACTTTTTACTTTTTTCTCTTGGCTCTTTAATTGGCTAATATTTAGTAAATGAAAGGTTTCACTAGTAGGGTTTGTAGCAGTTTACTTTCCTAGAGCGTGGTTTTCTTTGCGCGAGGTGCTTGCCGTTTCTAACATTATCTTAGCGAGGAGAATGGCAAAACAAGTTGATACAAATACGGTGGAACTCCGGAAGAAAATAGGGAGAGATGTTTGCATCAGTTAAGGAAGTTGTTAGAAGTGATAATTGTACCTTCATTTGGTCTGTCAGTGAACGAAGTCAGTAATGAATGAATGAACAACGGAAACAGATTGATTCCACCTTCGGACGTTCAAACCTTTAAAAAAAATTGCTTAACATATTTGTTATCACCAGAAACCGTACCTTTTAAATTTTAAATGGTAGTGTCGGAAAAGATCACCATTTTGCCTGATCTATATCTGGTTTAGCAACAAGATTACATAGATGCGAAAGATCTGATCAGTTCTGGTTTACCAGAACAGATCTGTTTCCAGATCAGATCTTGAAAAAATCCAGATCACATATGTTTTTTTACAGATATCAGATTTCTTTATATTGAAACAGGGCTGAGACGACTCAGGAGTCGACGACTCCACGACTCCAGGGGACGAGCAAGTTTTAGCTGCTCCAAGCGGAGGTTGTCCGTACTAATCCCTGAGTCGAGTCGTTGTTTTCGTCCGACTCGACACTCGACCCAGCTCAAGTCTGATCCAGGTGGATACAACTATGCTCACTGATGATATGTTGCCTATAATGATTAATTTGAAATTAAAATCTGCAATTAAATTATTTTTTTGGACACAATTAAAAACTAACAATTAAAATTAAATCTCCTGTGACAATTAAAATTTAGTAGGATTCCTCAGTGATCATATGTTGCGTATAATGATCAATTCAATTACCATTTTTCATGTGATCTACATGTCAACCTCAGCCTAAAGCTACAGTTATTTCTTGCTGCTTCAGTAAAACTAGGCTTAACCTGACCTACAATCGTCATTAAAATTAAATCCCTTTCTGTGACAATTAAATTTTAGTAGGATTCCTCAGTGATCATATGTTCCCTATAACATATCAACCTCGGGCTAAAGCTATAGTTATTTCTTGCTGCTTCAATATAACCACACTTGCTCTTACCAACACTCCTTATTAAAATTAATTTAAATATAATGGTATTGAAATTAAAATCTACAATTAAATTATTTTCTTGGACACAATTAAAAACTATAAATTAAAATTAAATCTCTTCCTGTGGCAATTAAAATTTAGTAGGATTCATCAGTGATCATATGTTGGCTATAATGATTAATTTAGCTCTGCGAACGTCGTGGAAAGAGAACATCACACCACACCACTCTTCGACGTCACAAGCAAAGGAATGCAGACAACCACACGAAACCACTTTCCATGGCTAGATGTCAGTTGCATATAAAACCTATCAAATGTACCAGTACACATTTCTGTGATAACAAATTTCCATAAGCAACCCGGATCAGTGATGAGGGGTCTGAGTCGACTCAATGACAGAGTCGACTCAAGCGAAGTTTTGGGTGAGTCGTGGCGAGTCGAGAGTCGCTTGGAATCGTCTTCCGACTCCGAGTCGGAGGCCTCGCCAGAGTTGTGGAGTCGTCGACTCCTGAGTCGTCTCAGCCCTGTATTGAAAGCATAAACTAGACACATTTAACAGAACAAAAATATTTTATGGTTCAAATTCAGGTTACAAAAACTAGTACAACGTGAAATGTTCCAGTTCGATACAACTCACAAGCATTGTAGTTAAAAATATCTGGGTTCGTCATTGCAAAATTATATATATAGCTTGACTAACAGGAAGGACTAAAATTCAACGAAAAGAAATTTATATGTTTCGCATCACAACAAAGCACTGAGTATACGCTGGAGGCAGTAGATTTTAATTCGCTCCTGTCTGGATACACCGGTGCAAAGGAACAAAGAGAACTTAAAAACCCGCAGGCTATTGCAATGGCCTCCGGCATACTGAAGCGCGGTAGTTTGAATAGCTTGTCAGACCGTTTCTGTCTTGTACGCTACTAGACATTGAGTTTTTTTAGTGAATCTCAGTTGTACCGTGATTTTTTGTATGCAACCAGATACAAGATCTTACAGTAAGCTACATGATATGTCCGTTTAACTGAAATTTGAAATATAGCTTAACTTCAACCTTAGGGTCGTAGTAAATACTCCTGTTAAAAGATTTCCCAACCGAGGCCAAATTCTGTTGGAATTTAAAAAAGACTATAGGGACTATCCTCAAAAAGGGGAACCAAAATAGGTACGCGGAGAGTAAATGACAAGGCCATTTCATGTGTGAATAATGTATATCCGTTGGTTTCAGCAGCTGGTTGTGTTGAACTGAAGTTCGTTTAGCGATTTTAAAGTCTTATCTTATGTACGGCTTGATTTTGTGGTAATAAATTGATAGGTTTTAACTTAGTGCAGACTGTAGTGCTTAACATAATTTTCACAAGGTCCCTGTAGCAAATCATACACGAAATTCCCAACGTTGAGCTTCGTTTTCTTTGGAATTCGGCCTCGGTTAGGGAATATTTTCACAGGCTAAAATAATACACTAGTGGTTGCTGTGGTAAAATAATTCTTTTCCTAAAAGTATCGTACTAATTCAAAGTATAAATTCAGCATTTCAAAATCCATGATAGAGTTAACGACGACAATCTAGATTCTCAGACATTCTTCACAAGCTCAAAAAACACTGGCTTGGAAGTATGGATATAGGGCCATTTGCCTTAGTACTACTTACTTTTCCCTGGCTTACTTTTAATATCTAATTGCGCTGTGATGATTATAAGGTGTGTTCACCGGTAATGAGGAAAGAATTAGATATTAGTTTTGACAAGCTTTGTTTCTTTGGATTTCAGTGTACGGAGCGTGATGCATAAATACCTGGAAAAGAAGGGGGATGTTAACTTCGAGAAGATTTTCAATCAACGATTAGGTGAGTTTCATTAACTGATTACTGTTACTGTTCATTCTTTACTAAAGGGTTCGAAATTATTAGTTTATTAAGTGGCAGTGCCACTCAGGGAGGCTCGTGTCCGTCCGCCTGTATGTGTGTCCGTCAACACAATAAATCCGGAATTCAGCACATTTCATGCCACAGATTATTAGGAGATATCGTAGCTAGATCCTTATGGTCTCGTATGGGCCGTGAGTCGTGTACACGCCACATCTAAACACGTCTCGTTCATACTGTACACGACATTCGGTACAAGTACAGTATAGGCCCCCGCCTCGTTTAAAAGCATGTAAAAGTCAACTTTTCTCTCAGTTGCTGCATGAGATGACGTCATGCCCGCTGTGGTACGCCATCCATAGGAGGAAACTTTAAAACGTAGACGCTAAAAGTGCTACTAGGTGGCGTGCAGTAGCAGGTCTAATAATGAGTCAGCATTTCATACACGACGCAGTAATATTTGGGTGTGTATATACTCCCCGTGAATAACCATATTCTCGTATATGCTGTACACGAGGTTCTGCGCAGTAATGTGATACTACTATTACATTACAATACATATCACCCCCTGCGTTTAAGCGCGTATCAAGTGGAACTGCGCCCCTGGTTCAGCCATCCTCAAATGACGTCATCCTTCGATGATGACTAGAACAGACTCCCCACTCGTTTAAATGCATGCAAAAGTCAACTTTTCCCTCATTTGTTCTCCGAACGCAATCTGTCGGAGAAACCTGCAGTGCTCACACACATGAGCTGATAATAGGAGGCGCACTATGCAGTGAATATGCGCCCTCTATATTCTTAATTTTAAAAGTCAGTGCTTTCGAAATGGGTCGTTAGATGGCGAATGAAAGAATGAGTTATTGTATTTCGGGAGGCTGTGTCCGTAGGAAACAGTGCCGACTAGGCCATTGATGGCCCATCGCGGCTGGAATACTCCCTAATCACACCGTGACAAGAGGCACTTGCTGTTGGACTGACGCTATTGAAAAAAGAATGAGTCATACAGTATGACTCATATCTGAGTCATACAGTATGACTCATATCTGAGTCATTCACTATGACTCATATCTGAGTCATTCACTATGACTCATACTTTCGGTAATTGCGCTCCCTCTATATTCTTAATCGTAAAAGTAAGTGCTTTTGAAAAGGGCCGTAACGTGGCGATTGAAAGAATGAGGGAATGTGCTCCCTTTACATTCTTTAATTCTATAAGTTAACGCTTTCGAAGGGGGTCGCAAGGTGAAGCATAATTCATCGTGAGTCATCATCTTTGAAGCATTCTTTCCTTGTTTACGTTGACAAGTGTGCGCTGTATAGTGAAACCTCGATGCAGCGCAGCTTTAGGGGCGCGCGTTACTCTTTGTAGACCACGACTTTGTACTAAACGCATATAGTTAGAGCATTATGGTCGTCATTTAGGCAGCAAGGACGAAAAACTTGCGACGAAATTGTAGCCTAGCTTTTATAGGTTGTCGTATAAGTCGTTCAAAGCACGGCTCCTACTCACTATAACTGACCATTGTTCCTGGACAACCTTTTAAAACGATGAACGAAATTAAGTGATGTTGAGGTGACATAATGTAGTTGCGACCCCAATATCAAATTAGAATCAATTAGGAATATCAAATTAGCTCGCTTAGGTTAAGCTTAGCGCTTTTACTGTCCAGTTGTAGTTGATAGCACTGTTTAGTGAGTTAAATATACTAATATTCAATCTTTATTTGTGACGGCCTCATTTGATTCCTGATTTTCTGTATCATAACCGCATTCGTCGCTATCTCCATCAGTTCTCGTGAGATCTGCTTGTTTCCTGTGAACTCCCCGACTCGTTGTAGCCCATGGCTCGCACATAGTTACTTCTACGCAGTTGCAGCCTCTATGAGAAGCAAGGGCACCAAGTTGGAAGACTGGAGCGAGACAGCCGACTTAACGCTCCAGCTGAAATATATACTGCTGTACACTTCTGCGCAGTATTATAGCCTACATAACCGCACAGCTATAATGTTACAACATTTCTAGCTATGATGTGGGGTCTACAATCAACAGCAATGATGTAGAATTTACTGCAGTAGATCTTGAATCTTTTCTTTAGATCACATCATTATTTGTAGATTCTACATCACGACGCTGTAGATCCTACACAATTGCGCTGTAGAACTTAAATCCTTACGCTGTAGAACCTGCATTATTACGCTGTATATCTTACAGCGTTGCAGAATCTAGAGTGTAATCTCGTGAAATTTAGTTGCCACTTTTATGCATCGTATCGGTTTATTGCCTACGTATGCGTTGGGGAGACCCTCTGGTGTGGTAGTTGCCGATTCTGATCACGGTTGAAGTATAGCACTGCTGAATTCAAGTGATCTTAGATGCGATGACCGACAAAATTTCCTGCAAATGTCTAGATAAATTACAGTTTATGTGGGGCATATATCATGTGACCCCAAGCATACATAAGTTGATTCATTTAATCCCCAAAATGACCTAATACAAACGCAGGTGACAGATCATATGAGGTCCTACAATATATATTTGGGGTCAAATGACATTATTTGACGTAAACTAGAATTTATCTAGGCATTTGTTGGGAAATTTTCTCGGTCATCGTGATAAACGGATACGGCCCACCCTAGGAAGTGGCTCTGCCACTTACAGCCTACCACATTTTCTGTCTTATTTTGTATGACATTTTTGCATGGTACATTTCGCGAACAGAGGTTCGGCCGCATAAAAGGCCAGCACTAATGGATATAGAAACTTGTTAGCTTCCAAGTGACATGTTGCATGATGCCCAAATCAGTGCAGAACAATGTCATTTTTTATGTCAACAATGGCGTCCGTATCAGTGTATTTTTGGGTTTTCTCGGGTAAGCCCGATTGTCACAAAACTTGGTAAGGATGCCTAAAGAAGGAGCCTACATCTTCTGCAAGAGCCAGAATGACCCCGTAACCCGATTTGACCTTCCAAGGTCGAGTGGTCATATTTAATTTTAGTTGATGCGTCAACGTATTCCGCACCTAACGGTACAAGTAGCGTCAACATCGGATCACATAAACCGGAGAAATATGCAAACCAGCAAGTCAAATTAAGGCCCCAGAGTGGATGGGTGTAACACATAATGTGACGTCAACTATAATCTTAATGGGAAAAGAGTGCTGTTCAGCAGCCTCTTTCCAAAGTTATATTTTTGGGTAAGAAGTGCTGGAAGCAGCCACTTTCCTGAGCTTCTACTGTCTATTTACTTGACTCCATGGGTGCTGGGGTTTGACTTGGGTGGAAAAGTCCTGGGACTAAGAAAACTCAGCCTGGACGGGGTAGACAGCACTGTGTAGTATGGTATGGAAAGTGGGCAGGAGCGGGTTTGTCGTGTTTCCAATTTGCATCTCCTCTGGTGTATCTAATGTAATTTAAACTATTCTGCTAGCTATTGCGATGCTACCATAGTTACTGGATTACGTTGTAATTAGAATGAAGGCGCTAAACATAAAGAACTGAATTACAAACTGATGCATACGCATGTGTATTTACTTCTGCTCCTGCATACCTTTTCTTACCTTGCCTAACTGAGTTACCTACAGTATCTTTTATCAATACCCTCATTAAAATGCTGCTTCTCCAGTAGGATGCTAGCCTGTTCCGAGGGAGAATAGGCTCATAGGCTGATCACCAGAAGCCATTTGTGAAATAAGCTGTAACGTGCACGTACTGTTCGTTTCCGCGGATTATGAAAATAACGTAAATTCTATCGTTTGGGTCGTAGTAAATAATGGGTCGTTATTTTATGCGGCCCAGTGAAAAAATTGTAATTTCTACCGCGCCGTACAATGGTGTGCTTATGTGCGACGCCCAGCTAGTGCAGCTTCTGGAAAAGTGAAAGGGAATCCCCAGTCCCCTCCTTCCACTGCTTCTGACGCTACGGTACATGACAGGCCCGTATAATTCAAATTTAAAACCTGGTCAATGTTCAACCTAAAGGTCTACTAAGTTACCCTGAAAAAAGAGAATCAAACTTTTGCGGATTCAAGGGGAGAATTGGAAATTACTGTAAGAGCTATCCCTATATTGGGTCGCAAAAACTTAAGAGACCTTGATGTGTGTATGGGAATATATAATAAGAGAGTTAATTATCAATTTCTGGTAGTACTACAAACGACAGATCATGGTAGAAATATGCACTTAGCTGTTACATGTCCATGATCTTGAATCCAGTACGCTCCGGCGCTGATATATAGTATATTGGATGATTGATAACATCGTTATTTCTGGACAAGTTTTCTCCTATACTGAACTATTGTGAACGGAGATCGTATAGCGGATCCTGTTTTTAATTTTCTGCCCACAAATTAGATGATTCCATTTCTATGGAGGCAGCTCACGTAAGATGGACATGGTCCCTATAGTCGTTTGTATACAAAAATAGCAACTTCACGTCCCTATTACTCCGGGAAAAGCCGTAAGTTGCATGATCTTTTATCAGCGTGAAAAAGTACGACCCTTAGGTTGAACTTCGACTATGTATTAAGTTTCAATTCCACGAGCCGGTCATGTAACGTACTGTCAGTGAGCGGTAGGGAGGACCAGATGCCATATTTCCTTCCATCAGCGATTTCTCAGCTGTTAAGCATCACAACGTCAAGAGGCTTGCATTGCTGGATAGCTAAGCTTCTATTGTTTGTAACGTACTACGTTTTATTTCAATAGGTCAAAGGTTGACGACGCTGCAACGCTTAGACGTGATAAACACAGTTCTCCCGTTCCAGTATACTTTTATCACTGCAGCGTTGTCAACCTTGGACCTACAGAAATAAAACTTAATACGTTACAAAGCCAAAGAACTTAGCTATCCAACAAACAATGCAAGCTGCTTGCTACTGTAACGCTTCTGAGAGGAGCAATGACTTGAGAAACATTGAGCGCTTTACGATGATGTTGCTTGAAAACACGCTGCCCTCTCCCCTGTGAAAGCAATGCTTTTCTTAGGAGTGCGGGATGAGCGGTTTAAAATGATAACCCTTGACAGTAAACCCTCCAATTATCATCATCTCTAAAATCCTGGTTTTCCTGATGTAAATTGGAAAATGATGCAGTTCTAAATAACATCATCGTGATGTTATTTGGGAGTTGAAACTGAAGCAATCTTAAAGCAGTCCACTCAAACACAGCCTTTGGAATTATATGATAAAATATGTCTAGTTTCGGGTGGAGGGGTGGACGTAAAGCGTGTTCGGCATGCACATGGAATAGGCAAATTGCTTTCATTGGTGCCCGGGATTGTCCACATATTGTTTTTCGTCTTTGAACTGGGTACCATTAAGTGAATCCTTGCACTCTATGGGAAGATGATGCTATTTAGGGAGGAAAATACCTTATCTTTGCATCCAAAGGCTCAAAAATCTTGGATGTAAACAGGAGGTTTCTCTCAATAACATCGATGCAGTTCAGAGAAAATTTAACATGGGATGTATGGGGGAATTGCCGGGGATTTAAAATTTAGATGCAAATAGGAGAATGATGTATATTAGATGCATGTTAATTGGAGGGTTTACTGTAGTTCTAACTCATGTAGTCCCATGTTTTTCGTATTGGCTTACGGGGAAGTAGCTAGCGGAATAGCAACTTCTAAAAGACCCAGAATTGTATGCTATTGCTCGTAAGGAATTTTCCCGTCTAAAAGCTTACAATCGTAATTACTATGGAAATAATGAAATACATGGGCCAAGATGCGCTAGAACAGATTACTACGATTCAGAGAGTATTGCAAGAGTCTACGCTATTTTTCATAATCTGCCGAAACGAAGAATGCGAGTACATTGTTGTAAGTAGCTACCGTATAGTCCACGAGATAGCGTCTTCCGTTTGAAAGGTCTCGCGTGCTTCTTTCAACCTATTACATAATCCGATTCGTCCCGTCAGCCTGTCGCAGCACAGCATTGCACGTTTTCCACTCTCTCTCTCTCTCCTCTGCTGCGAGAACAAGATGCTCTCTGCCTTTCTTCAGTCATTCCCGGCTCACAGCCGTCGTAGCGTAAAGCAGTTTGCATAGCTCAGGCTTTTTCACTCTTTTGTACTAATTTCATGTCTATAGGTCATTGAGTCTGAGTTATGGAATAAGATTCATGTCTGAATCCGCGTCTACGACGCAGTTATTTCCGCCAATGCATTCACAGAGGCGCGCTTTGTACTTTAAAATATGAAAAAAAAAGTTATGCAATGAATGCGACTAGGTGGCGACCAAGTAATTTTCAATGAATGACTCATCCTTGCTTTTTGGCATTACGACAAGTGATGGCCTTTGTTCAAGAGATGCAACAGCCGATGCTTCTGACCCGAATATTGCCTCTAAACTAATGCGTCGTCTCAGACCCGGTCTCGTAGCTCAGTTGATGGATCTTTGAGACCATATTATGGGAGGGAGAGAGCCGCAGGTTCGAATCTTGGCCGATTCGTTCGTCATTTAATGCCGTCGTTTCAGGGTTTTCGCCACTCCTTAAAGACCACATAGGTGCAATAATAAAAAACGACAGCCATGTTTAGCTGCCTTAATTCAGCTGCAACCTTAATGCAGCTGTATCGGTTGACTCAGGCTAGCTTCAAGTAACCTTGACCCCAACCCGAGCGAAGCGAGGGTGCCAATGTCAAATCAGGTAGCGTAGGGTAAGCTTAAGCTAACATTGAAGTGCCCTAAATCTAAAAATGTTAATGCTTACCTGCAATGGTATCATGGCGTAGTTTTGTAGCGTAACCGCATTCATTGCTATCTCTGTAAGTTCTCGTGAGATCTTTTTGTTTCAAATGATACACTGACTGCATTATTTCCCGTCTGCGTGTTCAGTCCCGACGCTCCGCTATCCAATTTCAGATTTTTTGAGATCTGCTTGTTATTATGGTAGTACCAGCTTCTACATGTTTTCCACAAGAAAGCCGCACTCTTACTTCTATTATTTCTCACCAAGCTTGGATGAATTTACAGCACCTATCAAAATCGTCGGTAAGAGAGCTACAAGTTCTTCCATTATTTGACGCGCTGTCATTCCCAAACGGCTTTTCGATGGGAGCGATATTTAGTACGAGTCACCCTTGACCTAGTCCCCATCTAAAACGTAAACTATAAGTTCCTACACCTGTATTTCTCGGTATCACTCCATGTTGGTAGAACACAGAGAAGCAACCCTCAGCTATGCAGCAATGCAAATTTTGTCACGCTATGAGGACGCTGAGCCGAACAATGATCGATGGAAAGGGCCAAGTTTTTGAGATTTCCTCGCCACTTACGTTACCGTGGAACATACGGTACATCGGAGTGGTTGCTCAATACAACCCTGCCTTCTTCACATTTATATAAGTTTGAGTTGAGAAAAATAAAGAGCTTAAAACATATTTTTTATTTGATCAGCGAGTAACATGAAGTGGCTTATGCAGCATGAGTAGCAGATAAGAACGATTGTTAAGTAAGACTGCGCCATCCAAAAATATTCTAATGTAATCAAAAGTCAACTTTTTAATCACAGTAACAATACTCGGTCAATTTTTTTCCCCTACAGGTTATTTACTATTCAAGGATTTTTGTGAAAATTTCGCCGAGGACCCCATACCACAGATAAAGTTCTACGAAGAGGTAAGTAGCCTCGAAGTCGAGTACCTCAATACTTTAACTCGATGACTTGTTATTTAGGAGGTTTACAACCTTTTGGAAAGTAGATGCAATTACTGCGTATGGTTGGTCTTGTTGTAATGAGTCAGTGCGGTACGGAGGGCAAATGTACCTTAAGTCCGGGAGAAAGATAAAAAGTTTTGTGTGATGAGGAAAAGTGGAGTAAACCAATAATACGTAGTATCACACGTGCATGAAGCGGAGGAAGGTGGGAAATATATTCTAAATGGCGAATGGCCAAAAAAGAAGGATAAATGCTGAAGCTGATGACCAGGTGATGGTCATTATGTTGGAAATTTAAGCTCCAGTTGAGGTGATTCTTAATAGCTTTCCCTATTTCTTTGTGATTGAATCAATATGATAGGATAGTAGAGCTAGAGGAGCTCGGTGGACACATGTGGGAAGTATTTCAAGGTGTAAGGGAAACGTTTTTTATGATGAATGTGGGTTAGTCGTGAAGGCGCTTATTTAATTGATTGCAGCAAGAGTAAAAGTTGGTGACCAGAAATTTTTATCTATATTAATAGCGTCAAGAAGATGATATTTCTCTTTATTCCTCTGAGTAACATCTGGATAAGGATTTTGTGTTAAAAGACAGTTAAACGTTAGCCCTCTCTCTAGTCCCTCCTTACCTAAAAACTGTCGACAGTTTTTGCCGGTTTGAAAAACAGGCTAATGCGATCGGTGAAGCCGTCCACATTTTCCGGGATATATGTAAATTTACTGTAAATCTATACTATATACCAATAAGTATCTAAAGATATCCATAGAAACCTACAGGAATCTATAGATATCTATAGGAATCTACTATTTATCCATTATTAATATACTGTATATACTATGGGGCGAAATCCCTATTGCGATCGGTAAAGCAGTCCAAAATTTCCCGGATATATGTATATGTACTGTATATTTATAGGATATACCAATAGGTATCTATAGATATCTATAGGAATTTATGGATATCTATAGGAATCTACTATATATCCATTATTAATATACTGTATATACTATGAGGCTAAACCATAGTGCTGTTGACTCGAAGTTTGCCTACTCTACGCCCGTTTTGGGAGGCCTAAAATTTTACGGGAACCAAACATTTGGTTCCCGTAAACCTTAGGTCGACCCTGAAGTAACTATATGGCTAGTATTAGGGTTTACGGGCACCAAAGAAAAGTGGGAAACTTAGACTGTTAAAGTTTCGTATTGGTTATTAATTGACGGCTGTAATATTTAAAATAGCATAATTGATGGAGGAATAATTAATTTGCTGCAGTTTGGGACGAGGAGCAGGTAGACGTACGTATATATCTGAGCCGGCCCCGTCACCTATTGCGCAACCACAAGCTCCAGTTCTACAAGCTGACACAAAATCCCGAATTAATGGCACAGTTCTTGGCACACCTCAGCCAAGCACCAACCCCTTCACTTTAACTAGAGCCATCGTTATCGTTACTCATGCCTGGTCCTTCCCCGCCATTGCCTGCACCAACCAACCTTAGACCAAGAAGTTTGAGTTGTAAAAGCTTCAACCGATCTAAACAGTCTCAATAATGACAATTCAAATATATAAGTAGGTTGTACGAAGCTGTTTTCTTTGGTTCCCGTAAACCCTAATACTAGCCATATAGTTACTATAGGGTCGACCTACGGTTTACGGGAACCAAATATTTTGTTAACCTTAGGCTTCCCTTTCTCCCAGTTCAACGCATGCTATTACAGGCAGGCATCCCTAGTAACCTGTGTAGGCCAATTGCAAACACTTTCCCCCCGCCTAAAGCAAGACCCCTCCTTATGATCTGGGAACCTACCTTCTGAAACTCTAAATGACCGCACGGGTCGGTCAACTGACCTACCCGAACGACGTAGCTACACTTAAAGTACAAAAAGTCAGGTTTTCTTATACTGTAGACATTTAATTCTGTAGCGTCCTCAACCTTTGATTTAAGGACATATAAGTTAGTGTGTATTTTTCGGCTATACAACGGTGCAAGCCGCTTGACGCTGTGAAGCTTCTGAGCGAAGATATCGGCGAGAAAAGAAATGCTCATTTTAATCAGCGACCACGCAGGAGACACAGCGGAGGAGAGAGGAGAAGCGAGCCTGCAGGAAAGTGGCATAGTGGAAAAGCGGAGGGAAGTTTGACCGAAGCAAGGTTTCGTGAAACAAGCGGTAGTTCGCCAGTCAAATTACGATACCTCCTATCCTGCTGCAGTTTTGATCATTTTAAATCATTTATGATGTTATTTAATCATTTTAAAACATGCATGACACTTTTGCTAAAAGCAAATCTAGTCAATGGCACTGACAAACGTTGAAATGTATATTACTTTTGATGATCATTTTATAATCATTTTTGCTCATTTTAAAACATGCATGACACTTGTGCAAAAAGCAAATCTACTACGTGGCACCGACAAACGTTAAATTGTATGGCATAAGATGGTGTCTCGCATAGATTGTCGGGTGCTGTACTGCCAATATTCAATATTTCCAGGCGATAAGCGCTGCATACAGGGAAGAATTATGTTTACAGGAGTGCATATAGAACTCATAGATTCTGTGCTTTGTTGTTTATAGGTTAAGAAATACGAAAAATTGGAGACGAAGGAAGACAGACAGAAATTGGCTCGGGAAATATACGACAATTTTATTATGAAAGAATTGCTATCGAATACTCACGTAAATGTTACCCTTTAACTTTTTCAACGTTGTTACTGATTGTTTCTGGCAAAACTTCGTAGACTGTTTTATGTTTTAGAAGTGCTTAGACTGGACAAGATCTGAGATAACATGATGCTCAGAAAGGAGACTGGACGGCTTTGTTGGGGATTTGAAATGAAGTTTGCATGTGGTTTGTTTTTTACAGAATTTTTCCAAAGAGACTGTAGATCACGTACAAAAGCATCTTCTCAAGGGCGATGTCCCCACCGTTTTATTTGAGGTAAGGATGTTTGGAAGTATTAAAGCATCCGTAGTAAATAGCTATTCATCTTGTATAGATCACTTACCTCTCGAAGAACCTTGTATTAGTTATATCGATTCCAAGAACATCTACTCCACTGAATTTTTGCGACATTGCAGACTGTTTTGAAGAGATTGTGTTTTAGCTTAGCCACCGATAATGAAAATTGTAGAGAATATATTATAGTCCTGTACGGGAATTATTTAATTATATATTTAGATGCACCTTTTGGGGCTTGATTAGCTCGTACACTGTAAATGAACTAATGCCTGTGCTTTAGATAGAGAAACTTCAATTTTGTTTCTGCGTATAAAGATATGCTAGTACCAATTTTTGAGCAGATAAGTGTTAGTCTACTGCATATTTCAACAAGTTTTTTGATGTGGTAGCGAAAGGGTGCTGGCGTATCTTAATTCTTCGGATGTTACCTGGGGTGGGGTTCTGCATCAACTTTTGGCATCAGATTTCGATTGGTGGAAGTGCTCGGCGGTGTATACGTCGACGTCACCGAATTTTACGTTTTCCTACTGCATTAGAGTGGACCTTTGTAGCAGTGAATGTTGTTTAGCGAATGATCGGGGTTAAAATAACTGAAATGATTTGTTTAGGGATAAATAGGTTCATTCGATTAGCTAACCGTAGAAGGCCCTAGGTGTTTCGGGCTTTGGGTTTTGAAAATCATGTTAAACTGTAGCTTACGAATCGTTACGAACATTCCAAAACATATATAGAATATTACGTGAACAAAGCTTGTGATTGAGTCAAAGCTATGGATATTCCCAAATTGAAGTTTCCAGATAAGCTTTAAACTATTAAATGCTGACAAGGTTATCGCTCATACTTTAGTCAGTCCAAATATCAAGTAAAATAATGTTAAGATTTGGCGATTTTGCGTTTCTGATAGAATGTGTACGGACCCTGTAGTAATCTATATAGGTAAATCGCTATTTTTAACCGATATTGTGATTTCTGCCGAATAAGGCAAAACATGGGATTTTTGTTTTTTGCACTGTACAAAGCGACCCTTACGCTACAGTTTGACATGCTTTTCAAAACCCAAGCCTGAAACACCAAGGGGCCCTTACGGTAAGTGGGACCCCAAATTCAAAATGTTGGTAGGAAATAGCTTTTGTAGGGTGAACGTATGGGAGCTTCTATTACTAGGGAAGTTATAGGCACACCCTCGCAACTTATTGGTAACGCAAATTAGAATACCGAATTCTAATTTAGCCCCCTGCTATTTTAATGATAAAAAGGGAAATGGGTATTATTGAATTTCGTGCAATAATTTACGTCACCAAACAGGTGTGAGAGTGTACTTAAAAGGTCCACAATACGTTCCCACTTTAAAATGTTATATTTTGCTTGTAAATACATGGAAAACTCAGAAAATTGTAGGTAAGACCTATTATTCTGTTGTTATGGAAACCTAAACACACCGAGTAACTGACAATACAGGGTGGTTTTTTAGATGTAATAATATTTGAACTTTTTGGCTATTCCACGGCTGATTTTATTGAAATTTGCGTCTAATTGAAGCTAACTAGTCAACATTTTCTATGGCAAAGCTTATTCGACTTAACTTCACTACAAATGAGCACCACCATTTGTGCGGAGAATTTCCAGTCGAAAAAAGCGCGAAAATCGTCGTTACATGTATGCATCGTTCCTTTCTCGTTAAACCAAACGCTGAATTGATTCAGAACATAGTGAATAGCGCCTGAAATGCGCTTTGAATCGTGTTTCCACAAGAATGAATTAAATTCCAAAGGCTCCGAAGACAGAGATCTCTCGTAGTTGTTTTCCGCCATGATGGAAAATCTAATGATTTTGTTTCTCGCGCCTTGAATGCGAAAATGACAACTTTTGAGCTTGTCACTGTCACTGTAGTAAAGGCTTCACAGTTTTCCCCATTATGCTAATCATTCCATGCCCATATATTCACTGAAGCATCCGTTAGAGGGCGGCCAATACTTTTAAAAAATCACCCTACATTATGTTGCTTTGGTTATGCTTCCCCCAGGAAGCTGGACCAAAGCGTGCGGAAAGTTACAGCCGACTAAAGGTGTATTTCTATAGAATGCGTTTATACCGCATTGATTTTGTCATAGCGATGGATAGAATACGCGGGTTTCAGAAACACGTACATTCTATCTATCGATAGGACAAAACCAGTACGGTAAAATAAACGCATTATATGAAAATACGCATCTTCTGAAATGGTTCTTCTAACTCTTCGGACCTATTCCTTGCAAATGTTTCTAGTTTGCATTTTTCCCACCAAGGATGGCATCGCTGAACAGATTGAACTTGTATCTTACTCAGTGAATTAGGGTAAGAGATCTTGTCTAAGAAAAATGTGTTTCTAACCCAAATTTTCCTTTAAATTTTCAGCCGTACATTGAGGAAATTTTTAGTTTTTTACGTGGGGAACCATTTAGACAATTTTTAGAAAGGTAAGTCGAACTTGAATTTTTGTATTGTAAGGATGTGCCCGTTGGTTAATAACAGGCGCCGATGTAGCCACAATTAAGCTAATTGCGGACTATCCTCAGTTCACAACGGTGATTACGGTGGTATTTTCAGCGTTTAATGTGATTTACCTGTAAAAATTTGTTTACGAAAGCCCGCGTTCGGTGGAACAAAAAGGCAGGTAGCCGAGCTCTGTGGCCGAAATCACCATCGCGCAAAGCAGTGTCTTAGACGTGTAAGAATATTACAGGCAGTACTAAGGATACTCGGTTCGTGATGTTGCAGTTTTCATATCACAACTGTGGCTAACTTCACGGGATGTTTTAGTTGAGATGCTGTGGAAATTTTATTACTTGGCGGATTTTCGTGTTTTTTGTTTTAAAACACATCTGAGGTCTCCTGCACACAATAATCCGGGGTGCAAGGCGCTCTAACCGCCATTATTTTGAAGGAATTTAAAGTCAAAGTGAGCGCCATCGTAGAATTTCCCGCTCCGATAAGAGAAGCATTGGGATTCTCACGCGCAAGCAGGTTCTCCGCTGTAATGGAGAACTGAAAGTTTTCTGAGTTCTCTTTCCAATTGCTCCGCTCATGAGCGTCCCAGAGTCAAACGGTTTGGCTTGTTGGATAGCTGAGTTTGTTTTCTCCATTACATATAAAATTTATCCTCTCTAGGTCAAAATGTGAAGTGGCTGCAACGCTTACACTGACAAAAGTCAGGTTTCTTCGGCAGTAGACTTTCAGCGTTGCAGTATCTTCGAACTTTGACCTAAGAACGGGAAATTTAGTTTAAAATATAGAAGAAGACCTAGGCTATCCAACAATGCAAACTGCTTGACATTGTGACGCTCTTAAGTGAAGTAATAGATGAAGTCAGCCGAGGAAAATCTTACGGTTATTTACTGTCCGTATTGCCCCACTTGCCGCGATATCACGGGATCTGTGATATCACGTCATATCATGTGCTTGCTAGTACTACAAATATGTGACAATTATATCACAGGGCCCGTGATAAATTTCGTTATTTATGCTTCTAGTTCCTGGCTGTATTAGCAAATTGATCGTCTTAGATACGGCTTAAATTTTTTGTCTAAGATTGAGAGAAAATGTATGTTGATGCTAAAAGCAGCAAAACCGTCTTAGTTACCAACTAAGCAGCGTTTTCATCTACGTCACTGCTCAGCACGTTGGTGAATTCCTAAACGGTTATAATATGGTGCAAATTTACTCTAAATGCAGAGCAGAGAGAAAGCTTGCAGATGTGTTGGGATGTGGTGCAATAGTGAATAGGCAAGCAAAGGCAAATCCCAGGTCGCCAAGACAGGTTCAGCCATATGCTACTTGATCCATTACACCATAAAAAGGGTATGCAAGTAATATTTGTCCGTGTGACGCTCAGGGTTAAAAGTTGTGGGAATAAAACAGATATGCAAGGTGAAGAATGTGGCTGTAAGGTGATTCATATTTATATGTTGGTACGACTACAAACAGTAGTGTGTTGCCTCGCGATCTTGACGGCATTTGGGAGATTTGGATTTGCATAAGTATGGAGTGAGTGGTTGATGCTTGCCTTGGTGCAGTAAATGCAATTTCTTTTTCGTTTACAGTGAGAAATACACCAGATTTTGTCAATGGAAAAACTTGGAGTTAAACATACAGGTACTTTGAGTCGTTTAGATTAATCCTTTTTTTCACTGATTATGTAATGGTAGCGTGGTGGTTCCGTAATGTGATGTACCGACGCAGGATTGTCGTTTCATGGCTGCAATGGTGGATTGTAATCGTATTGTAACACTGAAAATCGCGTAGAACAAGGATGTAAGGCAAGGCGACATGGGTAATCAGGGTGAAGAAAGTTTTATATATATTATGTTAGTTGGTACAGATTAAGACGGGTGTGGAAAAAGCACGAGATGTAGGGTATATAAGCAGGAGAAAGATTTCTTGGCTGTTTCGACGGCTGGTGTTCGTACAGTTTTTTGAGTTTTGAACGATAGGAGACGGCAGCGGGAGAAACTAAATTTTAGGGAAAGTTGGGGCAGATTTGGAATATGATGCACCGATGGGCTCTGCTAATAAGATCCGATAAAATCGCGGAAGTTGTGAGAAGAGGAAATCAAGTGTGCGGGTGCATCCGGCGCGTAGAAGGAGCTTTGCTATATCATCCATAGTAGTATATTGTAGTCAGACATAATCTCATCAGTTTTGCATAGCTTTCTCCGATCAACGCTTCTATTCAACAATGGCAACGACGTGAGGCGGCATTGTTTCTTGTTATCTTCAAAGATACAGTTTGTAGGGAAAACACATGTAAAACTATTGTTTTGTTCATGCAGACTCTACCCTGTAGAGAGGTTTCGGATCATCAACGGGAGTCTTCTTCTTCATATGTACTATTTGAGTATATTTCGTGTAAAGCAGAAATGATGCTCATCCGACAATTAATGATGTGATTTTTATGCAGCTAACAATGAATGACTTCAGTGTTCATCGGATTATTGGACGGGGTGGATTTGGAGAGGTTTACGGATGTCGAAAAGCAGATACGGGAAAAATGTACGCTATGAAATGTTTGGATAAGAAGAGGATTAAAATGAAGCAAGGAGAAGCCCTGGCTCTGAACGAAAGAATTATGCTTCATCATGTCAGCACCGGGGTGAGTTACCTGACCTTGTTTTCATGGCTTTTTTAGTGTAAAAAGCCCTTGGCAATCAGCAATAGTAAGTAATCCATGATACGATTTTAGATAACTTTCGATGTAGAATCTAGTCGTACTTACTTGTAGTTGACGACTTGATAACACTGATTTGTTTTCTATTCCTGGCATACTAGTAGCCTAATGCCCCGTCTAAAACTTATTAAGTGGCAGAGCTACTTTATAGGGAGCACCGCTTCCGTCTGTCCGTGAACACGATATCTCCCAAACGGAAGCACTTAGTGACACCGGTTTTGCGGTATCAATTGGTACATACCCTCAGGCAGCAGCCTATTCATTTCCGTCATAATCGGTCCAGCCTTATGACCCTGTGACCTATCGAAGGTCACACTCATACGACCGACTTCAACATCCTCTTTATGAGCTTCCACCACAACTACACAGTTACTAATCCACAAAACTTTACGTCATGCCCCACTGCGTATAAGCATTACTCTATTGTAAACGTCTTATCATACCATGCAAACTCATAGCTAAGTACCGCCTATGTCAAAGCATAGCACCACCTATGTTAAAGCATAGCACCACCTATGTTAAAGCATAGCTCCACCTATGTTAAAGCATAGCACCACCTGTGTTAAAGCATAGCACCACCTGTGTTAAAGCATAGCACCACCTATGTTGAAGTATAGCACCGCCTATGTTGAAATATAGCACCACCTATGTTTAAGTATAGCACCACCTATTTTAAAGGATAGCACCACCTTTTTTAGCTGGACCGAGACGAAGTCTAAGGGAAGCTTATCTCGAGACCTCCGATTCGATTATGTCCATTTTGGGACGGCCCAAATTTGTCCCCATAAGTTAAAAGGCACAAGAAGAATCAAATATTTAAATTATCTAAAATGAATAAACTCGGGCCGTCCCAAAATGGACATTCTGACCCTGCTGTGGCCGTAGAAAAGGACACAAAGTGCATACAAATCGTCGCATATGCGACAATTTTTAACCCTATCAATTTGCCACGCAGAAATATTCTACAGTGTATGTACCACATTGGGTTATAAAACGGCTGGCGGATCACTGAATTTTACACACAAATGTTAATACTATCCATGATGTCTTTTATTTGTTTTAACCGCACTAATGTAAAGTAGTATTATTGATCGACACCTTCATTTAATTTCCATTACTCGGTCCAGCTAGTTAGTTACAGTTGTGGCTTCGCCTAATTTTTAAGTTTAAACATGGCTCCTCCTCTATAAGTTATAGCTCCACCATTGTAAATATTATCTTCACCGGCTCAACTCTTAGCTCCACTGTGATGACTCAAACCTGCACCAGGTTAAGTCACGGACCAACGACACAACATGAGGTGCAAATCCCACGTTCCTGTTGTATTGTATTGAGATGAGGTATGTTAACTGCACCAAAGCTGACGTAGCCAGTATAGGCTAATTTCAGCCTGTCCTCGTACTACAATTGAACTATCGTTATTAATGATTCCTGTTACTCTTGAGACCGTTACAATGACATCTTCCACCAATTTCCAATTCACTTAAGATTGCCATGTGCCTCCAATGCTTCCAAACAACAAACCTCTGCCACTTTCGTACACCAGTGCGGTTTACTTAACATTAGCAAGGAAACGAAATAGGTATTGTAGGCGGCGACTCAGGCGACTATAGAGTCAGGCAGAGTCAAAGTGGTATAAATCCAATGATTTCACGATTTGAATCCGGAGGCAGCAGTCCCTTTCTGGGTTTTTTCCTTTCTCCCAGAAAGGGACTGATGCCTCCGGATCCTTTCTAGGTTTTTTCCTTTCTCCTGAGTAGTGAATCCGCTCTTGAGTAGACTCAGCGTTCTATCAGTGAAACTGAATTTTTCTCAGTGGTTTATGGTCCTAAGATGCGACAGGACGAGTAAAATTAAATTAATTTTACTCGTCCTGTTGAAATTGAAATTTAAATAAATAATATATATCTGGGTACGTAAATTTTATTTGCTAACTTTGAAGCAGGCAAAGATAAGTCACTGCGTGCCATATTAATAGCAGTTGCCCAACTCATTATGGCAGTAAAAAGTAGGAACTGTAAGTATACCTTTAATTTACTAAGAACTTTGCTTTGACGAAGTACATAAGCACTAAAGATAACGACAATGTCTTTAGTGGTAAAAAGATAAATTTAAATGGAAGGTTTAAAGTTATAGCTATGACTTTTCCCATAAATTACTATAAGTAACGTCGAAATAGATAACTTTCATATCACAACTTTACTTAAACAAAATTAAAACATAGATAATCATTCGTAGATAAAATATATACCATATGCTGCCACATCTTTAGAAAGACCCTGTATAACTACCTAATCCAATTACTGAAAAAAGGGTAATTGCTTGTTACTGGAATTGTCTTCCTTTTTTAACGTGCAACTACATACGGAATTTTGTTACTGAGTTTCCCTTGGCAATTTCCTCACTGAGTTTCTTGTTCTCCTTAATTAATTTCGGCGGTGGCAAATATTCTTCCTGAATACTGATTAAAGAGTTCATTTGAAACTTAATTAAACTACTTAATTTAAAATTTAATTTGAAACAATAATACCCTTCAAAACTGATTTCCACATTTAAAACTAAAAGCCGACAATCCAATCAAGATCAATAAAATATGATACCTGTCACCGTATTCAAGCTTTTATGTAAAACTGAATCAAAATAATAAATACAGCGGTATTGCCATAACGAAGGAAAGAGAAATAGATATCTATTACCATACTCGTCGTAGGTAGATTAAGTTTACTGAGAATCGGAGGTTGAAATGGATGAGTCGTTCCGAAAGACATTGAGTACGGGTCTTAATCCGCTTGGAGGCGCTGGAACCACTGATTCAAGAATCCAGTCATTCGAGTCATGCCTACTTTGTTGTTTCCCGCCATGATAAACGATGGAACTGCTATGATAAACTTGTGCTATAGAATTAAGTATAGATGGGGCATTATTTGAACAGTAAATAATTAGCAAGCAAATCGTATGAGAAATGTTGGGGGCAGCTAATGATGCAGTCACGTTGAGAAAATCTGCAGCAAAATAAAACTATGGCTCAACATAGATTTAGTCAAGAAGATAAGTCCGATAATATCAACAGTTCACAGTTGGAGTAGCTATGAGGCTAGGCAATGTACAGGCACATAAGCAGGGTCCTAAGACAATTTTGATTGGGAATTAGCTTGTGACACAATTTCTCTTTTCGTTTTCGGAACTGGAGAGAACTGTTTCGAAATTCATACGGATTTCCGTTTTTAGTCCACATTTTTAAACCCTGTGTGTTTAGCTGCAAAAGCACTCAAGCTCGCTTCAAGCAGGTGACATGTAGAGGCATCTTTATGTTGCCTGTTTTCTCTGTTGCTTTCATGACGAACGGTAACGATGTTAGGAATTGTATTCAAAATACTCCTCTCGAGATACCCAGTGAAAATTTTGCACGAGCTCAGTCATATCGTCTCCGTTAAAATGTCAACTGATGCTAGGAATTCACCAACGGCTTAGCAGTTACTTACAGTAAGCTACATGATATGTCCGTTTAACTAAAATTTGAAATATAGCTAAACTTCAACCTTTTAGGGTCGTAGTAAATACTCCTGTTAAAAGATTTTCCAACCGATGACAAATTCTGTTTGAATTTCAAAAAGACTATAGTGTCTATCCACAAAAAGTTGAACAAAAATAGGTGCGCGGAGAGGAAAGACTGATAACGCCATGTCATGTGTGAATGGTGTATATCTGTTGATTTCAGCAGCTGGTCGTGTGATTGATTTAGTGATTTTAAACTCTTATCTTATTTATGGCTTGATTTTGTGGCAAAAAATTGATAGGTTTTAATTCGGTGAAGACTGCACTGCTTAAAATAATCTGTACACGGTCCCTGTAGTAAATCATACACGAAATTCCCAACTTTGAGCTTCGTTTTCTTTGGAATTCGGCCTGGGTTGGGAAATCTTTTCACGGAAGCTTTTTACTACGACCCTAAGTTGAAGTTTAACTATACTCAAAATTTCATTTAAACGGACATATCATGTAGCTTACTGTCAGTTAAACGGACAGTACATGTAGCTTACTGTTAGAGTGACCATCTAAGAATCTGCTTAGTTTGGTCGAAGCTTTGCTTAATTGCCAACTAAGCTACTGCTTAGCATGTTGGTGAATCCGGGCCCAGAGCTCACCAGGTTTAGCACGGTGCAAATGTCTACTTGACTGGCGGGGAAAGTTGATGATGCCGGTTTTGCGTTACTGTGTACCGCACCTTAGAGGGTTTCTACACTCGAAACTAATTTGTAAGAGTCAAGTGACACTCGTACATCGCTGCCATTGAATTGGAAATCAGAAAATCGATATAACTAGAGGCTAGAATAATCAATTCACACCGCGAATTCAGATTACTCCGTGCATACGCGTACTCAACCACACATTGACACACACACCCACCTTGGAGAACTGCAAGGAGAGATTTATTGACGAGGTCCAGTTGGAGAGGCGGGTGTACCCATTTATTAGCATGGGATTTCTCAAAATGATTAATCTTAATTATTAGTAACATTTAAATGTAAATGCTTAACTGAGCAAATCTCATGTATTCTGTTGTGACCCGTTTCATTGATGTGATGCATGTACCGAATTGGGGACGGGTTTTCCGTCCGTATCTTAATGACGGTTGGCAGTACGACATATTCACACTACGATTTTTGTAGATCCAGATGCAAGTATGCACAAGTACGTGACAGTCTGCTTTCTTCCTCACCTGTGGTACACACGTGAGGGTACAGGGGAAATTGAAAGATATTTGAAACTGTGGCTTAAGAATCTTAGTCTCCGGTTCAAAAATAAAAAAAACCACGAAATTTTATGAAATTCTAACGAATTAAAACGTAAGGTATGATATCCAATGGTGTTTGGTCCATTGGGAGATGGTACCACTACCTGAAGGATTCAACGCTAGCTTTGAAAATCCTGCAAAACGCTGAATTGGAATTTCGACCGTAAATTTTGTGCCTTAATAGCAAAGATGGTGTTAAAGATAGGTAATTGAAACTTGTACCATACATACAAAGCTTTGGACTTTAAGCTTTTAATTGATGCCCTTTGAAAATAATCGGCCGACGTTATAGACTGCCGTTTATCGCGTAATTTCGATTAAAAATACCAATATGCGTTTATAATGACCCTGTGCATCGAAATCGAATCTGAAGTTAACTTAGAATTCATGAGGTCACGTTTTTGAAAAAGGGTCAGAAGGAGCCAAAAATAGCAATTATGTTTGATTGCCACTGATAGCTTTGCCATGATTCGTTTCCGGACGAATTTGACTAACTTAGGAACTCCTTTTTGGTTTACCCTTATTCCAGTATTTGATTGCCATGACAGCGCGTCTACTTGGCAATCCCTTGTTGGAAAACTCAAAAACCATCCCTTCACCATGATTACAAATTTTCAACACTGTTTTTAATCCCAAAGCACTCTAGTTTTCTAAAAGTTAAAAGCCATTATATGTTCTTTCATTTAAATCTACTGCCATGGTCATTCGTGCACTCTGAAGTGAAATAAATTGAAGGCGCGCGCTGAGAAAATAGCCGCATTTCAGGGTGGTTTAATTGTTGACTCTGGGCAAATAAGTTACCTGATAGGGTTATCCGATGGCGGAATATAACATGGAATATTCCGGAGATGGGAAGGTAGTTACAGGCTGGGATCAAACGGGGCAGTCATTGGAGAAAGATGTATTACTTCTGGTGCCTAATAATATTCGCATTTCCCTCTTAGAACTTCGATCAAATCGTAATGAAGTGGCGAAAGTTTACTTTGTAATTACTTTGAAAATTCATTTCCTCTCGATGGAGGTTTTGGATTGGAGTGGATATCGGAAAAGGGGAAGTAATTGGATGAGACGAACTGGTGAAAATGTAGGGTGTGCGTGGGGTGCGGTGATGCCGTGCCGTGACTACGTCGATGGAAAGGAAGTGGTGAAGTTCGTTAATTAATATTTTGCTATTCCTTATCTGTGAAGCAAGAAAGACAGAGATAAGTTGTTCCACGCACATAATAATCAAGTATAAGTTGTTCTGCAATATCACAAACTGTGGAATTCAGGGGTTGACAAAAATTAGGCTGTTGTTGATGGAAGGCCTGACTTGGAATGATACCCAATTATATCGCTCTTGGAACTTCTAATTTACGTTTTTAGATAGGGACTAGGTCACATGTCACTAATATAAAAACTGAGTTCCATCGAATCAGCCGTTTGGGAATGGCAGCGTGTCAAATCTGGTAGAAATTGTAGCTCCCTTATCGACGCTCTTGACTGGTGCTGTAAATTCGTCCAAGCCTTTCCAAATAAAGATGCGAGAGCGCGGGTTTCTATTGGAAAACATTATGCGGAAGCTGGGGTGACCATTATAATTAACTTTTATATTGAAAAATATTTCGAATTCTAATATTTTTTCTTCATCAAATTCATCAAATTGAAAAAATATGATAAAATCATATATTTTTCAACATAAAAGTTAATTATAAAGGTCATACCAGCTTCCACATGTTTTCCTCAAGAAAGCCGCATTCCTGCATCTATTACTTCTCACCAAAGGTGGATGAATTTACAGCACCTATCAAGATCGTCGGTGAAGGAGATACAATTTCTTTCATTATTTGACCCTCTGCCATTCCCAAACGGCTTATTCGATGGGAGCCATATTTAGTATGAGTGACCCTTGACCTAGTCCCTATCTAGAAACGCAAACTAGAAGTTCGTAGTCCTGTATTTTTGGGTATCACTCCAAGCGAGGTATTTGTGTATGAATTATATAATGTTGGGGAATGGGTGTTTGCAGGCGGACTGTCCTTTTATCGTTTGCATGACGTATGCTTTTCATACGCCCGATAAACTTTGTTTCATCCTCGACCTGATGAATGGTGGAGATCTCCATTATCACCTGTCTCAACATGGTGTTTTCAATGAACAAGACATGCGCTTTTACGCTGCCGAAGTGATTCTGGGTGAGTGAATTTAAACCCGAAAAAAATGTGGACAGGGCCATATGGGAGGAAAATGTAGAAAGTTTGTATACTTTTCTTTCTTATCTTTGAGAGTTTATTCTGGTAAAGCTATCTGTTATGTTTGGCGAATGTTTATAGATGTATATTACGAATTAACCTACGAATTTTGGAATAATAGCAATGGCTGAAATAGGTAGAATCTTACAGAGGAATAAATTATTTTCCGTTTAGAGAATTGCATCTTTTTGCGCCGCTTATCAGAATTAGCGTAGAGATTTTAGAGAATCAAACGGGCATATTTTTGTACCGACTGAAACTGAAAACATAATGTTTTTGGCTCCGTGACACAGAACATTCTAACATTGTAACAGACATATATTTATACCGGAGGAATTCTTCATTTCAACCTCCATTATGTATTTTTGGAGTTAACGTGCCTAAGAAAAAGACATAACAAAATGTTAAAAATTGCCAACCTAAATCCCATAAGTCCAAGGCAATTGCATTTTTGACGCTCAAAATCATTTTTTTCTACTGGAGTCCCCTTCCCAGGCAACTGATGATTTCCGAACAAACATACAAAACAATTGAATGAAAGCCTTTCAAGGGACCACTGTACAGCCTTAAAAAATTTGAAGCTCTTGATGGACAGTAAATACATTAACCCTACAATTCATAAGGATTTTGTTGCCTCCTTTACGAGTAGTTTTACGCCATCATTTAGCTTACTTGGAATGATACCCAATTACATCGCTCTTGGAACTTCTAATTTACGTTTTTAGATAGGGACTAGATCACATGTCACTAATATAAAAACTGAGTTCCATCGAATAAGCCGTTTGGGAATGGCAGCGTGTCAAATCTGGTAGTAATTGTAGCTCCCTTATCGACGCTCTTGACTGGTGCTGTAAATTCGTCCAAGCCTTTCCAAATAAAGATGCGAGAGCGCGGGTTTCTATTGGAAAACATTATGCGGAAGCTGGGGTGACCATTATAATTAACTTTTATATTGAAAAATATTTCGAATTCTAATATTTTTTCTTCATCAAATTCATCAAATTGAAAAAATATGATAAAATCATATATTTTTCAACATAAAAGTTAATTATAAAGGTCATACCAGCTTCCACATGTTTTCCTCAAGAAAGCCGCATTCCTGCATCTATTACTTCTCACCAAAGGTGGATGAATTTACAGCACCTACCAAGATCGTCGGTGAAGGAGATACAATTTCTTTCATTATTTGACCCTCTGCCATTCCCAAACGGCTTATTCGATGGGAGCCATATTTAGTATGAGTGACCCTTGACCTAGTCCCTATCTAGAAACGCAAACTAGAAGTTCCTAGTCCTGTATTTTTGGGTATCACTCCAAGTTAGTGATACGAATTTTATAAGCTTACAATACCTCCTGTTTTTATTGTCACCTATTTCGAAACTCAGTACACTAGTAGCCTCACAAAATATTAAATTTAGTTCAGGATAGGCACAGAATTTATAAATCACGAAAATCAGACGTTTTTTAGCTTTAATTTTTTTCATTGGAAATTGGTGCTTTGATTCTTAAAGTATGATGATCAGCTGTTGACAAATCTTGTCCCCTTTTGCGATAATTTTTTTTTTGAGTGATACAGCGGTTAGAAAACATTTGCGTACAGAATTGCATCAGCTACTTTCAGGAAAGTCAGCATCCCATGAGGCTTGTTTCGATGACATTTTTTGACCTCGATGAGATTTGGGGAAGCGTATGACCATACCATGCAGTAGGGACATGTAACTTCGGATTGCAACGTAAGGCAATTGCGTCGTCTAGGTCACTCAGGGCCAAGATAACAGTACGAAAAGGGTCTTTATTTTAAACGGCCCAGTGCAATCTACGGCCCCGCACCCATAAGAAAAGCATTACGGTTATCGTGCTGCTCGTGCTACTGGAAACTTTAATTGTTTTCATGGCCATATCTCAGCTCCAAAGAGACAAGCTGATTGCTTTGTGCGATAGCTGAGATTTTGAGCTCTGCTTTGCATTAACTGTTATCTCTATAGGTCAAAAATTACCGATGCTGCAACACCTAAACGGAAAAAAGTTAGTTTTTAAGTTTTGTTTTAGCGCTGCAGCGTCGGTAACCTTCGACCTACAGAGATAAAAGTTAGCGCAAATGAGAACTGAAGATCTCAGCTATCGAATTATGTAACTTGCGTGACGCTGTGACGCTTAGATATGACGGAGCTGAGATACGACCACGTAAACAAAACACTTTTCCAGTGTTTCATGAGGAAAGCAGCTGCCAGAAGCACTTGAGCCGTAGTGCTTTTCTTATGGGTGCGGGACCGCAGATTGCACTGTGCCGTTTAAATGAAAGACCATTTATGAAATGGGCTAGAGAAAATGCAAAGGGAAAGTTGGAGCAAGGCAGAGGCGCGTCACATATTTTTGGTATAAGTGACGTTTGATTAATTATATTCTCTTTTTTACAGGTTTGGAACATATGCATAAACGATTCATAGTTTACAGAGATCTTAAGCCGGCCAATATTCTCTTGGATGAACATGGACACGTGAGAATATCGGATTTAGGTTTGGCGTGTGACTTTTCAAAAAAGAAACCTCATGCAAGCGTGTAAGCCAGCCAGGATCTATTCTTTTTTATTGTTCTTCTATGATATGATTTACATCGATTTGTCCTAGTACGGACGAATCGACGATGGAAATGAGACAGGTGTAGGCGGCGGGGTTTAAGCTCATTAATCGAGTACGAGCAAGAGCCCCGGAAAATATTAGGTTATTACAAGAGATGGTGGCTGGCTCCTCCTGTGGATAGCTCATAGCAAAGAGCTTCCACTATTGACCACACATTGTGGGTTCGGGTTTTGTAGCGTAAATTCTTGGGCCGGGCACTTCCTCTTGTATGGGCCCTGTTAATGCTCCTTAACTGTTGCACGGCTGCTACAGCTCCAACGGTTGCTGGGAGAAGAGCCACGGAGAGAAGCGTAGGTCGGAATCGGCGATTACGCGCAGCTGGGCTTATGCACACTAGCCTACACTAGCGTGTGTAAGCCTAGCATTGGTGAACCTCTTGGGCCCCAATGTAGTGGATATAAACATTTCACTCCCAGAGTTCGAGCCCGTTGTTGTGAATATAAAAATTCACATGATGGTTGCCATGGCTGACTGCATGAATATATAGATTCCATTTCCCGTATTCTTGCCCTTTGTTTTATTTTTTTACAAATACTACTCGGGACTGTCGCCCAATGTAGTGTATTTAAACATTTGCGAATTCACAATGAATTTGTAAAACCAGCACAGAAATCCGATCGGGGTTCATTTAAATTTCCAATCGCTGCTACTAGTAAATTTAATCCATTCTTAATTTCATGTTTGCACCAAATTGAGTTTTAAAATTTTCTTTGCTGGCCCATAATTATTCAGCCATCTCTAATTGTTTTTGCAAAAATTATTGGGGCTACTGCTTATAATATATGCATTCAAAGCGGTCCAGTGGTTTGAAACGCCCCTATTCGAACGGGCGCGCAACAAATTCACACCATGGAAACAGAGGCTGTAGTGACGGAATAGTTCAAATGTTATGGTGCCCAAGAGGTTAATGCAGCTGAAGTCCCCAACTCGTCCAAGTGTACAGTATAAGTTGGGAACTTCTTGGAATTTTGACTTTTTACTCACTTACTTGAGCCAGTGGATTGGTGTTAATAAGCCTTGAGAAAATTGGGTCCCTCAGATTACTAGTGCCGGACTGTTTAAGTAAAGGGTTACCATTTTAAAACGTACAGTTGACTCTTTTAGCCTCCGCACGTAATGTAAGTTAACGTGCGGAGCTAAAAGTCGTGCTAGTGTATATACGTCCTGGAAAAGTGAAAGGGAGTCCACCGTCCGCTTCTTCCACTTCCAGTCCACTGCCTTGCAGCGAGCAGGAGGGAGCACCAGACTTCCCATTTCCTTCCACCCGCGGTATCTCCGCTCCAAAGAGTTCCAGCGTCAAGCTGATAGCACCTTTCCATAGCTGAGACTTTAAGCTCTACTTTGCATTAACTTTTATCTCTGCAGGTCAAAGGCTACCGGCGCAGCAGTACCTAAACGGATAGTCAGTTTTCCGAGGTAATTTGATTTTCACCGCTCCAGCTCGGTAACCTTTGACCTACAGTTATAAAAGTTAGTGCAAAGCAGAGCTTAAAGTCTCAGCTATCGAACAGTGCAATCAGTTTGACGCTGTAACGCTTATGAGCTGAGATGTGGACATGTAAACAAGAAACTTTTTCTTTCCTCCCTGAGAAAAGCAGCGGAGTGCAGCACGAGAACCGAATGCTTTTCTTTTCTTATGGGTGCGGGACAGCAGATTCCAATGTGCGACTTAAATGGTGACCCGTTACTTGTATAACTTATAAGGACTTCGAAAAGTGGGCTCCTCCATGTTGATTCGGACCTAAATTAGTCAACATGAGAAGTCAGCACTAGGGATTGCTCAACCACAAATTCTTGGGGATCAGTTACTTTTTGAGAACACTAGGGTGAAATAAGAAGTATAGTTTTACATGTATATATGCATGTTACGGGATAGGTTGTATCTGGGAAATTCTTACATGTAAATTAGTCACGGATTTGATTGGAAACTGCGGAAATGACTTATTGTGAATGCCTACTCAACTTGTACTCATACAGGATTTGTTGTCCCCCCCCATAAATTGAACAGGTCTAAAATTGATTCTAATCGTCATGACTCACCATAGTATTGTGTGATTTAAGTATCGCGTTATATAAGTAGTTTAGGAACCTTGATGTTTCAAATAAATTTTTAAGCTCATTTAAAAGTGAATACTCATGTCTATGGCATGATATAGAACACATATTTGTGATTCTTAAAGAAGAAACTAACTTCATGCTTGTACTGTAATTACTGTAGAGGAACACATGGCTACATGGCGCCCGAAGTATTGTCCAAAGGTACAGCATATGATTCGAGTGCGGACTGGTTCTCATTCGGCTGTATGCTTTACAAATTATTGAAAGGTCATAGTCCTTTTCGGCAACATAAGACTAAGGATAAGCACGAAATTGATCGCATGACTCTGACCATGGTAGGTCACTCGTTTTTCACAAATTCCAGATTTTACCCTAACGTGTAGTCGAATCATCCCTACGGGTTTGGGTTTGCTACTACTCTGATATTGCGTCAAAGCACAACCTGTACGTGTTCTTTCCCTCAACCGTTGTCACCCCCCTTTACTGACTGCTCGAAACTACCTAATGAGCTTATATTTTGAATGGCCCAGCCGACACTTTTAGCCTCGACCAGACATGTTATTATAGCGTGTATCGTCAGGCTATCTTACAGAGCTTTTTCCGAAGGCAGTCTGAAATTGTCAGCTAGGATAGATTTGTAACGGTTATTTCATCGCTCAAGGTTTCTCCAACTCTGCCGAAATTACGCCAAGCATTTTTAGAAGGTTTCCGCCTAAGCATAATTTTGGCTGATTATTAAATCAAATAAACATATTAGAGTTCGGGGGTTGAGCACAAATAATTCGATCAATCGAACCCGGTGACTATATAAACTAAATAGCGGGGTAAGGAAATTTACTGTGACAATTTTGAGGTTATAGGCCTTAGTTAGAAACCCCCAAATCCAAAATTTCAGCTCCATCCGACCAGAAATCACGGAGATAAAAATTATTGAAGTCTCATAAAATACGATTTTGGCCACACGCTTATGGGAATTAACATGGAGATTTGGGGAGAAGAGAAGAGGTTTGTGCATGCTTTGGCGCGTATGCTATACAACGGAGGAGCGCTCGCTCGATTGTACTCATTTCGATGGTCCAAAATCTCCATGCAAAACTCCATAAGAGCCGGGCCGCCCTTGCATTTTCTGATTAGTAAATAATTTTTATCTCTGTGAGTTCTCGTCGGTTGGGGCTCAAATTTTGGATTTAAAGGTTTCTAACTAAGGCCTAAAGCCTGAAAAAAATTCGAAGGTCAAGGGTCACAGTAAATTCCCTTACCCTGCTATTAAGAACACAACGCAGTCAGGCTCCGCTCGCTGTGTTCCTGATTGTGTATCTTAGACTGTTAAGCTCATGGAACGACCGGAATTTAACCCCTGGGTAGAGTCTGGCATAAAACTGGAAATTTATCAAAGCTACCCTAACCCTTTCTTAAAACATGGTGGGAAATAATGCCTATCTTATTTCAGTGTCAATGTTAAATTAACGGGTTGCTAGGGAAAAGCTATGCCAAATTTATGCTAGGGAGTTGTTTATTTACAAATTTATGCCCGACTCTAACCGGGGCTTTAAGGCCAAGTAAGTGCGCAACCGAAGTGGTTGCCGGGTACGTTAGAGGCATCGACTTGTTTCTGTTGGGAGTTCGACAAAATGTCCAAAAGTCTCGATCCACGTACAGTTCGATGAATTATAATTTTGACCCATGCGCGGAAAAACTTAAGAAGGGATGCCCATCCGTGGAAGTTTGCCGTGAAAAATATTTTCTCCGGGAAAATATTTAGCAGTTTTCGGTTCTTTTCTAGAAAAGCAGCTGTGAGCATCACGAATTGCTCACAGCTGCGTTCTTAGAAATAAGCCATTTCAAACAAAGACCGAATATTTCTAGCCACTGCAATATCCCCGCCTAAAAGCATCGAAGCCTCCAACAATATTTATCGCCGTGGAAAGAAGTAGTTTAAATATCCAGTATCGGTGAACGTAGAGGCGGGTATGCGTACAGGTTGTAAGGTGATACAATAGACCAGTGGCAAATTTGGCATATGACAAATCCCAACCTACTCCAACCATTGTGATTTCCGGGCATGACCGATTCGGCTGAACTTTGCTGGGATGATAGTACATCCTCAGTTAAACCTTTGAAAGGCAGTAGAAAAATTCCCACCCACCCGGTGGGGAGCTGTAGCACTTTGAAGATCGACATTTTCGGAGAAAAACGAAGAATTTGAACAAAAAATTGCACTGGTCTCCTGCAAAAACTGAAAGACTTAGAGCAGTAAGCTTTGTTGCATTCAACTTTTACATGACCCCTTTGAAGGTTTGCATCACATACTGATGATCGTAGGTCAAGGCGAGGTCACGCTTTTTTAGAAATGTAAGAAAAACTCCTCATCAATGATGTGTGGAAAATTGACAACGGATTCGCTAGTGGTTGCCTAGAACAGTGCTTGACAAGCTGTTTACCGTTTTTTCATGAAAATCGATCAATAATTGTAAAATTTGGACAATGCAAAAATAGCAAATTGTTTTGTTTCAAAGACCAAATTTCATCACATTTTCGCCGTTGTCAATTTTCCGCAAATCTCAACTGATTTTCAAAACAGGAAACACTGGAACATGATTACGAAGACATCCGCGAGGGGCTTTTCATACATTTCTAAAAAAGCGTGACCTCACCTTGACCTACGAACATCAGTACGCAGTATGAGATGTAAAGTTGAAAGCAACAAAACTTACTGCTCTAAGTCTTTCAGTTTTTGCAGGAAATTTTTTGTTTAAATTCTTCGTTTTTCTCCGAAAATGTCGATCTTTGAAGCGCTACTACTCCCCACCGGGTGAGTGGGAATTTTTTCTATTGCCTTTCCAAGGTTTATTTGGGGGTATACTTTCATCCCAGCAAAGTTTAGTCGAATCGGTCATGCCCGGATATATCCATTGTTGTAGTAGGCTAGTATTTGTCATGGCTTATATGGCTTCGTCTCACGGTATATTTTTGTATGTAACCATCGGCTAGAGAATATATTCACTCAAATGATAATTTGTTATTTTAGAACGTTGAACTACCTGACTCTTTTTCGTCAGAACTAAGGTCATTACTGGAAGGGCTACTCATGAGAGAAGTGGATAAACGACTTGGATGCAGAGGGGAAGGGTGAGTGATTCTGATAAGATGTTAGAAAACGCATCTGTTAAAACTTCCTACTTCAACCCGTTACTGGTTTGAATCAAAGGAGAACTGTGGTCTGAAAACGATTTGAAACGCTTAGCACGTTCTTGGATGCGGCATTTCAAACTTTTTCATGTACCCGCTGAGTTTGGTAACTCAGACAGTATATGCAGATTAGCAAACAAGTTTTAAGGGAGGCATTGACGAAGTGAGAAAAGTATTGAATGCACGAAGTGAGGGCAAATACGCTAAACAGTGGAAGTGCAATTGTTGTTTTACAGACCGGACGAAGTGAAGGAGCATCCTTTTTTCAAAGATTTAGATTGGCAACAAGTATATTTACTTAAATATAACCCTCCACTCATCCCACCTCGTGGAGAGGTAAACGCTGCAGATGCTTTTGATATTGGATCTTTTGATGAAGAAGATACTAAAGGGATTAAGGTACTAACGGTATTTTGTTTGGTTAAATGAGTATGCTTGTGTTTAAAATGTTTAAATGTGAAGGAGACCGGGTTAAGAACGACTCCGACGTAGTAGTTTCCAGTTAAGCTAATTTCAGAAATGCCTCAGATCAGCCTGTATTACTCCTCTTTCACAGCCTGCAGTCGCATTAGATACGCGACACTCTAATGCAGAGTTTGCAAATTAGATTAAGGACCAACCCGCTCTTGGCCACTTTCTATATTATGCAAACTACTACCCCACCCCGTAGCGGCTGACAAGTCTTTTTAATCCTAGGTCTTTTGCACCTAAGCGGAACTTCAGCACCACACAGAGCCAAGTATATAGTCACAGAAAGAGGCCGATTGTCGGCACTGATTCTTCACTAGGAATTAGGGTGAAGTTCCCGGCGTGGATTACCAATCCAAGCTCACAGAAAGTCAACGTCGCTGAACTTCACGATGTTGACTTTCTGCGAGCTTGGATGAAATGGGTATGCTTAAAACGCAATCCTGGCATCGCTTTATCTTACCCGAGTCGAAAATCGGCGCCAAATTGTTGAACGCCACTTTCGTGGTTGCGTGACTGTCCTTTATAAGTTGCTCAACTCAAACTTGGTATTACATGTCAATATTAGGACAGGGTCTTCGTTATTATTAAAGAAGCAGCGTTATGAAGTGGAGGAGTTTTCTCCATTTAATAACATGCATTTTCCCAATGCCCTTTCGATTTTTCAATCCTATAAAATAGAAAAAAATTATTTTCCACCTTTACTAACCCAAGTATTGTAGATAATGATGCAAGTCACATATATGCCAAGTTTTAAAGTCAGATCTACAATAATGTTAGCTAAGTTGCAAAATTAGTACTTGCATGTGTTCGCCGCATTTGGTATGTATTATAATGCTTTGCAGCATACTTAAGATCCTAAAAGCAAGCTTAAGTTTGAGTTGAGCTACTTAAATCCGTCAAAGATTTGACCCTGGTGACCTCAGGTCACCAAGGACAGTCAAGCAAACATGAAAGTGGCGTTCAACAATTTGGCGTCGATTTTCGACTCGGGTAAGATAGCCTGAAAGCGATAGCCCTCAGTTCACAGTTATTCTTTCATTGTTGGAAGGATTGTTGAGGATTGGGAATAAATTTAAGCTTTAGGTTACAGATTCGAAAGCTTCAGATATGATGAATTTCGAGATTGTTAAAGTAATCCTGGATTATGCGGGGTATTGAGGAAATTCAAGTAAATATAGGAGGGCTGAAAAGGTGGTGCTGTACGTAATACATAATGCTGCATTGATGGATGGGAATGTGATGACGTTTTTGAATTGCAGCTGGGAGATCAAGATCAAGATCAATATAAGAATTTTCCATTGACGATATCGGAGAGGTGGCAAGCGGAAGTCGCGGAAACTGTTTTTGATACAATCAACGTTGAAGCAGACAAATTAGAGAGTAAAAAGCGGGCGAAGCATAAGCAAAGATATGATGCTGATGAGAAAGAGTCTGACTGTATTCTTCACGGTTTCATTAAAAAACTTGGAGGACCCTTTGCGTCGGCTTGGCAAACTCGGTATGCGAAGCTTTATCCAAACAGGTACGTGCGTACAATTTTTTCCATCTGTTCCCTTCATAACCACAGTTAGACCGCTGTAAAAATTCTGACAGTTTCGCACATATATATTAGCAGTGGATGCTGTTAGTCAAATTAAGAAATTATATGGGTGTTGGAGTCTACAAGTGTAGGATTTTGGCAGAAAAATATGTTGAGAGTATTGAAGAACACGGAAATGCGGTGAGTACAAGGGCACATTTTTTGAAGGTCTCTGAAGACGGAGCTCAAGCAAATAAATAAGCTCTTAAATGTCAGGGTTTTCTTAAGGATTTTATTTCAAGCTTTTAACTGTCGGAAAAACTGTCGGGATGCGAGTCCCCAGAGGATCCAAGTCTGTCCTCAAAAATTACATCATGTAAAGCAGTATTTCTGCCCCGACGTTTGTACATTCCAGAAATTCTAATAGTATGCTCTATTGGCCCCTGCGTCTCATCTTGCTACAGTCGATTGACTCGCTGACAGATTTAAATCAAACAGCAAATTTAAAGTTTACTTAAGCAGTTTTTTTTATATTAAAACCATAAAAAGTGTTGCGGAGTGACGATAGTGAAGAGAGATGTAATGTATTTTACAACCGTGAAAAAGAACCACTCTAAATACTCTGAAGCGATGGTATTTCATGAACTCTATGGAGGATTTCGAATGAGCAACCGCTTTGTGTGTAGAATGTTTTGTTCAGTCATGAATGCTTGTCTATGAGTAAATCAGTTGAAGGCGGGTGATCGAACCTCAGAAGTCTGCGGGTCAATGCATTTGAATTGCTGTAAGTTAGATATGGATAACCCGTTTCCCGGAGTATCTCCATTTCGGACTTGGATACTCACAATATCTCCTACGATTTGACTTGAGCTCCATAACAAGCCAGCGAAAAGTTGGAACATCCTGTCGCATGTCATTTGGTGCTAACTAGGCATATTTCGAACTATTAAGAGGACTCGCGTCTTATTGCATGTTCAATTAATTTTAGAACTAAATATTCTACCCAGTAATTTATTATTATCAATCCATCCGTTGGCGATTATTCCTACGCACAATTGAGAGAAACTGCATGTCACTGTTAGGAAAAGAATCCACGCCTTTTCCATGGAACACTCTCTATCCTTCTGGTACTGGGTGTGGACTGTTGAGAGCATCATTGATGACCTGTATCTAAGTGACCACACTAATATCACTGAACAGGAGGTGAACCGAATTACTGAAGTATACCTTCCTATTGATGAAACAAGATTTCAGGTTCTGTACATATCTGTATACTATTAACTCCAAAACAAAATTTCGAAATAATGTTGACTAGAGGACCATGTAAGAGTACTTCATGCAAAACATCGCATCCACCTCGCCCATGCTTAAGGTCGGGATGGAAACTTTAAATGAGTCATTTGGACCGCCATATACCAAACTTTGAGCTAGCGCCGCGCTTAAACTAGGGCTAAGATGGATTTTTTGCATGAAGTACTCTGACATGGTCCTCTAGTCAAAATTATTTCGAAATTTTATTTTGGAGTTAATAGTTCGGTTCACCTCCTGTTGAGAGTTTCAATAGCTGTATGGTCCCTAATGGTTTAGGCATGAGTGTTTCATCCGTGAATAGGCGGTTAGACAGTCATGGACTGACTCAATCCCCCTGGGAGAAAAGAATTTAAAGGGGAAGGGAAACCAGAATGAAACCGTCATTGTTATCTTAAGTTAGAGAGTGCAAATATTGTGCAGCATTGAGATATTATGTAACTTGTGTCTGGGCGAATTTCATGCGTTTGCTTTTCTTTGTTGAACCTCACAGGATAGAGCTGCATCCTGAGTCTGGTAGTACGAAACCTGAGCTAATATTTATGGATGGCATCGAAGAAGTATCAGATCTGATACCGGTGAAGAATGAGCAATCAATTGTGATTAAAACGAAAGATAGTAAAATTGTTTTAACGAACTCAGTAAGTAACTTTTAGTGAGAATATTAGCTGCAGATACAATTATTGTTATGGGGATATGTTTCATTAAGTCTCCGGGTCGCGATTGGAAATGAGCCTGATTTCGAGATTGTATTTTATTTTTCCAGGATGAGATCGGGCTGAACGAATGGGCCATATCACTAAGAACAGCGCACAAATTGTCAATGGAATTGTTGAATAATATGGCCAAGAAAGCAGGAAAAATATACTATGGTGATGTATCAAATAGTAAGAACTCTCCGGTAGCCAATCGCTCTACCAACGGAAACTGATTTACTCCACATGAGAGAAGGATAATATATATTATGCAAGTAATATACGAAATGCATACGGCGGAAGTATGTAATGACGGGATCCATTGTGTCCTTCACGATTTCTACTCTCAGAGTTGCATAAATGCCTCATTAAATCCGTAATTATTTAATGGGTTCGGGCGAAACGCAAACTCTTAGGTGGTCTAATTATAACCCTATAGGAATAATAATCCTTGACCAGGGTCAGCACTTGATCCGAAGGGAGCTAAACTTTTTGAGCTCGTGAACACACGTGCAAAGATTGAAATCGCAAGTTCCTCATCAAGGCTTTGTAAGCTGGACATGACAGGACTGGAAAACAAAGAGATTTTGAAAAACAATATTGCTCGTCATTTGGAAAAGCGTATCATGTACTGAATTGTTTTAAATATAGCCTATGTGAACGATAAACGCAAGTCTTTTGTGGATTAAACTGAATTTCTCATTTTGTTAGGTGCATCATTCTATTACTCCGCAAAGTTTGTAATCCTTGAAAATAATGTAAATTGAGGAGGTAAATAATGCTACTGGGTTATGTACTGTGTACCACTCTAGAGGATTCTTTATTAGAAGGAACCAGGCAGGCGCATGTACAAAATTAAATTAACAAAAACATTGTCAAGGTAAGGTTTTAGCTGAAACAAAAGATGAGTATGCACCGACCTCTGAATCTGGTGCATAGCTATATATTCTGAGATTTGTAAATAAGAGCGCTAAGTAATTATTAATTACGTTAAGACTTCAATAAAAATTAATATTACAAAATAATGACTTAGATTGCTACTTTTTAGGCCCGAAGTAAGTGGTTAACATTTTGACTAGGCTACGTGGAAAGAGAGTTGATTACTTATTATTAAGAATGTCGTGATTTAAGTATGCGAGTGTGCGATGCGCACCTGATTCCGGAAGAGACGAGTTATGGCTGTTTGACTCCCGTTCAATAGATTTTTCTATCATCCGCCAAACATTGTTACCATAGTTAATTAAATCTCTAGCTTAAGAAAGTCGACTACTTTGTAAAAGTAAGATAGAAACGCAAGGAATGTTTGAAATTAACGTAGTTCTTTGAATTTCGTAAAATATTGAGTATTTTGTATGAAGAACGAATCGATTGTTTAAGTGCGTCGGAGTCGGACTGTTCAAATTTCACTTTACCTCTAGTTCTAATATTCTCAACTCTGGTCAACATTGATTTTCCCTTGCGTGGTCCAGGTTATGGAAGATATTCCTTCACGAGCAGTGCAGTGGTAGCTTCTTACCACGATTCTGTGACTCACTTTCAAAAGTAATAGGTTGGCCTAGGTTGGTTATCAGTATTATGTTTTTATCCTGACCTCCGACCTCTTGAGATGCTACCAGCTAGCCGAAAGATCGGCAATACCGTATGTGAAAACTTGTAAGGAACCCTGAACGGGAGTTCTGGATGAAAATAAGAAATGCTGAGGAACGTGCCACTAATTCCATTTCAACAATGTTGTAAATGAAGTTAGTTAGACTTGGAAAGAATTTCTTCATTTCGTGTTTTAAATCAATTATACTAGTACTCCAAAGTGATTTCCTAATTCCTTTTCCTTGATGAAAACCAAGCAAGTATGAAGTATACCAACGGCTTGAGTGCGTGTATGGTTCCAGGAGAGTGCTATTCTCGCTTATCATATTTTATGTGGAAATTTCAGACTCGTTAAATGCATGAACTTACCGTACACCAGTCCAGCAATCAATGAACTCACAATAGGATCTTGCCTGTAACGCACAGCTCAATGATAGTCTTACACCAAGGTATGGCAACGGTCACCAAAATTTAAACTCGACAAATAGTTAAAACTCAACCTTGGAGTCGTAGTAACATTGCCTGAAAAAAGAACGTCCAACTTTTACCGGATTCGGGAGAAATTCGAAAAATAATGAAGGGACTATTCACATATTATGATAGTAAAAGTCAAACGACAGTCAAATATTAGTTTGATCTCATAATATGTGAACGGTAACATGTTGTATAAGCTCTAGTAACATATTGCTGCACATACTGACGACTTGGTGCAAAAGTATTATTGCATGCTATTCCTCAGGGGTTGGTTCATATAACATGCACACGGTCCCTCTAGCATTTCCTATACGAAAATCGCAACTTTGAGTCCTTATTTCTCTGGTAAAAGCAGAAAGTTGGGCGTTTTTTTTTCAGGTACTACGACCCCAAGATTGAGTTTTAACTATTTGTCGAGTTTAAATTTTGGTGACCGTTTCCATGCCTTGGTGTTAGCGGTAATAGTGACGACTATCATCTGGCAATGCTCGTACTTGTTGTATTCGTGAATTAAATATTACTATGACAAAATATTGTTTTATCGTGATTGCACTAGCTTATAATTAAGGTTGGGGCAGTGATGATAGGTTCCTAATGATTTCATTTCTACATCTCTACCCATATAATTTAATTCTGATTTGTAGTAGAGATGAACAACCTGTCCTGTGTACTGACTCCGTGGAGGCAGAGAGAATTTATGATTTGCATAGTAGTCAATGTGAGCCCGAAAGTTGATTTTGATGGCATAGGTATTTGTAGATGGTTTGAGAATATTAGTAGGATTCTTATATTCTTCAGTTCCTGTCATCGAAATTTTCATTAACTTCCGACTCCGACTAGTGCGTGAGTGAAGGGAATCTTCGCGTATATAAGTTAATCCGAACTGTCTGACAATTGTATGGATGGAAAGCGATTATGTTTGAACTGCAGAAGGTAGAAAAGTTATAATGACAATTGTCAAGTCAGTGAAACTGAATGTGTATGCCGCATGGGTTTTACAATTTAATGAACCCGTAAGTTCTTCTCAGTTTCCCACTTGACCGTTTTCATTTACAGTAGTTTAGATATCTCATACATAACTAGATTGATATTTTCGCGAGGTGATATTTTGTCGCCACTAACGTTACTGTTTACAATTAAAGTTATGCATATTATTATCATTATTATTAATATTATACAAAAGATGATTAATGTTCCTTCCCTCATGGAAGGTTTCGTTATGTAGCGTGGGTAGACAAAAATTAGTATATGTATGGTGTTGGCATACTGATTATTATGCAATCAAGAATTTAACCTAAGATTTTTGTAGAAGGGTTTAAATACAATAAATCGGCGTCTACTTCATGCTTCAATGGTTCTCAATCCTCAATCCATCACCTCAAGTGCTCCAAAAGGTCAATCTGAGGTGAGATTGTACGGTAGAAACTAGTCAATGTGATTGAATTTATCCAGTTACACAGACTCTCTCACGACGAGTGTACATATTTCTTCAATCAACATTACTCTCAATATTGCTCTTGCCAATTGTAGAGTTTGTTTCAGTTTCTAATTTGATTTGAGTGTTACTAAAAGGGGAAGTGGGGGATCGGGGAGTCACACAATGTTGTGCCAAAATTGCTGTAACGGAGAAGGGGGAGTCGGCCCGACTCCCCCTATGATTTTCAATAGGAGCGGACTCCCCAGCGACTCCCCCTATGATTTCCTGTGCTAAGGGACTCCAAAAATTTCCAAAAAGTTTCAAAAACCTCCAGAAACCCCCACATACTCAAAAACCGTCAAAAACCACCACGAACTCAAAAATCTCCAAAAATGGTCAAAACCCTCCAAAAACCGTCAAAAACCTCCAAAATAGTCACAAACCTGCAAATATTGCTAAAAACCTCTGAAGATGCTCAAAACCATCAAAAACTGTTCAAATACCTCCAAAAACCGCGACTAACATCAAAAATGGCCAAAACTCCAAAAAAGTCAAAAACCTTCAAAAAACGATAAAAGTCGAAAATCATCAAAAAGTTTCGAAAATGAACAAAAAGTTTTGAAAGTGGTCACAAAGTTTTGACAATGATCTTAGATTTTTGAAAACGATCGAAAATTCTATAAACGGTCAAAAACCTTCCAAAATGACTTTGGTCTGTCCATGTGAAGAGTTCAACGGGAGAGTTAATGGTTATATCAGAGAGCTGAGTATTATACGCGAGAGCTGAACGATTGGCGCTAGAGCTTTTGATGCAACGATAGAACAAAAGGTTTAGAGGTCGCGTTGGACGGAGAGGTATTGTTTCCACAAGAGAGCCGTCACATCAGAATCATTGGAAAATGTTTTGATAAGTAGGTTCAAGAATATTAATAGTCTTTGACACCAAAGTTGCTCATTTCCCCATGAACATAAAGAAAAATAAGCTATTGCCTCACTTCAAGACGCCACAAAGATACGAAGCTTTACCAATCCTGAATTGCATTCAGCCCCCGATTGAAAGGATAGCAGCTGAAATGTCTAGAAACCTACTTTTTGACGAGAATGACGTTCAACCGGATAGCTATTGGCTCGACGGTAGACCTACATGTTTGACTGAAGAGTTTATGATTTAACGGGAGAATAAATGGCTGGCTAGGGGAGCTACAGGTTTGACAGGGGAGCTATAGATTTAACGGGGTGGATATAGCTTTGACAGGAAGTGCTATTACTTTTAATGGAGAGCTTTTTGGTTTGAAGCTATGGATGCAATGGTAGAGCTATGGATTCGATGGTAGAGTTACGGATTCGATGCTTCAGTGGTATATCATGGACTGCGGCTATATGTTTGACGGGAGAGCTATTCGTTTGCCGGGAAAACAATTGCTTTGATAATAGAGCGAAATGTTTGATGGGAGAGCTAAAGATTTGATGATAGAGCTGTAGGTCCGATGGTGCAGTAAAGGTTCGATTGGAAAGCTAAAGATTCGTACGTAGAATTAGAATTTTCACAAAAATGTGTCTTCAAATCTGTCATGTTTTACCTAGGTTACCCGATTCTCTTGATTTTCTCGAAAATTTCAGATATCTCCGGTTTTTAAAAGGGTTATCAAAAGTTGTCAATGTTAGGCAATCTTTCAAAATCGCCCATTTTCAATCATAAAAGGTTATAATTATGGTATCATTTTGAAAGAGATGATAACTTTTCAATAAATAAGATAAGTTTGAGGGGAAAGCTTAAGGTTTCAAGGGATGGCTAAATGTTCAACGGGTGAGATATTGGTTCCAAAAGTGAGATAAACGTCTGAATTGAGAGTCATTGGATTGACTGAGACTAAACGTTTGACAGGAGAGCTATAGGTTTGACGGGAGAGCTATTGGTTGACGGGAGAGCTATTAGTTGACGGGAGAGCTATTGGTTTGCCGGGAGAGGTATTGGTTTGCCGGGAGAGCTATTAGTTTGACAAAAAATCCATTGCTTTGAAGTGAGAGCTAATGGTTTGACGATAGCACTACCGGTCCTATGTAACAGCAATACGTGCAATGAAAGGGCTCTTTAATTTAGCGGTACATTAAGGGAACAACAGCCCACGGGCGAAGCCGGGTCGCCAAGCTAGTGATTTCATATTTATGAATTGTATAAATTCTTCCTGACTTCAAAGTTGAAATTTTTCTAAACACCAATTACGATTAATTTAGAGCCCCGCAGAATTGTCAAGTTTAAAAGTTATTATACAGTTTTAGGATAATATGTATTCCTATTTTACATTTATTTATTATTTGAGTAGTAGCAGCATGAATCTTCAAAGATTTAATGTTTGGCGAATATGATGTCATACAGCATTATACATGGGTCGTAATCCTAAATATCGTCCGTTTATAAATAAGATGATTGATGTAAATAGAGCTGTATACACATGTCTGAAAGAATTCATAGGCTCCAATATGTGAATCTGGAATGCTTGTGATCATTCAGTAAAATCTGCATGAAGTATAATGAATCACTCGGTGAGTGATTCCAGGTTCATCGGTATGAAAATCTAGACTATTTAAAAATCAACTACTATGGGTAACACGGCGACGTGAAGTTGGCGTATTTTCTGGTCAGCGTGTGAAGTTAGCGTACAAAACAAATCTACAAACTTCTTGGCCCCAAAGGTCAGACCCGTTTCCATTTTTGCCACTTCTGACGAGTGTCCAGTGTTCTCTATCAGGTCATGTACTCACATGCCGCAATTCAACTTTCTTGCTTTCCTTTATAAAGAGTTATTTGTCTAAGAAAGGTATTATCGGTGGTAGTTTGATATGAGTAATGCTATAATGTCATTGAGAATCAATTTGGGAATGGTCAGAATATGCTCTTGATTTTTCTAAACCCGACCGTAATTACCTGCTTTCATGAGAAAAAGTACGCTGGTTTAGTACGCTAACTTCACACGCTAACCAGAAAATACGCCAACTTCACGTCGCCGCTTCAGCATGCAAAGTATATGGGGAGTCGCTTCAGCATGCAAAAGTATATGGGGACTCGCTCCAGCATTCAAAACCATAAGGGGGAGTCACAATGTCTCGACTCCTCGTATGCTAACACATAGGGGGAGTCGTTACCTTCAGCGCGCTGGAATTTGCTCCTATAGAGGCGAATTTTTTTGACTCTTCGACTTCCCGACTCTACCATTTAGCAACACCCGTCTCTTACTCGTTCAAATAGAGTACAGAGATCTTGTCTAAGATCGTGATTTTGTACAAATTGCAGTGAATATTATGAACAAATAAATGTGATAGTCCCTTTCATAGGTAAATTATAATTAATATATTCGGTCTTGAGATAGATAATTCTAACCAAGTTAAAATTAGGCCCAAAGACTCACATATAGGTATATTATACTATATTTTTTACGTGCGGCATGATTCTGAAGGATGAAAATGTACGGACATATTCCCGACATATTGGGTTAAGCAACAAACAAGAAAGCAAGAAATTCCGTGTCATGGAATCGCATTGTGATTGAAATAGGTTGCGATGATGGAAAGCTAGTGTAATTACATTTACAATTTGTGTTGACTTCTAGTCTGAAAGGCAGTCAGCGAAATAATGCCAGTTATTAGTTCATTCGTGTTTTCTGATTACAGTTACTCAAGTTTCAAAAGAAATGTGCTATAAGACAGCGTGTTCTGGAAAGTGAAGAATATATGCTGATTTCAAGCTTACCGTAACTACCAAATGTTTGCATGGTTAGTTTGAATAATTACTCTCTTCAATGGCTACGAATTACTTCAACGCAGAAAATTCATCCAGCAACGAAATCGAGAGACGAAATTTATAGCATAGCATACGGAGTGGAGCTCGATAAAATGGGATGCATGCAAATATCAAATGTGTTTTTAGTCAGTACAAAGGTTAGATTAACGCAAGACAAGGCGAATCTCTTCTAATTCTACTTATAAAAAGACTACAAGGCTTGGGTCTTGAAATGGTGGTTTTCGAGGTTTTATCTTAGGATTAGCATCTAGCGTTTCTGACGTTATCTAAGCGGCTGCAAATACTCTCGTCAGCTGCTTAAGTGTGACTTAAGAAGACTGTCGAAGCCGAAGCTAGGAAACACTTTGGAGTGCTGTGTGTGTGCAGTGTGTGAAAATGCTCTTTTGACTGACCGAACGAAAAAAGGAAAGCAGTAGGTATGGCAATATTTGGATGGAGTATTTCGCGTATTTTTTCTACAGTCATGTGAATTCGCGTTCGTCAGCCGATTTTTTATTTATTGCAGTATCGAATAGTTTGTCATCAAACAAGTCTACTTTTCGTCGCCATATAATTTGCTATATCTTATTCCACGAAGTAATTTTTATCATGATGCGCTCTGCCCAGGATAAGACGATGGAGGTGAGATTGTTAATGAACTACTGTTTTTAATTTATTAGAAGCTCGTTAATGTTGATTAACTTTATGTTTCAGTGCCTCGTTGAAATATTTCGATGCGTGGTTTGCATGGAAAAATTAAGAGATCCTCATATGTGCAGACACTGCTCCAAGCTTGTCTGCTATCATTGCATCCGACGGTGGTTTTCGGAACAAAAATCTGAATGCCCACATTGTAGGGCTATTTTACACAGTACTGACGTCATCAAAGTCCGATGGGGCAATGATGTGACTCAACAACTGGATTCCCTACAGCAGACGCTTCCGAAAAAGAAACGCAATGCTGCGTTGTCTCTCCTTGAGACTGATATTGATGCAGAAAGGTTTCTTTGAATTTAAATGGCTGCATATTAATTGTATTTTATGTAATCATGCATCTCAAAATCTCATTTCTCACAGGTGTGCTACGCATTTACGCGAAGAACTATCTGTGTATTGCAATACTTGCAAATGCTGTATTTGCCACGAATGTGCTTTGTGGAGTCCTGCTCATGCAGGTCATGTATTCAAACCCTTGGACGAAATTTACAACCAGCATTGTCAGCAGATTAAGGAATCAGTCACAAGACTCCGTAGAAAATTTATGGAGATTATGGGAAATGTCCAAGATGTGGAGAAAAATATCGAATTTGTTCGGACAGCCAAGGATGTCAGAGTAAGGGAAATACGCAATGCAGTAGAGCTCATGATTGCCCGGTATGAACATTCTGAAGCAACCTTAAATGTTATTAAGTTTACAAGTAGGACATGCTTGAATCTGTCATGCTTAAACTTGTTTATTATAGACTCGACACGCACTTGAAAAGCAAACTATTGACTTTGGTTAACCAAAAAGCTCATTTGTCACGCAAATCTGAGGACTTGGAGACATTACTGAGAGATGTAAGCGCACCTCTTGCTGGGCTATCCAAAATTTTTGGATTGCCTAGCGCAGATTTTGGTTGCAGGGCTTTAGGTATTCTGTTGTGTATAGAAAACCCTGATATTTATTCAATCATAGCTTTTGAATTTGACTTAGATTGAGAGTCAGCTTAGCTCCGGACCGAAAAGTGAACTCATTAAACATAGTGGAAAGGTGCTTAAGACTATTCAGGAATCTATTAACAAGTGTACCTTTTCCCTTCCTCCGGTTCTTGCCGATTTTCCAAGGTGAGTAAGATTGTATAAAACTTTAATGGTCGTGACAGAATTAATTAGATGGTGTTTTTATCAGCTCAATGGTCCTTTTTCTTTTTCCAGCGAACTCGTTCCTAACTATGATAGTTGTACCTTCGTAATTCACAAATTTACACAACTTCGCACGAAAGCGGACCCATTTTACTCTGAGCCTTTACACATTAATGGATTGTCCTGGAGGTTAAAAGTTTACCCCGATGGCAATGGGGTGGTTAGAGGAACCTATTTGTCGATATTCTTGGAGCTCACGGCTGGTCCGCCAGAAATTGCGAAGTTAGATCAAAATCCTGTATTCATTAAGTAGAATATTTTACGAATTACTCATAGCAGCTGTTTTGAAGGATGTCGCCCCAGCTAAATGTTATGATTTACACTTCCTAGATATGAGTACCGTATTGAAATGATCTATCAAGCTGGAAACGATCCATCAAAGAACATGATGAGAGAATTTGCCTCTGATTTTGAAATCGGTGAATGTTGGGGATACAACCGCTTTTTTCGCCTCGATCTTTTAGAAGCCGATGGATTTTTAGATCGAGCTGAAGATACGATTAAGCTACGGTAATGCCGAATTCTTATAAGCTCCAATCACATTTTATAATACCTTCGGTTTTGTTTTTTACAAAAGCAACATTCATGAGGCACATTATGTTTTTGTAGATTTGAAGTTCGTGCGCCTACATACTATCAGAAATGTAAAGATCAACAGTGGTACATTTCTCAGCTACTCAGCACCACATCCAAGCAATCTGGACACATTGCGGATTTAAAAGTGCGGATTCGAGATCTTGATGGGACCGTTCAACAAAGTGTGGATCTCGACAGGCCAGTTACGGAAGCTTCCAGTGGCGTCGAAGCTGTTGCTCAGGAAGATAATGCTCCTAAAGAATCTGAGTCTGCCAATGTTGCACAGGCGTATCAAAACGAAATGGATAGGTTGATTCCCTACTTGTTTGGCTCAGACACGGAAAGCGAAGATGGATCGGATCATTACGACAGTAACCTTTCGTCAAACCGATCGGAAAAGGTAAACAAGCACAACACATTTGGACTAAATATAGCAAACTTTTAGGGCTGTGCTATGTGTAGTTGTTTTCTTTTCAGGTACAGTTGGCTCGAACTCGTCGTGCAGCAGATGAGAACGATGTTGACGAAGAAACAACAGCAGGAGATATCGATGTAGAAGCTCCGGGAGCGACTGCTCGTAGTTCACAGAATATCAATGCCGTTGCCGCTCCACGTCGTTCTCCGTATAGCCTATTTCGTGAGCTGGATGAATCCGATGGTGATGCTGATGCCGATGACAGTTTTGAGTATGTGAACTAGTTATTTTATTTAATGCAAAATCAATATTGTGCATGTAGTGATATATATTGATATTTATAAGTATTTCAATGCTGAAACTTTGCCCGAGTAAATTCAGTAGCATTACGATAACCTTAATTATAGGTATCCTCAAGGCAATTCAGATCTTCTAACTCTGCTGGATGAAATTCAAATTATCGAAACGCCAGACAGTACTGAAGCGTCATCGCCTAACATTGACAGTGGCAGTCACCCGCAACCAAAGCCAATCATACTAGCAGTCGGCGTAAACACAATTAATTTACCCACGTCGTCCGTAGCAATCGCTCATGGCAGAACCTGCACTCCTCTACCCTCTGCATCATCCTTTAGTAAAAGTGAATCGCAGCTAAAAAGCATCCGTCCGGCACCGGTTGATACATTCCCCCATAATCAAAGAATATCTGAACAGCAAATGACATCTTTACCAGGAACCGAATGTACCCTCCGGACCGATGACAAGACTGAAACCTGTCAGTAATCCAAATTTTGCAAGCGGGTGGAGTTCTAACGAAGAGATATAGTATGAAGACACACATAGATCCGTTTCTATTGGTATTCATATTGATTTCATGATTCTCCTAGGATATATTCTACCGAAACTTATGTACGATACTCACGAAAAATCCTATTTTGAACAAAGAGGTAGAAACCTTTCAGTACACATTTATTTTTAAGAAGCGCCGAAGCGCGTCTTTGTCGCCTGATGTATGTCACTCTGCTTGAAATGGTCTACGCTTGATAGTTTAATTAAAATCCGATGAAAGTATTACCACTAGATGAGAAATGGGCTTTTACTTCTGAAAAGGACTTTTGTCTTTGGTCAGTCGACTTCCTGTATCGAGTTTTACGTGTTGCAGTATGCATAGCAAGATACGAACCATGCCTTCACTGCATTAATGACAGATCCACTACTGATGAATAATGAAAATACAAAAGTAGAAACGTCATACAGTGTTGAAAAACGATTACGAATTTTAATAGTATACTATAATTGCTCCGTAAGAAGTCTGCTGTATAGGAAAGGCAATAATTTAATATCATCATCGTATCATCAAAGTAAGAGTTTAAAGCGAGTTACAACCCATGGGCACGTGAAATGGGCGGTTGGCTATAGTTAGCAATTACAGCACCTAGCTATGTTATACGTTTGAGGCAAAATCAGTTCACCATTGCTAATTAATGTGATAGCAAGCTTTGATAGTAAAATGCAGTAAAATATTCATATCAAATACAGCTAAGGCGTACAAATAAGAAGAACTCTCCTATTTGCCGATATTATCGACTAGAGTATCTGGTGTACTCCTAATGTCTCCGGCCTGGTTATTGCCATGATTCGCGAAAGCTGAATTAGCATGCGAATCAGACATTGTGTCTCGGTAAGTGGCCATATTTTGTGACTCTGAAATATTTATAAAGGTATTCATCTCTTCTGCCTGATTACCGTTGGAAGCAGAAAAATTATTATCCAAATTACTGCCGTGGTATCGGTACGGTTCATTATCTTCGGCATATTTTCCATTAAAGTTGTCTTCATTCATCCCATTATTCGTAATCATATCAATTTGCTTCTGAAGACCGGACACTCCAAACGTGGAGAACGTAGGAATGGCCTGTTCTTCTGGGTATTCATATTGATGTGACTGATCTTTCGGCTCAGAAAAAGGTTTGGAACCATGATCATAAACTCCAAAGTGTGCGTCAGATTCTGTCTCAAAATGTTCTCCCGTTCTGGAAGAGTCACGGAAGTCATGGAATTCTGCAGCTTTGTTTTCAAAAGGATTCTCGAATGGATTAGTAACATTTTGAGAATGCTGGGTTCCCTTGCTAAAGTCGAAGTCCTCATAACGCTCGTCGATACCATCCTCGGCTGGTGGAGCTGATTCCACACCTAGCAATTCTTCTCCGGTTGAACTGGGATCCAGAGGTACCAGTTTTAATGGAAGGCCACAAGTGGACTCCGTTTGTTCATCAACTTTTTCTTGTACCTCTGGGGAATATTGGTTATTAAAGCTTGCACTATTTTCATCTGGATCTAGATTCACTTCTTCCGAGTGTTCTTGTGAAGAACTGAAGGTGTTGGTGAAATCGGAACTTGGAGAAATGTCTGCTACTAAGTGGAGTTCGTTAATGTTTTCTACGATTGCGCAATCGTTGGATGGTTCCACTTCAGATGTAAATACTTGACCCGAAGAAACGTCATCAGTGGAGTGCTGAGCCTCAATCTCTACGTCTTTCTTCTCTTGTGCGTTTGTTCCTTCTTCATACTTGTCTACGGATAGATCTGCGGGATCATGGTAATGGAAAGTACCAACCAAATATAAATCAGATTTCGCATCAACTTCAGCATTCTCTGGATCTGACGGACCTTTAGTTCCCAAAATATATTGTTGAGAAGTTTTCAATTTTGTCCCATCTTCTAAGTAAGCATCGTTCAGAAATTTTGATTCCGTCAACAAATCTACACTTCCGTAACCTTCAATGGTGGAGTGATTATCCTGGAAGACACCTTTTTTATTACCAAGGGTTTCCGAGCGTTCCCTAAGTTCTTGCCGTAGATCGTCCATAGAATTGTCTTCGGCGAATCGCTTGTAAGGCTCGTTGAATTGGATTGCCTCAGCTGTATCGGTAGTGAGTGATATAACATGCTCGTCGATAGACAATCCGGTAGCGTAATCGGCGACGACGTTCTCCCTTTGATTTTCTGTCTCCTCCTGATTTTTAGGTTCGTCGACATGCTCGGGTAAATTAGCATCCTCATGCATTAGAACAATCTCAGTTGTGTTGGTAAAAGCAGATTCAATTGAACTCTTTCCTTTCACCTTATCCGCATAAGCCTGAACCTCCACATACTCATCTTGGTAACTGCATACGCCGTATTTCTCATCAAATACTGGAACGAATGATTCGGCAGGGCTCCCTTCATGATTTTTTACAGCGTTTTCTTCCAGTAGTTTTATATCCGTATTCAACTTGGCTTCGAGGTCGAAATCATTTTCTTGATAAGAAAATTCTGGGTTATTCATTTCATCTGCAGAAAACTGATGGGTGGTGTGAGGAAGTATTTCGTCAGACACATTAAATTCATTAACAAGACTCCTTTTTGCCTCTGAAAAATACTTCTCTGAAACATCTGAAAATGGGCTCTGGGTTCTGTGGTCCTCGAATGCCTCGTCTTTAGTATCAGTGGAGTGAACAGTAGCAAGCTGGACGCCTGGAGAGTCTAGCTGAAACATTTTATTTTCTGTTTCTTGCCGTATGTTCTCGATTGCCGAATCATGTAACATTGGGACTACTTTATCTTTGCTTGTAAACGTTGTCGCCAAATCCAGTTTTCCTTGCAATCCAAAATTCCCAACTTCTTGATTGTCAGTCACTACAACAGCATCTTCTACGCCAGCAAGGGGATGGCTTGTTATACCCGATATGGTTTCTCCAAGATGTGAAGTATCGCCTACACCAAATCCTACAACTGCATCCGGAGTTTTGATGTCTTCCTGCATGAGCTGTGTTTCAGATGCTCCGCTTAGTAATTCTTCTTCTAACCGAGGTTCGCCAATTTCTTTCACATCTTCTTTAAGTATGAGGGTATCTTTGATCATGTCAGCGATATCGTTGACTATTATTCCTGCAGGCATATTATCCTCTTCCAATGTAGTGGGTATGACAGAATCTCCCGTGGTCAGAATAAGTTCGTCCTCTAAATCATCGATAGCGTTGGTAACAGCACGTCCACCTTCAATAAAATCAGGAACGGTATCATTGCGGACTTCTAATACTGGGTGAATTGGTTCAGATCTAGGGACATCTAACTGCAAATTTTCCACCACCGCATTAGTTTTCTCAACGAAAAGAGGAGGTGCTTCGGGATCAGCAAAAGTATGAATAGCTTCTTGTGTCTGCACAATGTCTACTACGACGTCGCTGGCTGATAATTTCACTTCTACATCATTCTCCATTGTATCGGCTACTGGTGGTGCAGCCGCTTGATGTGATACGCTAACTCCATCAGCTATTTTCTCTTCAGATCTCACTTTCGAATTTAAAATGCAGCTTTCTTGGTCAAGACCTGCAGCGCTCGGGACAACTGGACTCAGAGCTTCCACTGCACTCTCTACAAAGTCAGTACTTCCGAGTGCATTGACTTTCGCTACTGCGCATTCAGTGAGTCTCGCTTTACTGGGCACCGGCTTCTTTTCATTTGATTTCGTTAAGGAAATTCCATTGGCTTTATTGTCCTTTTTCAATGAAGTTGGTGCTTTTTTCAGAGGGCTTGCAGGCTTCGTTGCTGTACTGGTGGTTGACAGTTTCTTAGCAAGGGATGTAGTCACGATAGGCTTGATCGGCGATGTAGTTCTAGGGACATTGCGGGTGGCTGCAGACGTTGCACTAGCGGGTTTTGACTTGGGTTGCGAAACAGTCCCAGTTTTAGAAGCAGCGCTGCGTGTCGCTGCAGTAGCGGCTTCTTTGGATGCAGTTGGGCGGGCCGTGGCATTAAACGCTGGACCCTTTGAGCCAATTGCCTCTCTAGTTGATGCAGTTTTACTTGGTACATCTTTTCCTGGCTTTCCATTCTCAACTTTTGGTTTAGTCAAGCTGAGCCTCGAATTTAAAGGAACAGTTCCAGGTCGAGGCCTTAAAGGAGCAGCAGATTTGGGGGCCGCCGTTTTATCTGTCTCGTCCGTTTGCAGTGGCTTCTTGGTGGTCATGGAAGTGACTGTAACCCTCGAAGCTGCTGCAGACGCCAATCTGGATATCGGTGGCTTCGGTGCTCCGACATCTTTTTGTGCCTATAGTTCCAAAAATTCAGTATGAATATTAAACGAACTCTCCGTATATTCAGTTCAGGTGTAAAGACTGTTGTCGGTGTAAAGACTAGACTGTTGTCAATTCCATTGTAAATTATATATACGTAATGTAATGTGCATGACCATTACCCCAATTTTAGCTGCTAGGCCCGGTCGACCTGTTACTGCAGTGGGTGGTCGCGTTGAAGTGGTCAGTATATTTCGTTTTTCAGTAACCTTCGTTAGAGCTCTAGGGAATGGAGCTGTCCTAGTTGAAGGTGGAACTGTCGTACCAAGAGCAGTCTTTGAGTTACCCGATGAGGCTTTACCAGGTAGCGAAGAAGACGAAAGCCTGTTAGCATTAACTAGAGGTTTTATAGGACCCTTGCTAGTCATCTTTGTTGGTAATGGAGATTTAGTGGCTGTCGATTTCGGAGAGACTGGCTTCTCGACTGGAGCAGACGAGACTATTTCTTCAAGTGAAGGAGGGGTAGCGTTTATTTCCAGTTGCATCGGCGTGCCATCAGCAGTCTCATCAATACCATTCATCGTTTCGGAAGTGAAAATTTTGACCAGATCTTCTCGAGACTTTAGCGAAACTACTATTACAGTTATATTGTCCTGAGATCCTTTCTGTTTGGCCACCGTGGTAAACTCCTTGCTGACAGAATCGAATTCACCTGAAACAAGAATACATCGTGCATTACGTCACATTCCTTTAATTCCACTGAAGTACATAATCCATTTCATCGCTTTTGAACTATACTATCCCACTTTTTACATATAAAATCTAGGACGGGAATCAAACATGTGTTATACTCGTCCTTAATAGTAGGGTGAAGGAGTAATAGTAAAACTCGAAAAAATTATAATTTTTTGACCGATAGCGCACCTTGATAAATGGCGATATGCAAAATTTCAGGTCCGCGGACGAGTGATAACAAAGTTATCGACAAAATCGACCACTTTATCTTGGCCGCATGCCCAAATAGCTTAAGTTACAAATAGGACAATACAAATGAGTGAGTCAGTATGAACATAGCATGTATAACATACAACCTTATGATGTACATTGCAAGTACATACTAACCTATCTATATTGTCCTACATGTGATGCAAGCGCTGGCTCTAAGGTGGCACGACAGCTTGGTCGATTTTTCAAACGGGAACTACAATAACTTCTTTGGTGCTACGTCACATGGACCTGAAATTTCGGATGTGCGTATTTCTCACGAAAATCTATCGCTAAAACAATATTATTTTTTCGAGTTCCAGTAAGTTCCCTTGCCCTACTATTTAGCACGTTTTTTAATTACTTAAATACTCAATTTACTTTTATAATTAGTAAGTATATTAGAACTAAATCGGCTACTTCTAATTAGGCTACCTCAGTCTCGGAGCGTTTATCATTTAGTAGAAGGTAATTCATGTAGTAATTATTTCAATTTAAAAAGCTTTTCGGCCTTGTCACCTGTATGTTACTGCATGTCTATAATGTATGAAAGCCTTTTCCTGAAAATCAGTTCTGTGGTTCATGACTGTAAATAAACTTAACTAAACCTGGTACATTCTAGAAAACGTCAGTGAACCTCACACAACACATGTGCTGGAGGGATAGTCCTAACTTCAGTGGTAGTGCCGATCCTTGGGGATGCTTGGTAAGAAAAGCATCTGGTCAATGTTATGGGTCAATAATAAGGTCTTAAGAGCAGCGCTGATGGGGAAAGGTGCAGTGCTTTCTCACTAAACCAGCTCATCTATTTCTGCTACATAACTACACAACTTTAAGTAATGCGGCATTGCTCGTCTTAAAAAGCATCATGTTTCTCCAGTGGTACGAATTCCTTAAAATCAACAAATAACGCAATTCCCTTTCAAACCCTGAATTGAAGATACTTCAGCCGAACCGAGAATTAAGTGAACAAGGCAAATGCATCTCCGTTTCAGATTGCAGCATCGTAAATAATTTGATTACGGGATCTATTTGCAAGGAAGTTAACTAGAACTCTTATTCAACACCCATTTTCCGGCCGTTATTAAACTTCCACTCTTTTAGACATAACCTTCCCAGTAAGTTTGAGCTCGCATCGATCCTACCATTTAGCGTCGCAAAAATACTAAATCACAATTTCAAGTTCAAACAATAACGTCTGGCAAAGGTACTGAAACAACAGACATGGCGTGGGATGTCTATGAAGCCAGATAAGTAATACAAAGACAAGCCAAGCCTGGAACATTTCAAAGTAACTCCTCCCCTTTCCTCTCCAAAGAAATACAGCAAAATGACATTCAATTGATATTTCGGTTGCCAAAAAAATTCTCCAGGTACAATGTACAACAAAACGCGCTTTTAATATAAAGGTAAACCTGGAGGATAGTTAATAGTTAGATTAGATTAAGAGGCAGATGGAGATGAAGATAAATGTTACGCATAAGCGAATAAAGAAAGACAAAATATGAAATAAGTCCCGTAATACACCATTCTATGAGATCTTTTCAGTTCCACCGTTTATTTTCATATGGGGCCATTGCCATCGAGTATCCGCGAAAATTTCCCCGGAAAATATATTAACCTGGGATCTGGATTTATTTCCAGGAAACGGATGCCCACGCGACAAGAATCATTGTTCCCCATGCAAATTAAATCGTATCCCGTGCCAGTACTAGGGGTCTAACAACAATCCGACAGAATTGTAGCCATCCTACAAAGAAAGCAATGTTCCTTGTAGGAACAGTAGCAACAGTAGGAAGGTAGACCCAAATAACTGCAGATTTTTTTTTCAATGCATGAAGCACGCGATAAGTCACCCTATCTTTTCCGGCTCGTTCATTTGCATCAAATGCAGAAAAAGAGGGAGAAGGAAATAATGGGGTTTATAACTTTGGATTCGAATCTACGTTAATCTACGTAAGCAGCGGACAACGCAACGCTGCATTCTTCTTAGAATGAAGGTGATGGAATGAATACCGGGTCGGGTAGGGCAGAAAAACGTACTTGCCCTTTTATTAACTGTAAACACGTACGTATGAGTCAAATTTACCCAACCCTCACTTTATAAGTTTACCTCTTTCCCATCTAATCATATCTTTAATGCATGAACTGAAGGCAAATGAATCCACAAACTGCATAAAATGGGACCCAGGAGAGCGAGAGAGAAAGCCGGGAAGTCGGAGTATATTGTTTACCTTTTATGGCTAATAAGAGAGAATAAATAACGTTGAATCCCAGCGTTATGCTCACTTTGAGGAATCCACGGAAGTACACATTCTGAATTTTCGCCATCGAATGTAACAACTCCTAACGTCCTGTTTCATTCCAATCCCATTCATTCTCCGACCACCCCCAGCTTAATAGAAAAACCTGCTACACGATTTTTTCCAACGTGTCTACGAATATCGGAAGTATTTCTCATTCTAGCTTTCTTTGCACTCTTTACCTAAGTTCAGATGCTATCGCCTGAATGATGGAAATCACATTCTTCGGATAAAGTGCAATGTATAATAGGTTACTCAATAACTAATGCGGGTCTATCTCAGCAGAGTACGCAATTGTTTGAGTAAATATAATTTCCTTACTTTATCAGTTTCAGGTTGGCACAACAGGAGTTGAGACTACGCAACATCATAGTTGATCTGACTCTGCTTACATTCAAGAACCATAGGAGATGACGAATACACAGTGCTTATCGCTTTGTTTTTCCGCCAAATCCGTATCTCTTTGGAGGGGTGGGCGAGTGAGAACACTGCCGTTTAGAGTTATATTCAAGTGGGTTCTGTTAGAAACAGTAGACACAAAAATATTGCATATTTTACGCAATAAATTTAGAGGCAGACCAGGTAGGACTGAGATTGAAATTAAAAATACAACGGCTAAAAGAAGTAGTAGTGGCTTTATTCGCCGAGGTCTAAAAGAAGAGTCAGTGAAGAGAGTTAGTGAAACAAAGCTATAAGGATTACGTGGCAGTCATGGTTGATGATTTTGGGAGGAATAATCTTAGTTCTCGGTACAACTATTCCGGTTCGCACCCAACTCGGTGTAGGCTTGAAAATTCTGAACAATTCTTAGACGTGAAAACGAACAGACAAAGAAGGAGCTATTTAGATTGCTTCCGAATAGTTACACTCTTGCTCTTATATAGCACTGTAGTGGAGATTGCACTATGTATCTACGCAATCTGCAAATCCTGCATGTAGATCCGTCATCCTCCGCAGTCATGCCAGACCAGCAACGACCGACGCTTTATCTCATCCCTGTGGTATTTGGTTAAAAAAAACTAACCTTGTCTCTCAAACAAAATGCTCCCACAGATATGTATTGCACTTCCAGTGAGATAATCTTTTGTTCCTTTCCCACTCTCTAACAAACTTGAATACTGAAGCTACATACGTGGCTAAAGATAGATTTCCATGAAATTTTCGATGGGTATCTCACCAACACTCATCAACTCATGTTGAAGTTTTGAAACTAAGTCGAAGTTTGGGGGAGCATAAAAAAAGGACTACAAGACAGCTGGCTGACACGGTAGGAAACTACGTAATAACAATGTAAGTCCTTGTGTACGAAAGGTTAGCAAAGTTATAAAAACCGTGTATCATCATCGAATCACGCTGCTGTTTGAAGTCTCGCTTCTGCCTTAAACCAGCTGGGTCACTGGATGGCAGATTTCTTGCCCACCTCAAAACTTCTTCACTAGCACTGCACCAAGTTAACTGCTGGTGGCAAATGCTCCTCTCGTGGATGTATTCTCCTAAACCATCCAGATGAATGCAGCTATAAAATTTGAACATCGGCAAATAACATATTTGAACTTTAGTGATCCCTATATATCCTTCTCCCGCTCGTATTGAGTGAACACAACCATCCTATATCTTCTGCTTTTTTCTACCGTTTCTCTCTCTAAGTTATTCTCCAAATGAATACAAATTTGCATCAAAATTGAATTCAAAGTTTTGTCGTCCCTTTTAAAACAGCGATTGATCTGCATACTCTAACTTCATGCGACTATCCGAACTAATCTTTTCTCCCAACTTATGGTGCAAGCAACGTGACTGAAATTATCCTTTAAATACTAATTAAAGCTATAATTTTTACTTTACCTCCATTTTTCTATTGGTTGCATTCTAGTATGTACAAGGTACAACTCTTGAAATGTTTCCTTATTGCTCATCTTGTGAGTAGCAAAAGAATATAATTACACCACACCCCTGACGCCTGGAAGTAATGCCATCCTTTGCTGAACAGAAGGGAAACAGGAAAGCTAAGGAAGTAGCCGGAAAAGAAAGTGTTCTCAGTACCGAGATTAGTGCAAAGACATCCACCTAATTCCTTGGCTTCTTTCGGACCCATAAACCGGTGGAATAGGAAGCAAGTTTAGGCCTATATTGACTTTAAAAGTACGTTTATCCATCGTAATTAATCACTATTTACCGAGGCTGCCATGTCATGCTTGTATTCTCATAAAAGGTTTCAAAAGTATCCTGTCACCCGGATGACAGTATACTTACAGAATACAGCTTCGGGTTTTGGCATAACTTTTGAACAGTTATATCAGTATAAGATCTTGGTCTTCAATAATTACATACCTCTTTAGAGATCCCGTAAACTTAGCACATTTAACTGTTCCAAAAATCAGTTATTTTTGCAGTACTCCAAAATTTGCAAAGAAAGTAATCACTATCGCACCAGTTAATAAAACGAGCATTATATAACAGTATACGAACTTCAATTTTTAAACATTCGTCACTTCTGATAGAGATACATAGAGATACAAGGCTCGTCGAGAGAGTTGAATGAGATGTGGCTCACTTGAGCGATACTGTAGAATTGTAAGCCAGAAGACAGAAAAGGTGGAAGTTAATTCACGGGGGATATTGCGTAGTTTTACCGTGGAGCTTGTGGCCATCAGATCAAAAAAGGCTGAGTAAGACAGATGACTCAAGTGGGGGAAAAGCCAATTTATCCTCGCTCGCTCTCCTTAGTCCTTACTCCCAGTCAGAAGTTCCCTGTTTTTATTACTTATCTATTGATCTACTTGTACTGACTAACTGACTGTTGGCGGGGATGATATTCTTTTCTTACCGTCTCTTGCCTGGGATGCAAAAAATGCAGTCGATTTTAAATTATAGCTACACTTTGACACGTAATGTAAGCATACATCCCGTTCATATGATTGCTCATGCCAAGTCCCAAGGTGGAAACCGAGACTTGAGATAAAAAGGAGATCTACTATACAAATTAATCCCTATACGCATGAATGAAGGAAGAATACTAAGCGAGTGAGTTAGGCTTGACTTCGTCTAAAATAGGGTTGAACAAATAAAGCTATCAACTAGAAAATTTATTTTGCAGGAACAGAAAAAACAATTTCCCCTCGTCCAAGGAAACAATCCAGCTAGCAAACAAAGTGGTACGAAAATGTATGATTCAGTTCCCAGAGAAACAAGTTTTTGTAGCAATTTTGCCAGTCGCACATTTTCTTGCAGCACTAAGAAAGATAATTGCGCCTAAAACTTTACCAGTCTCCACAACTGAATAACAACAGTGCATTCTAGGAGGCTACCTCGTTATTCTGGGGAACCCGAAAGTTGCAAGGATAAGTATTTGAATACCTTCTGAAGAATGATGGGACTTCCTTTTGGTATACCTTTAATTTTCTCGCTTCCTCTTTGTACTTACTAGTACTTCAGTAGATGCGAAAACTCGGCGCAGACATATCCGGGCTGAAACTTTGGTTACTTACTCATACGACTCGCACTTCCTGCATGCAAGTAACTACATGAAGTAGTTCAGTAACTACTACATCCTATCGCATTCCTTCAACCTAGTTCCCTGATTTCACATAAGAATACAGCTTCTGTTACACTCCGGAGTAAATATTGCAAGGATCGGCCTACACAGAGGGTGGTCGAGATGGAAAATGCGGCTTACCGAATTGGTTAATGAAACTTCCGGACGAAGCACATGAAGCAATTTGTTGCGTTCGACAAGCTGGCCGGCAAACTAGAGAAGAATGAGTCATTCTATACAGGGGAAGTTACATGACAAACGTTTCTGCCATCCAACCAACCATATGACTATATACGAGCGAGAGTACATATTACATGTATTTGCCAGGGTGGGGATACAGAATGTACTGGTACTCACAACGAGTTAAAGCTACATTGAGATCCGCAAAAAGCCCCGATCCAACTCTCAAGTTTTCCAAGCCTTGCATAAACCTTGCAAAAGGACGAGAGAGGGAGTAGACGGAGACAAGATCACGTTTTTTGTGGACAGAGGGAAATGTATACGTGAAACATTTACTGTGATGCAGTGTGTTTATCAGGAAAATGTTGTGTTGGGACGCTTGTGGAGCGGATTTGCTCCTTGCAGACTGTTTGTCATCACACAGAAACGAAGAGATTGTGGTACTTACTTATAGACAGCGTGTGCAGAAAATGGGTACAGTAAACCCTCTAATTAACATGCCTCGAATATGCATCATTCTCCCATTTACATCCAAATTTTAAATCCCTGGCAATTCCCCTATACCTGCAATGTTAAATTCTCTCTAAACTGCATCGATGTTATTGAGAGAACCTTCCTATTTGCATCCAAGATTTTTCAGCCTTTGGATGCAAACATAAGGTATTTTCATCCCTAAATAACATCATCTTCCCATAGAGTGCAAGGATTCACTTAATGGTAACTAGTCCAAAGACGAATACCAATATGTGAACAATCCCGGGCACCAATATAAGCAGTGTGCCTATTCCATGTGTAGGCTGCAGAGTAGGCATGACTCCGGAATCGATGAGTCGCGACTCACTGGTTTCAGCGGCTCCAAGCGGATTAAGGCCCGTACTAAGTGTCTCTTGGAACGACTCAGATTCATGATGAATCCGCGACTGTGACTCTGACTCAGGTTAACCAAATTTCATGTCAACCTCCAATTCTCAGGCAACTTAATCTACCTACGACGAGTATGGTAATAGATATCAATTTCTGTCTTCTTCCTTATTGCAATTCCGCTGGTAATTATTTATTTAATTGTTAATTATTAATTATTTTGATTCAGCTTTACATCAAAGCTTGAAAACAGTGACACATATAATATCTTATTGATCTTGACTGCCAGCTTTTAGTTTTAAAGGTAGAAATCAGTTTAGAAGGGTATTATTGTTAATTAAGTTTCAAATGAATTCTTTAATTAGTTTTGAGGAAAAATATTTGAAACCGCAGATATTTAACCGTAAGAAGGGTATTAAGAACCTCAGTGAGGAAATTCATGAGAAACTCAGTGAAAAATTATGTATGTAGTTTCTCGTTAACAAATGGAAGAAACTTCCGGTAACATGCGACTACCCTCAGTGATAGGATTAGGTAGCTATACAGGGTCTTTCTAAACATATGGCATGTATTTTATCAATGATTTATTATCGATGCTTAAATTTCGTTTTTAAGTTAAGTGATGATATGGCAGTTATATATTTTGACATTACGAATAGTAATTTCTGGAAAAAAATCATATCTCTAACGCTTTTGAAGTAATTTTTAAAATTTTATCTGACACATTAACTATTCACGCATTAAATATTTATAATATAACTTGCTGAACGCTATAACTTTATGGGCATGTCTTAGTTAATTTTCACATATGTTTGGTCAGTGATAAATGCTGCACTCAGTGACTTTGCCTGCTTCAAAGTTAGCAAATAAAATGTGCGTAGCCAGATACGTATTATTTGTTTAAATTTAAATAAATAAAATTAACTCATAAAATTAATTAATAAAATTAATCAATAAAATTAATCAATAAAATTAATCAATAAAATTAATCAATAAAATTAATTCATAAAATTAATCAATAAAATTAATTCATAAAATTAACCAATAAAATCAATTCATAAAATTAATCAATAAAATCAATTCATAAAATTAATCAATAAAATTAATTCATAAAATTAACCAAGAAAATTAATTCATAAAATTAACCAAGAAAATTAATTAAGAAAATTAATTAAGAAAATTAATTAAGAAAATTAATTAAGAAAATTAATTAAGAAAATTAATTAAGAAAATTAATTAAGAAAATTAATTTAATTTTACTAGCACTGTCGTATCGTAGGACCTGGTCACTCTGCAAAAAATTAGCTTCACTGATAAAACGCTGAGTCGACTCAGGAGCGGATTCACGACTCAGGAGAAAGGAAAAAGAGAAAGGGACTGCTGACTCCGGATTCAATGGATTCATCCGACGCGACTCAGCCCGACTCTGGATTCACTGAGTCGCTGCCTACACTGGTAGGCTGAACATGCTTTACGTCCATCACCCCACCCGAAACTGGACACATTTCATCATATAGTTCCCAAGCCTGTGTTTGAGTTGCCTGATTTCTTGATGCTTCAATTTCAAGTCCCAATTAACATCACGATGATGTTATTTAGAACAACATCATTTTCCAATTTACATCAGGAAAACTAGGATTTTAGAGATGATGCTAGTTGGAGGGTTTACTGTACTAATTATTACGGCTGAATTCTACTTGTTGAAAGTATAGTACCATCATCCCCAAGAGGTAGGAGCCAGACCATTGAACAGTATAAATAGCTGAGTGCATGCAAGTATTCCAAAAGTGCACAAATCACTTGCCAAAATTGGAAGAAAGTTATCTTGTTTGCATATAAATTAACTTTTACAGAGGATCGATACGTTAGATATGTAATGCGCTCTGTCATTCACGTATTTTTAGAACGCGGGGAGAAGATGAAGTTTCCAGTGGTCAGCTTACTTGAACTAAAACTTCTTTTTACAAGGTTTATTACAAGGTTTAGTTCCGTTGGGTATTTGGGAATCAAAAACTTGCACGTGGGACATCCCCCATTGCGTCGTGAGGTTCTCTTCCACCCCCTACACCTTTCTCATAGCACAACAACTATAGGACGAAGCCTGTGGTTGCGTCTCAGCCCTTCTGCCTTCATCAGCTAGCATCCTCCCTCTCCCCATTACATTCGTTCTAAGGGACTGTGCGGAGCTGAAAGTCCACATCCCTTTAGCCTTGCCTACGGATAGCTCTCAGTTTCCATAAGAGCAATACAATACACATAATCCCTGCAACCTCAGCCTTCTTTTCCATGCTGATTGCTCTCTTTAGCCGGCAGAACGTTGTGCGCGGTCCTTAGCTTTTAACATTACACTATACTTGCGCCTATACTTCCTATACACTAGCGCAATATTTCCCTACGTTTCATGTATTTCGGGTTTGGTTTTTAGTACTTGACACTAAAAATTAAAAAATAAAACCCGAGAAAAAAAACCTGAGAGGGAAAAATGTATTCCGGGCAAGAGCCCGATTAAAGTTTAGTAGAAAAGTACTAACACCTCCAAAACAAGAATCCCTAATGTGGTGCATCCTTTCTTTTCGTCCACAGATCAACCAAAATTTTGACCACGCTTAAACTAAACGCACCGTTTTCATGAAAACCCTGATCCAATAACGCGCAGATTTGTTTAAGCGTGCCACGCTTAGCGTGGTCAAAATTTGGTTGATCTGTGGATACGTAGAAATGATACACCACATTAGGGATTCTTGTTTTGGAAGTGTTAGTACTTTTCTACTAAACCTTAAGTCGGGCTCTTGCCCGGAAGCCTTTTTCCCCTCTCGGGTTTTTATTCTCGGGTTTAGATTTTCCTTTCTTACCGTCTATACAAAATTAAACTAGACGACGGGAAACAGAGGTAAATAGTGAGGTACAATGGTGGAAGACAGGCGTAGAGTAATTTATTCAATGGAGAACTTACAAAGACAACTCCAACATCAGCCTATAGGTCCTGATTTATAGCCGGAGCAACGGCAAAGTATGGTGATACTGCATACTAGGTATGCATAAGGCGATGTCATGGTACGAATGACGGAGAGAAGATCGAAATAAAAGCAGCATATGCTAGGAAATTAGTTCCATTTTTTAGTCTGCCTTTAGCCAAGTCAGGGCCCAGGGGATGTACAACGTATGTCTCTTTCTCTTCAGAAGCAAATCCTCCTTCTTTTCTCAAGGGATGAAGACAAGAATGCCAAAGCTTTCATCCGCGACAACATGAGTTTTCTAAAACGACGCGGACAAGGAAAAAGGTTCCACGTATTGTTCCAGTCATTTTCATCATTGTTCTTAATAGCCCTTCCAGCTTCTTTACAGCCAGCCTCTGAAGAGTAGGAGAAGAAAACGACACGTTACACGTCAAAATGCAGGAAAGTGTAATGTAGATAGTGATGAAGATACAGAATGGACACGAAAATAAAAAGACAAAAGAAAAATACCGACCACAACTGTAGGATTTCATGGCCGGAATTATCCTTGTTGGAGCTCATGTTTTTCGGGAAAACGTGCATGTCAGATGGATTCATCCCCTCTCTTCTGCCTATTCACTCCTTCTATAGGGACTATGCAGATGTCAAGTGGCTCTGCTCATGGTAGAAATATAACTAATACAAAATTAGTTTCGGTTAGATACCAAGAGGTGGCAGTGCGTATTGTTTACTTTTGGCCTATGCTTAATGCTTGCGAAGCTTGAGTTTTAATCTGGTAATTGAGCGAAAACAGTAAAGATAACTAAGGAAATCGTAACATTTATGAGTAGTTGTGCCTTTCCACGTTCATAATCAAGGGTCAAGATAATCTCTGCCTATATAGAATGCTTAAAATATCCGAATCAAACTCACTACTTTTCGGTTACCATTCATATGGACAGCTGATGGTAATACCGTCGAGTGTTCGGTCTTCACCCGTAGGGTAGCGCTGAAATCAGTTTCTACGCTAGCGCCACTGCGACTTGCATACTCCCTATTCTATTAACACATATATTTCCATAAAATCCAGGAACTGTATAAGCTTAATCTTGCCCGGATCACTAGGAATGCCTGAAACTCGAGGTGATTAGAATTGGAAGCCAATAGTAGATCGAGATCGAGCGATCGAGTAGAGAGTAGAGCCTCGCGATGGATAAAGGGAGTTGGTGCTAACCAGTCGCGATGGGCCAAGTTAATGTGCCTAGTCGGCGCTGTCTAATAAACAGCATCACGAAATACATATACATTATTGCATTAGTTGGGTAGAAAACTTCGTTCTGCACAATAGATTTTCTATTCGCTTCAAACGCATCACTAATTGCGTTGGACATCTGACAATGTTAGCTGTTTCTTACAGAGTTTTGCCACGGTATAATGCAATTGAAGCTTTAAGAAATGGATTACCCATGATACAATACATTACTGGAAACATGTGGGAGCTGGTGAGCAAAATCTCAGTCTAATCTACCCGGGATCATAGCATAGTATCTTTCTCCCGAAACGCTGGCATAGGCATTAAGTAAATCCTCAACCAAAAACCTTTAAAAATCCTTAATGATAAGCTGTGTTAAGGTCTATGTAGCGTTGATTGCTTCTGTAGCCCAGTACCCCTTTTCCTCGTCATAACCTCTTGCACAACAATACACAATGAACAACATTACACTTAACAATGCAACGAATCTAGAATGACAGCCGCAGTTGCCATGGAGGAAATATAGTACGAGCCCGCTCCCAAACAAAAGCTTTGCACTCGTAGACCGAGCTGAATTTAGTAATTTTAAGCCATAGCCCGACAGTTTTCACTGTTGTATGATCTCAGAGAAATTAAGCTTAAATCGGCAGCAATTTTTGAGAAACAAACGATGGAAACAAATCGCAAAAATTGGAAGAAATTTGAAAATTGTGCACCTAGGTAATTGTTTTTTAAAATTAATATTTCTGTGTGTTCCTAATTTTTTAAATTTTAAAGCTGAACTGTTGAATTCTTTGAGTTAAAGATTTGGAATACGATCGTGCTTATATATTAATTGCTTGGAGGTGGCACAGAGAATGAAAGGGCTGATTTCGCGTAAAAAGTTCAAAAAGCCAAGCACATGAGCTATTCGCTTTGTAGGGCTCTCTATCTGAAGTGCAAAAAGGCTGGAATCGCAAAGAAAACAATTATTTTTCCTCCGGAAATTGTAGAAATCATAAGAGAAACTTTCCAAGGAGGTGAATCATGTAACCAAACTCATTTTTCAAACGCTACTGTCCTTTCTCTTGAAGATATAAAACACCTTAATTGGTAAGAATATGTAGAGGCATATAACTGAAAATGTTTAAATACAAGTCATCGGGCTGTTTTGCAGTTTTTGTTTGCATGTAATTTACAACATCACGCGGTGACGAAGTACTTTGTTTACATATATTCATGCAGTCAGAAATGGCAACCATCATGTGAATGTTTATATTCACAACAATGGGCTAAAACGGGGGGAGTGCGTTGTTTATATCCACTACATTGGGGCGCAAGAGGTTAGCCTAACCATGTATTATTCCGTCTCTCACCGTTCTTGGCTGAGATACGCAGTTTAACTAAGACAGGGATTTAATTGCCTCTTCTCAGACCGACGCAGAAGCAAACCCCCTTCCCCGATCTCCTGACAATACCATCGAGTTTCTGCTTATGTAGAATGCAAAACTAAAAGTTTCGGATATAGTTCCTTACTATCTTCCCACCCCGATTCTTCTCCACACGACTGGCTAGCTTGATTTGAATCACACTACCACTAAATTTCAGTGGAAAACCTGAGGTTTACTTGACTCCATGAATACAGGAAGAGATTTGCGCCTAACACAAGTAAGAATAAAGCTGCAGAAGGCAAAAAACAAGTGGAAGGGAGGAGCGGGAGCAGTACACCAGCAACATGGAGGACATAATAAGGTGATTTAAAAGAACATTTTCCACGCTTATCAACTCTTGCACGATTAACGTGTAGTTGAAATAAATTGGCGAAAATTCTCTACACAAATCCAACCACCTGTACAACGTACCGGTGGCCAAAATCTCTCTTCCTTAACGTGCACAACCGAAAGTTGCATTATTAATAAAAAATACACTCCTCCTGCCATTGAACTCTACCACGGTTGCAAGAACAATATCATCTTCTTCGCGTATTTTTTGCTTTGGTCCAACCAACCAGCAAAACCGACAAAACCATTCAAGCTAAATTGGCAAATTCTATTGAGAGCCTAATTTTAATGACTTGAGAGAATAGTACTTCCTGCTTTCATCCATCCCCATATTTTTGCGTTTATGTATTTTCTCATCTCTAACCCTATCTTTAACGTTAATCCTCAACCAGATGATTCGATAAATTTGCAACTGCCCGAAGCGTTTGTATCACGAAATCCAACTTTTAAACGACTTCTCTCCTCCATAAACACGACCCGCAGGAAACAGCAGCCATATTTGGTCTGCAATAGCAGAACTGAGAATGGATGTGAACTTGTACGGGTCCGGTCGGGAAGATCATTTGTACTAATTGACGCTCTTGACCAGGAATACAGAAGCTACACTACAAGGTTGTGGGGCAGAGTGGAGAAACTACGAGGAATTGCGGTGGAGAAGAAACGATATTTCTTGAATTTTCTCCCTTGTTATGGTAGAATTCTGAGAAAAAAAAACGTCAGTACACAAGAACCGATTTCTTAAGCTGCATCAGTCTACAATAATTCATTTGGTTTAAATATCCTTACAAAAAAGGAACTTTTGCTAAATCAAAGTTGAGTGAGAATCCAATCCCTGATTTCAATTTCTGAGCCATTATAGACTGTACCCATACCACCTTTCTGAAATCAGCCGTCTTAAACCATCACTCATAGAATAATGTTTTAGACATATACCCTCTTGTGAAACTTATGAAAATCAAAATTATTTATTGTACTGTTATTTTGTGAAGGGATAGTGCAGTGCAACCCACAACCTACTTCGATGAGAATAGACGGCAAGCTGTACTATACAGAATCGGTCAAGCTAGCATCCCCAGAACAGACCAGTAGTGCTATTAAGGGAAATAAGATCGATCCTGGCCTGGAATCGCGCTGATATCAAGAACCAGTCATTCCCGCCCCGCAACTAATTCTGCTTACTACGTGCTCGCTTTCTTGGTAGTTGATTTTTAGATCAATCTAGTTGACCTGTTACTGATAACCTGTGTCTACATATCCTGAACTTTCCGAATAGATATGATCAGATAAAAGAGGTATAACGATGGCATTCACATACGGTTGAGATTTAGAGAAAAAAAGAATAGGATCTATTAGGTATTGCTGTGAAGGAATGTAAACAATAAAGGACTATGCATGTAACGTTATGATGAATTTCGTAGTTTATTAGCAACTCTCTATAAGAAAAAGCTAATAATACTTCGGACTTCGGAGTCAAGTGTAAAAAACTGTCCTCCCACAAAGTAAATACTCAAATGAATTTCTATAAATAGAATAAATGAGTGTGAATCTTCATTAATATCCTCTGCACGCTCCGAGAAATTAAAAAACGATGGGATGCAATTGAATGCAAACAGACTGGTTCTTTACATTCCCATCCACAATTCCAGCCTAGAGTCAATCATTGCCACATAAATTAAGAAGAAAAGCTTAGAATAGCACAGGCTTGGTAATGAGTCGGATTTACGAGAATTTATATCTAATTAATAGCATATTCCAAGCAGATTTCTAAAACTGATTAGATTTTTTATTCATGATCCTAATTGGATTCAAAACTTTTTGTCTAAAGAATCAAATTTTCCTGAATAAACGGGACTAGGCTGAAGCGCTCGCTTCGCTCGCCTTCAGCCTACCCGCAGCCTGTACACACGGCTTGCACTGTACACACGGCTTGCACTGTACACACGGTTTGCATTGTACACACAACTTAGCCTGTGCACACGCTTCAGCGTTAATTACAACAATTCTGGAACATTCCCATGCAATATATATTTAACTAAAACTTGCATAAGTTTCGAGACGGCTGATGGTCCGCTGAATTCTTGTTATAGAGGAGGCGTACGCTTCGCTCCCGCCGCGTGCTCTACAATCTTTTAGCTCGCTTGAGCTCGCTTGTCAGCATATACTTAAAGTTTGACGGTGAAAAGCCTTTTATTAGCTAACACCTAAGTAAAATTGGAGTTACCACAAAGATCTAGTGGCAGTTTAACATTGGAACCCTAAATTTTAAAGCAACATAAAATCATATTCCGCATGATACTTTTCTAAGGTGCTTAAAAAGGCGTGCATAACCGAGGGTGACCCGTTATTTCGAAACTGATTCCACAACGTATTCAGCAGTATTGCATTCATTTTTTAAAGGCAACGGCTGCGTAAAATGCCACTTCGCGGTTCAACTGATATTTTAATTTTACTTGCTAATAACTTGTAAGTACTATCAGTGCAATGATGTTATGTAGTATACTAACCAGTCAGCAAGGCAATATATTCCATATTTGCAATATAGAATTCTCCTTGTATCGATGCGATGATGGCAAGTCTGGCAAGGTATGAGATGCAGTTTTATAGGTTTGGAGAGCAAAGTAAAATTAATTTATGATTGTGAAACCTAAATAGCCTGAGGATTTAGAAAAGCATTGAAACACCCCTAACGCTGCGGTTGCGCTTGAACGAACCAATTATTCTGGCCAGCAAAGAGGACGTTAGTAGCACAATTATGATTTATAAAGCGCAGGTTTAAAGCAGGTCCAAGTTTCCGCAGAGCTACAGGGAATTATAAAAAGGAAAGAATAAGCGTTCGCTTCGCTCACGCCGCTGGTCCTATAGTCGCTAAGCTCGCTTGCGCTCGCTTCTCAGCTAATCATTTAAGGTTAGCGGTCACATTACACATTGTGTAACGGTGGCGGTGTCAAGGCCCATGTGTCGGTAGAAGATTTCAGATAAAGTAAATAAAGTGCGGCGGTAATAACTACATTTAAATATAAACATATGAGTAAGAATTTCCTCAGGATTTAGAATAGCGCTAAGGCCGCTGCAAAACTCGGCCTGTTAAGCAGTTCCATTATAGTTTAGTAAATCGTAATAGTTAAACAAAGTGGATGTAGCATGTCGAGCAAGCAATGAAATAGCTTCTCCCCATCAATACTATTAACACCAACACAGTCGCCATGGAAACGTTGTTACAAAGTTTTCATAGATAATATTAGATTTCATAGATGCTTAAAATCAATGACTTTAGTCGGGGCAAGCGCTAATGTTCAAATATCAGCGCGAACATTCAAATGAGGACAAAATTTTCGCCAGAGCTACACCGATTAAATATAAGGATATGTGGAGTACTAGTGTAGCTCACTCAAATCCTTTGCTTGTCTTCACATCCGAAGGACAAAAACACCTCAGTAACAAATCTCAAAAATCCATTTATCTTGTAATCCCTAACTTACACAGAGAATTCCAGATATGTCTAATCATGGGGTCATGAAAAACGGATCGGGAACAATTGTATCAACCGGGTAGACTGACTAATTGCAAGCTCTTGGCAACACGAGTTTAAGATGAAGCGTTTTGACAAGTGAGAGATGAGGAGAATGTGGCTTCAACTGACCAGTCGAAAGGTAGATGTTGTTAAACATTTAGAGTTAATCGTAATGACACTCTAATCAAAATTTAGAGTCTGGAACTTACCATAAAATTAAGAATCCAAAATTCTAAAACTCGTTTACTTTGGCTGGGTTCCGCTGTTGCGAACAAACTTTTGTCTTGCCTTACGTTCTCAGTGTTCCAAGTTATTTCCGGAAAGGCGTCGCACAAAAAACACCGGGAGGAGTATTTTACAAAGTCTACGACAATGTTGCAGGAATCCCTCAGAATCCTTATAAGACAACAATCCAAGCTTCTTTGGGTTAACGGCTGACGAGAAACAGTAAGAAGGGACGAAATTCGGGAGTAATCTTTGGGGTTGATAACTGTAGTTGGGTTAAACTAATGTGATGCTGAGATTATGTTCTCGTTCTCTAAGTTTACTCACCGTATACTAAATTATTCCCGTTTACTACTGCAGCGGTTCCTTGAAACGTACACCGTTTACTGAGCTACGAATCAGCCAAGAAAACCTCGTGAATGGGGGTTTATGATTATCTTTAAGGAAGACTATTGAAAAGGGTGGAATTGGTTACTTTGCGGAAAATTGTGTGAAAATCAGCAAATTCTTTTTTGTTCCGCACTGCAACACCTTCGCGTATATGTGCATTCCATCAACCAGGTAACAGGAATACGAATCATGAATCAGGAATACGACTTTGATGCGCGGAGAGGTTCACTCTAATGACGGTGGCGGAAAAGAGACAGCAAAGCGATAATGCAGTTACAAGGGAATATACAGCAGACTGCCCAAAAGCCAAACTGTTGCAGCGCACGGGCACGTTGCTCTGCTCCTCATCTTTCGTTTTATGTGTTTCGTGAAATACCTTGGAACGCTGGTTACAGCAAGCATAAAGAGATACAGACTCGGCACGAAAATAATATTTCGCCCCCGCCATCCCAGTTCTCTTCCACTTCCTTCCTCGCTCCCCTCTCACAACTTAAGGCAAAAAAAACCCGAGAGGGAAAAATGTATGTAACACCTCCAAAACAAGAATCCTTAATCTGGTACATCCTTTCTTTTCGTCCACAGATCAACCAAAATTTTGACCACGATTAAACAAAACTGCGCGTTATTGGATTAGAGTTTACATGGAAAGGGTGCGCGCAGTTTAGTATAAGCGTGCTCAAAATTTTAGTTGATCTGTGGACGAAAAGAAAGGATGCACCACATTAGGGATTCTTGTTTTGGAGGTGTTAGTACTTTTCTACTAAACCTTAATCGGGCTCTTGCCCGGAATACATTTTTCCCTCTCGGGTTTTTTTTCTCGGGTTTTATTTTTTAATTTTTAGTGTCAAGTACTAAAAACCAAACCCGAAATACATGAAACGTAGTGAAATATTGCGGTAGGATAAAGGAAGTATAGGCGCAAGGATAGGGTAGTTTATCAAGCTAAGGACCGCGCACAATGTTTTGCGGGATAAAGAAAGCTAACAGCATGGAAAAGAAGGCTGAGGCTGCAGGAATTATGTGTATGGCTCTTAGGGAAACTGAGAGCTATCAGTAGGTAAGGCTAGAAGAATGAGGACTTTCAGCTCCGCTGAGTCCCTTAGAACGAAGGTACTGGGGAGAGGGAGGATGCTAGCTGATGCAGGCAGGACGGCTGGATGCGCCCGTAGGCTTCATCCCGCTTGTTTTGCTATCATAAAGGTACTAGCGAGTGGAAGTGAATCTCATAACGCAATGGGGGATGGCCCGCGCCGATGTTTTGGATTCCCAAATACCGAATACAACTAAATCTTATAATAAACCTTATAATAATTATAATAAACGGCAAAGCCGGTGTACGCGTACAAGACCTTTTGCTTTCCACTTTTTCCAGGTAAGAGAATTTCGATAACTCCGGAATTTGTTATCCGATTTTCAAACTTTATGCACGAAAAGGTGGCTAAGGGATTGGGGAATCTCATGCCATCGTATTTGACCTTTGACCCAGGTAAGGTTAACTCTGACCACAGAGGTCATGAGGTTAAATGAGCATGTGCAGATTGTTTCTGACATATGAACACATAACATTTCACATTTCATTCTCTGATGTTAATTAATCAAAATGGACACAAGTCAATACGGATGGTCCTTTGAGGGTTAACTACTTATAATCAAAGTCTCATGTAAATCAGTTAATCCGTTAGTGAGTTATCGTGCGCACAGACGGACACAGCGACCGACAGACGTCACTCAACCCGTTATAGGAATGCCCCCCCCCCTAAAAAAAACGGGTAACCGAATACGGAATTGGCGCAAATTTAGAAACAGTTTAAAGGTAACAGGTTAACTATAAACTGAGTAAGGATTCCTCAAAAATCTACAGCCAAATCTGCACTTGTCAAATTTGTAAATCATTTGGACTTCAAACAATCGCCAAAAGCACTTTGACAGACCCTTAGCGATGAAGTGTAAAAAGAAACATATCAACTTTGCAAAACAGATAAGTCTCTAAGCGCCCCATACAAATAATTAATAATTTCGGGTAGATACTCAATGGCCTGGTTAAACACTGCTTGAAAGTTTGCAAAAGTAAAACGTCAACCGGTGTTCGATCCCCCGCCCTTTCTTCCTTCATCACGCGCTCCTACCACTAAGCCACATGACTGTCTGCTTATGAACACCATGTTTTGTTCCAGTCTAGTTCCACTCGCTCGAAGTGGACCGTGTGCTTGTGCGTGACTCCCCTTTCGCTTTTCCACCCTCTGCTTGATGAGGTTAGAGACCGCTTATGATTGGAACATATGTACACCCATGTAATTGAGTCCCGAAATTAGTGGCATCGGTACTGGTTCTTTGAAGTGGGTGGTGATTTAAGGATGGCTTGCTGAAGGAATCGGGTTTCTAGTCGCAAACATTCTAATCCTAATCAAATGGAGTTAACTTGTATGAATAATTGTTTGTAATTTCAAGATGCTAACTGACGGAGTTTGTCATTTGAGGAAATAATTATCCGCGCGTTATGAGGGTTCTAAGTAGGGACACCATGTGAACTTCAATCTTTTATAAGTAACACCCAATTTCAAGGAAATTGTATGGTTATTAAAAATTGCGATATTTAAGGAAAAATTACTGCTGGAACTCAATTCTCTAAGTTCTGAACTCTCTGAACGATGACCTTTCGAATGACGTATTGGTCAACTTCCTGCTCCTGTTGCAAATTTTGATTTTGGCAGGTCAAAATTTGCAGTCAAATTATTTGAAACCAATCTTCCTAATCTTGGGCATCAAAGTTCAAATCACCTTTCGACTGGTTTGCAAATAAAAATTTGACACCGTGACCCGTGGGAGCTGAGTTGGCCTGACCCCGGGTCAAAGGTCAAATATTAGGTAAAAAATAATTTGAAAAATAAGCGATCACCTGGTGCAAACCCCATATCTTTGCGACGAGTACTTTCGCAGCAACGAAATTTCAAAGTTGGGCTTCAGAACTGAAAGCCAAATTGGCCTGAGTGCGTCTGTCTGTAGGCAGGATATCTCTCGAACGGATGGACGGATTTCTATGGGACTGTCACTAAAATGTTGCTAATTGGTTTTTTAATAAAACGTTCTTGAGTTATCGTGCGCAGCACACAGGCAGACAGACCGACAACATCGAACCCGCTCCAGGAATGGCTTGCGCCAATTAATAAACGGGTAACCGAATACGGAATTGGCGGAAATTTCAAAAATTAAATGGTTTAAGAGTTCTGAATTTAGTTAGACTTCAAAATCCAAAGGTTAACATTAAATGGATAAAACACATTGTTTAATTGAAAGGCTATGCAAAAAAATTGAAAAACAAAGTCTCGCCCTTAACGCATTAACCACTGAGCCAAGAGGGTCTGTGCGAAACCTTCTCTTTCCCTTCGAGTTTAGTCCCACTCACTAGCCACGTGACTGCTTTCCTTTCTCTTTTCCACTCTCTACCTGCTGAGCGTAGCTGTGCGTAGGAGTGCAACGTATGTGCATGCCATGTTTTCTATGCTCGAGTTAATCTTAATCTTAACTATAAATCTCAAAGTTTGTGTGTACACTTTCCCTTCACTTTCCCTTCATTTTGTTTTCCCTTCATCATTTTCACTTCGCCTTTTTCACCTTCCCTTCAATTTGCTAAAGCTTCCCAATCCCTTCAAGAAGGTTCCTCCTTGCTTCATCTTATCAAGATTCCTCCTTTCCTCATCTCTACAAGAATCCTCCTTGCCTCATCTTATCAAGATTCTTCCTTTCCTCATCTCTTCAAGATTCTACCTTTCCCCACCCCTCCTAGATCAAAATGTGAAACGGTGGAGGAAAGTATAAGCGATGAGTAAGATAAAAATTTGCAAAGATGATTAAAAGAGGTAAAAGACCTTGACGCAAATATAAGTATTCGATTCACGCAAACATTGGAGCTATAAGTATGACTGGTGAGCTATTTGTTTGACGGCAGCGCTATAGGTTTGACGGCAGAGCTATAGGTTTGACGGGAGAGCCATAGGGTTGACTGGGGAACTATTGATTCGACGAGAGAGCTATAAGTTTGACGGTACATCTTTTGGTTCCAAGATTGAGCTATAAGTATGCCTGGTAAGGTATTGGTTCGATGGGAGAGCTACACGTTTGACGGTACATCTATTGGTTCGATGGTTGAGCTGTAAGTATTCCTGGTGAGGTATTGGTTCGACGGGAGAGCTATAGGTTTGACAGGATAGGTATAGGTTTGACGGGAGAGCTATAGGGTTGACTGGAAAACTATTGATTCGACCTGAGAGCTATAAGTTTGACAGGCCATCTATTGGTTCGACGGTAACATGAAACCTACAAGTTTGACTGCTGAACTATTCGTTCAGCAGGAGAGCTACAGGGTTGACGATACATCTATTAGTTCGACAGAAAGCTATAGGGATGACTGGAGAACCAATGGCTTTCCCATCAAACTTATAGCTTTCCCGTAAAACGCATGCAAAAGAATATTCGTCATTTATGCGAATCTGAGCATCTCTGTGGTTGTAAATATTAGCATCTCTGCAATTATTAGCATCTTTTTGCGAATATGAGCATCTACAGGATATAAGCATCATCAATGGATAGCTACAGGTTTGACGTTAGAGTAGAGCTTTTGGTTTTGAAGGAGAGCTACTTGGAGAAATATTAATTGAGAATTACAGGTTTAACGGGAGAGCTATTGGTTTGACGGGAGAACTATACGTTTGGTGGTTTATAGTTATATTATATAGTTTGACATTGGAGCTTTTGGTTTGACGGTTGAGATATGGATTCCATGTTAGAGGTATGGAATCGAACTAGGGGGTATGGATTCGAAGAAAGAGCAACGGATTCGAAGGGTAAGCTATACGTTTAGACTGGAGGGCTGTGTGTTTCTTGGTAGAGCTATGGGTTGACGGTATTGCTACAGGGTTGAACAGGAAAGCTATGAGCAGCAGTCTGTACATAAAACATTTGTTTCACCGCACCAAACATTTGTTTGGGCGAAATATTCTACGGGAGAGCTAAACATTCTACGGGAGAGCTAAACATTCTACGGGAGAGCTAAACATTCTACGGGAGAGCTAAACATTCTACGGGAGAGCTAAACATTCTACGGGAGAGCTAAACATTCTACGGGAGAGCTAAACATTCTACGGGAGAGCTAAACATTCTACGGGAGAGCTAAACATTCTACGGGAGAGCTAAACATTCTACGGGAGAGCTAAACATTCTACGGGAGAGCTAAACATTCTACGGGAGAGCTAAACATTCTACGGGAGAGCTAAACATTAAACGGGAGAGCTAAACATTCTACGAGAGAGCTAAACATTAAACGGGAGAGCTAAACATTCTACGGGAGAGCTAAACATTTTACTCTATCACGTACGCTTGCCACTAGGCCACACGACTAGTTCCTTGTATATACATTATTTCTTTCGAGTATTATTCCACTCGTCAGTTACTGGACTGTGTGCTTGTGCGGTACTTCCCTTTCTCTTTTCCACTCTCTGCCTGCTGAGCGTAGCTTTGCTTGAGACTGGAACGTATGTAATTGCATTGTAAGTGATGACTCATCGCGCTTTAATTATCAATGACTCTGAAACTAATTATTCTGAAATTTAATAGCGATGGTCCCATGTAGTATATACACCTGTGTTGTAAATCTTATTTTAATCCATGCATGCGTTCTTGAGTTATCGTGCGCACAGACAGACAGACCGACCGACCGACAACATCGAACCCGCTCTAGGAATGGCTGCGCCCAATAATAAAAGGTTAACCGAATACGGAATGGGCGCAGATTTCGAAAAACTTTACATTGGATAGGATTATTGGAAAAGATAATTATATAATTAGTTGCAGATTTAGAAAACGTTTAACTGGAGAGGAATTTTTCAAACGGTAATTATAATATTAGTTATGTTCCCTCCAAAAGCTTACAGCACAATATGTATACATTCAATTCCAAATAATCACTTTAAAATCTGACAGACATTTAAATTAGATGTAGCATAAAGGGAAATAACAACCACATAGCTAAAAAGGGAAATGCGGTACGAAGAACTGTATAATAGTGCACGGTATGGTTGGCCAGACTGGCGAGTCCCTACATACACTCAGGAATGCAGTCTATGAGATTTTCAAGACCAGTCTACAGATAAATCTGAATGTAATCATGGACATGTGGAGGCTCGGCAAGAAAGGAAATTTAGTGGGACCGGTGAAAATAGTGCTTCACGAAGGTGGAAGACAGCAAGTTTTCTCTAATGCTAAGAAGCTGAAGGGTACTGGAATAACTATATCCGAAGACCTTCCAAAGTAAGAGAGACAGAAGAGAAAGTTATAAGTGCAAGCGAAAAAAGAAGCGAGTGAACGACAAAAACAAGTGAAACTAGTAGGAGGGAAACTGTGGACTAAGAACAAGAGACACATTGTGCAAGGGTGGAAAGTTGTTCAACAAATGGATCACGAATGACGACAAACAAGCACCCATCGACACCGGCTACTATTTTGGAACATACACGGAAACATAAAGTTAAAACTGCAAAAAGTGAGAACCCTAATTCGTAAGTACAAACCTATAGTCTTCTGCATAGCAGAGACTTGGGAAGTGGATGAAATTAAATTAAGTGATATGGAAGATTATGAATTTATAAATGTAAACGCAATTAAGGCTTCAAGGAAAGGTAGAGCTGCAGGAGGGTTACTGATACGATTGATTAAAACTGTTCAATGTGAAGTTATGAATTTAAGCAATGATCTCTGTCATTTTAAAACAAGTTACGGAAATATATAATATACTTAATACAATATATAATTTTGCTACTTAAATGGTGCAGTTACTGGTAAAATTGAGTCGTTAGGCTGTAACTTAGAAGCAACACCAAAGGAGGAAATAGTAATACTTGGCAATTTAAATGCTCAAACAGGTGACGATCAGCTTCTCCGGAAAATTAAAAGAAAGTCACAGGATAAAGTAACAAATTTAAGAGGTAAAAAGCTAGTAGAAATGTGCAACAATTTCCAACTTATGATAGCTAACGGAAGCATAGCAGGAAATCTAAACGGGGGGCCTACTTTTCAAAGAGTACCAGTGTTATAGACTATTGTATAATAAATGAAAATATGTTTTTTAAGACCCTAAAGTTTGAAATACTACAGAAACTAGGATCCGAGTATATGCCTATCATGTGGTCAGGCCCCGAATACAAGGAAGAAAGTACGGCTCCACAAAATAACATAAAACAGGTGGTGATAGAAAAGTGAAAATTCTGAAAGTTGCATCATTCGAAGCAGAAATTTTCAGTGCACTAGGACAGTGTGATTTGAAAATTGTGAAATTTCGGTAGGGTTTTCAAAATTATTAAAAAAGAAAAGTTGAAAACAAGTGAATATCTACAACTCACAAGTACAGAGGCAGTAAACCACCGGACGAGAGAGGAATCTGAAGCTATCAAGATAACCAAATTGAGAATAACCAAATTACCAGCTATACACTACATAACAGGGGCAACGATCGATTCCAGAAAGTTGCCCCTGCGGTTGTAAGTCTTATGCTAAAGTTGAGGAGGGAAAACTAACAAAACTCTCCTTGTAAACTTAAGTATTAAAAGCTTTATATTCTATTTATTTTGGGCAACCCACTGCCGAGACGATGCCGAAACGGACAGGGGACGAAATGGACACGGAGGATAGAGACGACGAAGTTGAGGGAACGAAGAAGTCTAAAGCAGCTGAGGATGAACCACCCTCTTGGTTTACAAGGGCCATGGACGGATACATGAAAACTATGGCATCGAAAATGGAAGCAACAACAAAGGCTGTTGGAACGCTTAAGAAAAAGGTCAAGGATTTGGAGGACGAAAACACTTGTCTGCGGAAGGAAAATGCTCAACTCCAAACTGCCGTAAGGAAGAAAAACTTGGTCATATTTGGGATACCAGAAGAAACCAGAGAAGACGTCAATAAGAAGATTGTGAATATTTTTAAGGATAAGTTAAGGATTGAAAATGTAGACATCGATGATTGTTATAGGATGGGGAAGTTTAACGAGGAAAGCAAATACCCTAGAGGGGTGAAAGTCGAGTTTATCCGACAAGCTGATAGGCAAAGAGTGATCAAAGCTAAGAAACTCCTAAAAGAGCAGGGAAGTAAGATATTTATTAACTTTGATTTCTCAGAGGCTGAGCAAGCTAGAAGAAAGAAGGAATACATGGAGAAGAAATCCGCTAAGGAAGCGGAAGCAGAGAACAAACACTGAGAAAGCAGCAGGCCCCTACCGATTAGTAACATTATCTTTTGGAATTGTAATGGACTTTTTGAACATAGAGACGCGAAGTTGAAATTTATTGCGGAACGAAAGCCAAGCATCTTCTGTCTATGCGAGACTTGGCTAGGACCTGATACAAGTATTAATTTGAAAGTTTTGGAGAAAAATTATACCCTTTTAATCATTAACGGAGTAAGAGAAAAGAAAGCCAGGCATAAAGGAGGTTTTATTATCGGATGGGAAAAGTCCCTGAAGGTAAAAGTCAAGCTAGAAAACAAGAACTGGGTATTCTTAGCATATAAACAATATGTAATAGTAATGTCATACATCAAACCGTACGATGGAATACTAAAGAATAAGGAAGTGGAAAACCTGTTCGCAAGTATAGCCGAGGAAAGTTGCCGAAACATTATATTGATTGGAGATCTAAATGGGAGAGTAGCAACAACTCGGATAGAAGAAAGTATAAATCTGGGAAATTTCATAAAAGTTAGCCATAATAAGGATAATGTATTGAATACAAGAGGGAAGTTCCTGATTGAAAAGCTTAAAGATGTCAATATGTACATACTGAACGGTAGATCAAAGGGTGATAAAGAGGGAGAACTAACTTTTGTAAGTAAGATTGGGAGTAGTACACTTGATTTGGCATGTGCCACTTTAAGTGCGATAGATACACTAAATGATTTTAATGTGCTTAAGTGTGTGTACTCGGTACACATGCCGATTGAACTTGTATGGCAAACAAAGGTCGAAGAGGAAAAGATTAATTATGGTGATGTGATTAAATGGGACCCTCGTAGGAGGGATCAATTCAATGATCGCCTGTCAACTAAGCTAGATAAAACTGAATATGATATTAATGAATTTTGTAAATCGGTACAACAAGTTGCAAGAGAGTTAAATATGCTTAGACCTAATTGGAATGTTAAAGTACACAGTTGCCCTTGGTTTAACGCCGAATGTAAAGTTGCCAAACAACAAACCAGGAAGGAGTTAAGGCAACTAAGGCTAATGAAAAAGGTAGAAGCTGACTACGCAAGCCAACTGGAATTGTACATTAGAACCAGACACGAATATTTTAGCGTCAGAAAGCGCTGCAAAGCAAAATATTTTAACGAACTTGTAAGTGATCTAGCCATGGCAACTGATGTCAGAACCTTCTGGTTAGCCGTTAACAAATTTAGGGTAAGAAAGAAAATAGAATCAAGGAATTGTATCACTGCCGAGGTATGGGAATCACACTATACAAATATGTACAATGAAACCAGGGACATAATCATCCCACTTGTATCAAACTTAGACTTGTATAAAGAACTTGATCCTGGTGGTGACAATCTGTATGTTTTAGTTAATGAGATATGCCAATATGAGGTACATAAGGCTAAGCGAACTCTGTCTAATTGTAAAGCTCCAGGTAGGGATGGCATACCAAACGAAGTTTGGAAATACTTGTCACACGAAAACACAGAGAGACTAACGATAGCCCTAAATGACATATTCTGTAATGGCATCCCGATTGAAATGAAGGAAATACTAACTGTTCCTATTTTTAAGAAAGGATGTGAAAAACAGCCGGCGAATTACCGCCCAATCGCGCTTTTAAACACTATAACTAAATTATATACAATAATTCTGGCAAATAGGCTTGGGTCATTTTGTAATATGCTGGATCTTGGTACTGCAAACCAAACAGCATACAAGAAGGGCTTAGGATGTGAAAACCATATTTTTACTTTAAACACGGTTGTGCAAAGGTATTTAGGTAGAAATAGGAAACTATTTGCACTATTTGTAGATCTCACAGCAGCCTTTGATTCTGTGAATCACGAGATGCTGTGGGGCAGACTGATGGAAAGCGGTATCCCGATGGAGTTTATTGTTAAAATTCAAGATCTGTACACAGGTGCGCATACTAGAGTTCGAGCAGCAAAAGGTTTGTCAGAAAAGATACCAATTAGGAAATCTGTTCTACAGGGAGAAACACTTAGCCCAGGACTATGGAACACGTTTTTAGATAAAGTAGAAGAACACCTACATAATAGCAGAGGCAAAGGTGTTAAGGTAAATGGAATGGAAATTAAAATATTAATGTATGCTGATGACTTGATACTACTAGCAGAAACTAGGAAGGACTTACAAATACTTACAGATGATCTAAAAGTGTACTTGGAGGATAATTACCTGAATGTCAACCTTCAAAAAACAAAAGCTGTAGTATTTAGAAAAGCGGGCAGAGTTGCTAAAAATGTGCATTTCAACTGGGGAAATGAAAACATAGAAATTGTGAATGAATATATATATTTAGGAATCCCTTTCAAAAGCTCAGGTGTACATAGCCGGGCAAAATCCCATTATTTCAATAAGGCTAAGATCGCTTTAGGTGCAATTTTTGATGTATTCTGGAGGGCGAGTGTATCCAAAATACAAACTCATCTAAAACTGTTTAGCTCACTAGTAAGATCCATATTATCCTACGGGTTACTCATATGGGGACTTTTGTACACTGACTGTATAGAGCTATTTCAAACTCAATTTCTCAGAAGGCTAACAAAATCCCCTGATGTAGTACCAGGTTACTTTCTGAGATTGGAAACGGGTACAGACAATGTAAAATTATATATGTTAGGTATAACCTTAAAATTTGTATACAGGATTCTCCGTACAGATCATGTTATAACTAGAAATAGCTTTGCAGAGGCTGTTAATAACCAATGCCCTGACCAACGATTTAATTGGCACAACCAAGTAGATGCCATGTTTAAAGAGATGGGTGTACCTATTAAACTAGAAGAACTGGATGTAACTACGAGAGGCAAAGATTAGAAGTTTGTGATGGGCTTTGTGAAACAGAAATTCATAAACGAGGATGTGCAGAGCATGATGAGTAGTACAAGAGTGTATAAGCACATTAAAAGTAAGGTAGGCATATCCAGTTACTACGAAAGTAATTTAAGTTGGAATGCTGTACTTCTGATACAAAGTCTAAGAAACGATATTCCGTATGTAATTGTAGGAGGGAAACGAATAGCACTAAATGCAATGTGGAATATATGGAAAGGATCCTTAAATCCCACAAACTGCCTTTTATGTAACCTCAAGAAGCCAGAGGATGTGTTTCACATCATGATTGAATGCCCACAATATGAATGTAATAGACTTCAAATTAAGAAACTTTTACAACATGCCAACCTAAACAAAGATAATTTTTTACAAGAAATTCTTGTGACAGTAGATGCTAAAATACTTGAAAATTTCCGGAAATATGCAATGATTAGGAGGAGCTTCTTTCTAGAAGAATGATAAATAACCTTGTTAAAGAGATCTCGAATCGTACCACGAGTGCGAATCGAAATGTTATTTCAAATTACAAAATGAACATGTGAATGTAATACTGCGGCATTGTAGGGGCTGTGCTAATGCTAACGGTCAAATCAATCGAATAAATTTATCTATCTATCTATCTATCAAGGAAGAAAGTAATACAGTTATTAGGAGCAGGCTGAAAAATACAAGAAGAAAGTTGGATTACTTACAGAAGATACGAAAACAAAAACGATTCAAAGTCAAGAAGATAGTCTAACGAGTCGCATACGAATAGCAATGACAGAAACAGGTATGGTTAAACTTATAAGGGAAATAAAATATACCCTAACTACAGAAACGAAGTTACGCTGCGCCAAGTCAGGAAAGAATCTCCTTTCGTTACAGAAAGCGCAGAAAAGTGTGAGAAATGTTAGAAAGAATATCACAAGATAATTCGGGAAAAGAAAGAAGCGTACTTCCACTGCCAGCGAGAGGTAATAATAAACACAAAAAATATTGCAGATTTCCTGAAACATGGAAACACGTTAAAGACAAGGGCAAAAGCAGAAAAGTCTCAAGTATAAGAAGCGGTATGGGTCACTTATTTTCAGTCACTGTATCCGGATAAGCCAGATGTAAGATTAGATGGTTACACTAAAGAGAATGTAATACTACATGCAGAAATCAGCTTGGAGGTGGTTGTGAAATGTATGAAGAAATTAAGTAATGGGGAAAGCCCAGGTGTGGATATGATACCATGGATGAATGGACAATTAAGGCGCTACCGGGAGTAGCTGTACAAGAGCTAGCTATACTTATGAATAATGTATTTAATGAATGTTAAACAGCCAGCATCGTGGCTTAAAATTGTTATTTGTCCAATCCATAAAAAGGAAAATAAAAATGAACCTAGCAACTACCGCCCTATATCCTATATCACTACATATAATGTCAACTATCCTTAAACTGTTTACCTCAATACTAAACGAGAGACTAAATACTTGGTGTAATATTAAGAAAATATCAAACTTCCAAGCAGCTTACCAGACAAGTTGCGCAGATCATTTGTTAGTACTTATGTCGTGTATTCAGAAACAGCTAGATTATGGTAACAAGTTGTATTGTTTTTTTTGTGGATTTATCAAAAGCATTTGACAAGGTAGACCGAGAAAAATTATGGGAAAAGTTATGTAAGCTGGAAGTTAGCGCTAAATTTATAAACATTGTCAAGCACATGTATGATAATATGCACGGCTGCGTGCGAGTCGGAGAAAATTATTCAGGAGATTTTAGAATGACGGAAGGGATTTGTCAGGGTGAAAGTCTAAAACTGTTTCTATTGATAGTACAGGATATATATGATAACTTTAAAAAATCCGGCATTACGCCGCTGTATCTTGTTGATCAAAAAATTCACCTATTAATGTATACATAATAACATAATTCTGCTTGGGTCAAATGTGATGGCATGAAATTCCCGAATACCTTAGTCACGTTACCGTGAAAAAATTTGGAAAGGTGGATAACAAATGCCGGAGCTATCGAAATTCTCTTCCCTGGAAAAAGCGGAAAGCAAAAGGGCTTATGTGCATTCCTAGAGCGGGTTCGATGTTGTCGGTCGTTCTGTTTGTCCGTCTGTGCGCACGATAACTCAAGAACATCCATTAAGCATCCATTAAGATAAGATTTAGAACGCAGGTGTATATGCTACACGGGACCATCGCTATTGAGTTTCAGAATTTTTGAATAATTATTTTCAGAGTTATTGATAATAACAGCGGGATGAGCCATCACTTACAATGCAATTACATACGTTCCAGTCACAAGTACAGCTATGCTCATTAGGCAGAGAGAGGAAAAGAGAAAGGGAAATGGCGCACAAGCACACAGTCAAGTAACTGACGAGTGGAATAAAACTCGAAAGAAATATAAAATATGCAAGGAACTGGTCGTATAGTCCAGTGGTAAGCGTACGTGATAGAGCAAGGGAGGATGGGAGATCGAATACCATGTGACACATTATTTTTGCAGATTTTTAATCATAGTGTTTAATCTGATCATTGTGTTTTCGCCATAAATTATTACTGCTTTACATGTGGTGATTAAAGATTTCCCTTTTAAGCTATATGTGTTGTATTTACCTTTATGCTTCTATCTAATATAAGAGTCCGTCAGATTTTAAAGTGAATGCTTTGAATTGAACATGTACATATTGTGCTGTACGCTTTTTGAGGAAGCATAACTACAATTATAATTATCGTTTCAAATAATCCTCTCAAGTTAAACCTTTTCTAAATCTGCAACTAATATAATTATCTTTTCCAATAATCTACTCTTATTTTATTGTTTCTAAATCTGCGAACACTGGTATAGAGCGCGCGAGGGAGGAAGAGAGAGGCATGGGATCGAATAAAGCTGGATGTTTTATTTTTGCTTTTTTTATCCATCGAGTATAAGTCTTTGAGTTTCAGCCATTTAGTTTTAACCTTCAATACATTATCACAAGTACGGGGTGATAAGAGAATGCCTGTTTTTAGTATAATAGATAGTTTGACTTTACCTATCTATTTGAAACGCCCAATTCTTCAAACCTAACAACCTATTGACTCCTTATTGTTACCCGTTTATTACTGGGCGGAGCCATTCATATACCGGGTTGGGTGACGTCCGTCGGTCCATCTGTGCGCACGATAACTCACGAACGGATTGACATTATATTTTCAGTATAAGTAGTGAACCCACAAAGGACCATCGCTATTGTCTTGTGTCCATATTGATTGATTAACACCAGAGTTACAGATAATTTAAGACTCAATTAGTCATCACATGCATGGATATACACACGTTCCACTCACAAGCACGCTCAGCAGGCAGAGAGTGAAAAAGACAAAGGAAATGAGCGCACAAGCACACAGTCCCGTGACTAGCGAGTGGAACAATACTGGAAGGAAAACAGTTTCTCTCGTTCACACTTCCGTGTATTAGTGGCTAGAGCTTGCGAGGGAAGTAGAGAGAGGCGCACGATTCTCAGATAGTTCTCGGTTTTTTTGCATAGCATTCCTATCAAACCATTGAGTTTTAGTCATATAGTTTGAGCAATTGAGTTTTAGCAGTATAGTAATTCTGAAAATTACGGGGCGATAAGAGACATTCGTTTTTACAGCAAATACGAGCATACAACATTCCTTGTTAGTATTAAATCATGGATTCATTGTCATTATGAAATTTTGACTTTGATATACTATCAATCCAGGTTGTATGACGATTGTAAAACCCAAATAGCCTGAGGATTTAGGTCAGCATTGAAACATCCCCAACGCTCCGGTTGTGCTTGAACGCCCCAATTATTCTGGCCAGTATAGAGCCCGTTAGTAACACAATTATGATTCATGAAGCGCAGGTTTCAAGCAGGTCCAAGTTTCCGCTGAGCTACAGGAAATTATAAAAAGGAAAGAATAAGCGTTCGCTTCGATCATGCCGCTGGCCCGATAGCAGATAGTCGTTAAGCTCACTTGCGCTCGCTTCTCAGCTAATCATTTAAGGTTAGCGGTCACATTACACATTGTATAATGGTGGCGGTGTCAAGTCCCACGTGTCGGTAAAAGATTTCAGATGTAGTTGCAGCGGAGGGCTTTAGAGCGGAGTAAATAAAGTGCGGCGGTAATAACTACATTTAAGTATAAACATATGAGTATGAATTTCCTCAGGATTTAGAATAGCGCTAAGGCCGCTACGAAACTCAGCTGGTTAAACAGTTCGATTATAGTTTAGTAAATCGTAATAGTTAAACAAAGTGGATGTAGCATGTCGAGCAAGCAATGAAATAGCTTCTCCCCATCAATACTATTAACCCACACAGTCGCCTTGGAAACCTTGTTGCAAAGTTTGCATAGATACTACACAGATGCTTAAAATCAATGACTTAGAGGGGGCAAGCGCGAATGTTCAAAAGTCAGCGCGAACATTCAAATGAGGACCAAATTTTCGCATGAGCTACACCGCTTAAAAGGAAGGAAGAAGACTAGGCTGAAGAGCTCGCTTCGCTCGCCTTCAGCCTACCCGCAGCCTGTACACACGGCTTACAGTGTACACACGATTTACCCTGTACACGCGCCCCAGCGTTTTATTCATGAGTTCTCTGCAGATAACAATTCAATTTTACCAAACCAATACTTGTTAAGTTTCGGTATTTCAATGGTTCTCTCCATTAGTGTCGCAATAATTGAGGGAGCGTTCGCTTCGCTCACGCAACCGGCTCCATGACTATTCAGCTCGCTCGCGCTCGCTTCTCAGCATATAGTTTAATTTCAGCAGTAAACTGACTTCGTTCGCTAAATTGGATGAAGCAGATATTTATTTACTTCCACATGAGTAAACTTGAGTTACCACAAAGACCAAGTGGCAATTTACCATTTCAGCCTTAAATATTAAGGTGAAACATAAATTCTGCTCCAATTGTTTAATGTCTCAGGTTTTAAGGACATGCCTGCATAACCTACTGTGACGATAACCGGTGATTCCGAAACTGATTCAGAAGTATTTCATTCATACTTTAAAGGTAATGGGCACGTAAAATGTGCGTTGACAAGTTTCAGTTGCAATCGCCACAGTATCATTTTGCGTAAAAGCCATCCTAATTTGTAGTCTCTAAAAGGTCACAACAGATCAGTAATGTCTTGCAACAATCGCTGATAGATATTTTTAATTGGCCATCCATCGGTGTACATGAATACACGCATTCTGCGTAGCCGCGGCCTTTACACATATTTGTGCTGTTGTATACATGCTTACACTGCACACACGATCATGTATCCTTTACTATTTCATCCTAACAGTTTTCTGCGCAAAAATATTCTAAGAGAAATGTACCATGTTTGGCTATAAAACGGCTGATTGTTCACTTAATTTAACATATAAAGCTTAAGCGTTCACTTCGCTCACGCTGCTGGTGCGACGGTCCTTCAGCTTGCTAGCGCTCTCTTCTCAGCTTGTCATTTGAGTTAAGTTGTCAAGCGACTTTGTATCGTTGAAAATGTAGTTAAGGACGGAGAGAAAAGTAAACGGCGGTAGAAACTACGATAAGCTCATAATATCCTAGTAAAAATCTCGCCATGATTTAGGATTGCGTCGAAACGCGGACGCATCGCGAGTGCTTAAACACGGAAAATGGATGGTGTAGCACATCTATTGTAAAATATCATCAAATGGATTAAGGGTGTGGAGCAAACAATAAAATAGTATGCATCGCTTTTCCTCATTGTTTCCATACACAACGTCGTCATGGAAACGTTAAATGGAAAGCAATCATAGATTAATTGGCGGAGGGAAAATTCTATGACCACGGAGGAGGCAGCGCGAAGGCTCAAAGCAGGTCCAAGTTTCTGCGGAGCTACAAGGAATAGTATAAAGACTTTAAGCAGCCGGATTACATTCATAGGCAACGGGTGGGTAAAATATCATTTCAGGTTTCAAATGATATGTTATTTACTGATGTTAGGAAGTGTATCCATGGGAACTGAAAACTTGGATATTCGTACGCGAATGCTGGTACGGGTGGAAGTCAGTCCGGATGGAAATATGTACGTGGATGTTTATACGTGCGGAAGCAAAAACGTTGCAATGAAAATCTCTGTCTTTATTGTTGTTTTGCTAACAAACAGAAAAATCAAATTTTTTCAAAGATCCTGTAGCGCTGGTAGAGTCTGTTCTGCTTGTAATTTGCATGGAATTGTGTTTTTCCTCTCTTATCGACTCAACTAATCAGGAAGTATACTAATTGCGAAAATGCAGCGAGTTCGTAGAGCAAACTATGAAAAAGTGCCAACAGGTCGAGGAGGACACTACATAGTGGTAGACGGTTTCGGTCTGCGTAGACGATGCCACCTGTATTGCCCGGCTACACATAATGGACGGTGAAGCAGACGCTATCATTTTTGGAGAGCATAGTCATGCTTCTCAGCATGGAAAGTAAGAGAATTGTAAATTTAAAATTTTATTTTCAGCTCCTCTGTCTCGTCCTTACTTTCATGGCTGATTTATTTCCAGGGTAGCTACTTGAACGGGAAGGATAAACCTAGTCTTGCAAAGAGCCTGCAACAGCTCAAACCCGAGTAAAATCACGCGCAGGAACTTATTTTGCAAATTCGTCTGGGACACACGTTTAGCCACAGGAAGAAGAGTGTGGAATTGCAAGTTAGGTTGCGACAGATTGTGTCAACCCGAACTACTTACCCTACAGTTATTTCTTACTTAGAAAGTGTGGCCACATGCATAAGTAGTTTCTTTCATTAAATAACCTAATACCTTATCTACCTTCAGTCTATTAGTATTATTTCTCTGGCCTGCTTAAGAATAATCTATGTAATCCTTGCTTGTCGTCTTACTCTGCTTCTAAATTATTTCTGCTTCTAAATTAGGTATTAAATTTACGTGCTAGTTTCCTCACGGGCGGATTTCCATGATTTAACTTCATTACGGACAAAATTCTGCGTGCCGTCTTCCTTACGTATAACATTCCGCGAGTTTGCTTCCTTCCGGACAATTTTCCGCGTCTTAGTTTCCTTGCGGACAATTTTCCACGGACTACTATCCACCCGTATATTTTTCTTAAAGTCCCCACTACGGCGTTTGAGTTTACAAAGTTTTGGTTTCCACGGATACACTTCCGCACATCTATTTTCTTTCTAGTCACTTAATATACTATCAGCGCATTGATGTCTTAGGAAAAATGATACTGTATGCGTATTGTAACCAGTCAGCAACTGAATGGAAATTAATGCAAGGATTAAAGGCAATGCATTCCATATTTGCAATAGGGAATTCTCCTTGCATCGATGCGATGATGGCAAGACTGGCAAGGTATGAAATGCAGTTGTAGAGGATAGCATAGAGTAGCAAAGTAAAATTAAGCAACGATTGTAAAACCTAAATAGGCTAAAGATTTACGATAGCGTGGAAACATCCCTAGCCCCTAACGCTGCGGTTGTGCTTAACCATCCTAATTATTCTGGCCAGTATAGAAAACGTTAGTAACACAATTCTAATTTATAAAGCGTAGGTTCAAAGCAGCTCCACGTTTCCGCAGAGCTACAGGTAATTATATAAAAGAGATAGTAAGCGTTCACTTCGCTCACGCCGCTGGCCCGATAGTCGTTAAGCTCGCTTGCGCTCGCTTCTCAGCTTATCATTTAAGGTTAGCGGTCACATTACACATTGTGTAACGGTGGCGGTGTCAAGTCCCATGTGTCGGTAGAAGATTTCGGATGTAGTTGCAGCGGAGGACCTTAGAGTAGAGTAAATAAAATGCGGCGGTGATAACTTTAACAGCTTCGTGAATCGTAATAGTTAAACAAAGTGGATGCAAGCAGTGAAAAAGCCTCTCCCCACCCACAAATACTAGATATTCACACCCACACAGTCGTCATGGAAACGTTGTTACAAAGTTTTCATAGATTATATATAGATGCTTAAAATCTATGACTTAGAGGGGGCAAGCGCGAATGTTCAAAAGTCAGCGCGAACATTCAAATGAGGACAAAATTTTCGCCTGAGCTACACCGCTTAAAAGGAAGGATAAGATTCCACTTACTTTCGTGGACTAGAAAAGAAAGGGACGTCTGAACGGAATTTCTCGGTGCTTTTCTACTCCTCGCCTTTGCCAAATAAGGTAAATCTTGCATAAGAATACCAAAACGTTAGATACGAATGCATAGTACTAAGGCTGATATCACAAAGTATGAATTATATGAACTTTACCTTCAAATTAATGCTTTCCATCCGTAAAAGGGGAATATTAGTACAGAAATCAGTTTTAAGGATCTCTAGTTTCAACTACCTACAGTAATTCCTTCAGTGAACAACTCTTCATACCTATTCCCGGTGTATGCTCCAATTTTTTCCAAACTGCACACCTTAATAAACTCATTCACTCCGCTGAACTCTTCCTTATTTCATGCCGTAACTCCAACGAAGCTCGTACATTGTATTGTAACTAGAAATTCCACATGCTTATCGTTCACTTCTTAGCCTCCTTTCCGTTGCATTTCATATTCTCCACGTCAACGATTATTTAGTCTTCTTTAAATCATATTCCTTCAGTTCTACAAGCTGGAAATGTACCTTCCCTACAGAATGATTTCCACACTGGCTTAACTTTCATAAACTGTAAGCAGATATCTAATTGAAGGTGAGTGTTGGCTTAAGGCAACCTCGGTGCCTCAAACCTTTTTTTAAGCCAAACTTTCCCGGGGTTAAAAGTACGCCGATTCTTAAATAGAACACTTCCCATTTCAAAACTCTTCCGATTCTTGTTACCATTCTCCACAGGAAAGTTAAAGTCTGGTATGTTGAAATCTAAGGTTTTAGGAACTTAACTTAAATTTTGATTCCAATCTAACATAATTAATTAACATAGTATAATTATGCATAATTCGAAACCCGTGGGCTCTGACTAGTTTGACCTGCATAGGCAAGGAGTCCTGGAAAATCGGAAGCAGCTTAAATTTATAACAAATTGCGATAACCAAAAATTGGACTCACCTGGGTCTTCGGATAATAGAGCTTTCTTGAGGATTGGAATACAGTCCTCTGGCTCAATGACGTCCCACAAGCCATCACAGGCTAAAATGAGGAATTCTTCACTTCCATCCAATTTGACATGGTTTATTTCAGGAGTACTCGTCAAACAATCCTTATAGTCAGGATCGCCTGTCAAATTCCATCGAAAGTAATCAGTACACTCCTCCAAATGGGTTCAACTGAAACGCACTTCCCCAATACTTTATGTTATTTTCCAACCAAAGTCAAAATATTCCTTCTGTCTACTCAAAACGTTTTTCTCCACTGCCACATGCCAATCAAAGCAGTGCTATTACGGAGTAAGCCGCAGTGAAAACTGAGGCAGACGTGTAAAGTCATTAAAAATCAATCACTTGAAAATATCTACGAGCTAGAGCTAGAGTAAGATTCAAGGGTGTATAACGAAAAGTTGTAGGTACGAGACACTGTGTTGCTTATTAGGTATCTGAATATAGCCGGAATCGGGCTACTGACCATGGACTCTGTCCCGATAAGAGCAATTACTGTAAGCTTAGTATCTTCGCGTACTCAAAATCCTTTCCAACCCAAGTACTTAAATATGTAAAACAAACATATATTGTAAAGGAGGTGCTCATTTGTTCTCAACAAGCGCGGATGTAGCCATGGAGAGGCTAATCGAGTGAAGAGACCCTCAGATTAATCACAATGCTTGTGCTTTGTGCAGCATTTTTCTTTTGGATTCGTTCTCACAGGCCTGTTGCCATGAAGAATGACAACAGGTGGTTAAGCACTTAATTGCAGTAACAGATACATAACAGTTGTAATAAATTCGCCATACATTCTGAGCCTAATCCAACGGTCAACCATAAAAATTAGTGTAAAAGGAGAAACTCTTGTATAGAGGAGGCTCTAATAAAGAGATTAAACTGCATGGTTAGAGTTTGAAAAGGGCACTTAAATTGATGCCTTTGCTTACCAATTGCACGAGACACCGATGGATTCCCGTTTACTCTCCACGTCCCCCGTATGCATAAAACTTCCCCTCCCGCATTCCTGATCCGCTCCATTTCATCCTGACAAGAAAATCACACCAAGAATAAATTACATTTTATTTAGGAACATATGGATGTTTGGGCAGAAATGGACATCTTTCTTCATTTTTTCGAAAACATATCGTATTTTTTCATAATTTTCCTTTTTTTCTCCAGTATTACGGATGGCACTCCGCAACACTCTGTATTTTCTCGTTATTAATTGGCGCAGCCATTCCTAGAGCGGGTCGATGTTGTCTGTCTGTCTGTCGGTCTGTCTGTACGCACGATAACTCACGAAAAGAATCATGGATTTACATGAGAATTGGCATACAGGTAGATATAATACTAGGGACCATCGCTATTGAATTTCAGCCATTTTGGTTCGTTACTTTAATTTTTACAGATGATTAAAGATCCAAGTAGTCATCATTAACATTAAAATACATAGGTTCCTCTCACAGCAGAGTCCCTAGTCTAAGCACGCAGAGAGTGGAAAAGAGAAAGGGAATTTGCACACAAGAATACAGTGTCGTACCAAGCGATTGGAACTAGAATGAAAGGAAACGAGATATATTCAAGCATTCCGTCGTGTGGCTCAGTGGTTAGAGCGGGTGATTGCTGTTTGGCTCTTGGTTTTTGCAGACTTTAGCCATAGAGTTTAGGCTTGTCATTGAGTTTTCGCCATGAAGTGTCTATGTTCAGTATGGGGCGACTAGAGAATTCTCTGTTTAGTAAAGTGGTTATTTTTCCCTTCATATCGCATCTCACTTAAGAGTCAGTCACAGTTTTTAAAGTGATTGTTTCGGAGCCATTCATAGACCGGGTCAGTGATGTCTGTCCGCCTGTCTGTTTGTACGCGCGATAACTCACGAACGGATGCATGGATTCACAAAACGTTTTACATAAATGTTTTTGACTGCTAGGGCATCATCGGTATTGATTTTCAGCCACATTGGTTACCTAACAACGGAGTTATAGATAATTAAGATTAACTCGAGCATAGAAAACATGGCATGCACATACGTTGCACTCCTAAGCACAGCTACGCTCAGCAGGTAGAGTGGAAAAGAGAAAGGAAAGCATCGTAGAAACACACAGTCACGTGGCTAGTGAGTGGGACTAAACTCGAAGGGAAAGAGAAGGTTTCGCACAGACCCTCTTGGCTCAGTGGTTAATGCGTTAAGGGCGAGACTTTGTTTTTCAATTTTTTTGCATAGCCTTTCAATTAAACAATTTGTTTTATCCATTTAATGTTAACCTTTGGATTTTGAAGTCTAACTAAATTCAGAACTCTTAAACCATTTAATTTTTGAAATCTCCGCCAATTCCGTATTCGGTTACCCGTTTATTAATTGGCGCAAGCCATTCCTGGAGCGGGTTCGATGTTGTCGGTCTGTCTGCCTGTGTGCTGCGCACGATAACTCAAGAACGTTTTATTAAAAAACCAATTAGCAACATTTTAGTGACAGTCCCATAGAAATCCGTCCATCCGTTCGAGAGATATCCTGCCTACAGACAGACGCACTCAGGCCAATTTGGCTTTCAGTTCTGAAGCCCAACTTTGAAATTTCGTTGCTGCGAAAGTATTCGTCGCAAAGATATGGGGTTTGCACCAGGTGATCGCTTATTTTTCAAATTATTTTTTACCTAATATTTGACCTTTGACCCGGGGTCAGACCAACTCAGCTCCCACGGGTCACGGTGTCAAATTTTTATTTGCAAACCAGTCGAAAGGTGATTTGAACTTTGATGCCCAAGATTGGGAAGATTGGTTTCAAATAATTTGACTGCAAATTTTGACCTGCCAAAATCAAAATTTGCAACAGGAGCAGGAAGTTGACCAATACGTCATTCGAAAGGTCATCGTTCAGAGAGTTCAGAACTTAGAGAATTTAGTTCCAGCAGTATTTTTCCTTAAATATCGCAATTTTTAATAACCATACAATTTCCTTGAAATTGGGTGTTACTTATAAAAGATTGAAGTTCACATGGCGTCCCTTCTTAGAACCCTCCTAACGCGCGGATAATTATTTCCTCAAATGACAAACTCCGTCAGTTAGCATCTTGAAATTACAAACAATTATTCATGCAAGTTAACTCCATTTGATTAGGATTAGAATGTTTGCGACTAGAAACCCGATTCCTTCAGCAAGCCATCCTTAAATCACCACCCACTTCAAAGAACCAGTACCGATGCCACTAATTTCGGGACTCCTAATGCAATTCTGTGATTATACTCACTCCTCTCTCGCGCTCTCATCATGAAACAACACATTGTAGTCTTCGCTTCATAGATTACAAGTTCTTCTGTGATCCTACAACAATATGGCTTTGCCACTTCCATACCTAGTTATGGTTTATGTATGTGTTTTGTTTTTTCTTCATAATTATCCTTCGTGAGGTAGTAGGTTTGTCTAACTCAGAAACTAATCTCAGAATTTCTAATCTAATAATAAGTGAAACGTTTGTAGATGTAGCCTGTTGAACCGGGTTCACACATTTGCTTCTGACGTTTCGCCCGAGTAGGCAGCACTCAGGAATCGTAGAGTCGCGACTCACTGGTTTCAACGCCTCCCAGCGGATTAAGGCCCGGACTAAGTGTCTCTTTGAACGACTCAGATTCATGATGAATCCGCGGCTCTGACTCTGACCCAGGTAAAACAAATTTCATGCTAACCTCCAATTCTCAGTCAACTTAATTTACCTTACGATGAGATTTATAAATCAATTTCGTAATTATCTCTTTTTGTCTCTTTCCTTATATACAATACTGTGCACAGTACAATACCGCTGCAAAGATATTTTAATTCAGTCAAGTTAGAATACGGGAACACGTATCCTATCCCTCTTGTTTGCCAGTTTTTAATTTTAAAGATAGGAAGTAGTTTTAATTTTTTTAAATGTCGAAGGGTATTATTATTTATTGAAAGAATGGATTCGTCAGATAGTAGTAAGGAGGAATGTTTGACGGCTTATTCGACGGGACTCATTTTTTATAAGAGTGACTCTTGACCTTGTCCCTATCTAAAAACGTAAATTAGAAGTTCCAAGAGCGATATAATTGGGTATCATTCCAAGTGAGTCGACTCAGGAGAAAGGAAAAAGAGAAAGGGACTGCTGACTTCTGATTCAAACGAATCCTAAGTCATCGGAATCAATGGATTCATCCTACGCGACTCCGCCTGACTTTAGATTCACTGACTTGGAATGATACCCAATTATATCGCTTTTGGAACTTCTAATTTACGTTTTTAGATAGGGACTAGGTCAAGGGTCACTCATATCAAAAATGAGTCCCATCGAATAAGTCGTTTGGGAATGGCAGCGTGTCAAATATTGAAAGAAATTTTACTCCCTTACCGACGCTCTTGACTGGTGCTGTAAATTCGTCCAAGCCTTTCCAAATAAAGATGCGAGAGCAAGGGTTTCTTTTGAAAAACATGATGCGGAAGCTGGGTGACCATTAACCTCTTGCGTACTGCTTCATTTTCAAATATTCCTGTTGCCAGCCACGGTTTCTATGGCTGAGAATTTGCCATATGCCCCCTTCTACACAGCCAATATGTGTAACCCGACCATTTAGAGATACATGGTTTCCGTGTTTTCGCCTTGTTATTAATTGGCGGCAACTTATCTCCATCGCCTGTTATGCTATTGGAGATTCAAAAGTTCTTAAAAAACATCAATGGGCTTCCCGAACGTCTTTTACTTGTTTTGTACAACATCAATTTCGTTATTGGAATGTCTTTTATTTGTGCGAGGGGGAGCTTACGGCCATGGCAACCGTCAAATATTTGTGCTCTCAAGCATCAATTTCGTTCATGGAGCGGAATTTAAATGTTTCCTGCGAAGCTTATGGGACGCAACAGGTTAAAATTAACTTTTATGTTGAAAAATATTCCGTATTCTAATATTTTTTCTTCAACAAATTCATCAAATTGAAACATTTTTTTACATAAAAGTTAATTATAAAGGTCATACCAGCTTCCACATGTTTTCCTCAAGAAAGCCGCACTCCTGCATCTATTACTTCTCACCAAGCTTGGATGAATTTACAGCACCTATAAAGATCGTCGGTAAAGGAGCTACAATTTCTTTCATTATTTGACCCTCTGCCACTCGATTTTGCATGAAATTCCCATACCCAGTCTATAACATCACTCCCCCAGCAAATTACCGCTTTATATCCAACACGGTCTGAAATCGTGTATTTCCGTCTATAGTAATCTTATTGGTTAGGCGCACATTTCAGTTACCCAAGGATACCATGATCATGCGCTTTTAGCGCTCAAAGTTTACAATCGGAATTCTAATTCAGCGTTTTGCGGTATTTCCGCAGTTAACGCTTGACGACTTGAGGTGGTGGTTGGCAACAGTGGAAATGATTAAAGGCACTAAATTGGGATTCTGATTGGAAACTTTCCGCGTTAATAGTGGACATCGTAAGGTAGCTGGATACTTGTACCACACAAAACCTCTGCTTTCAGCTTATAATTGATGCTCGTGTGATTATAACAGGTCATTACGTAGACGTCTAATTCGAATTTAATATCAAACCAAATAATCAGCCTTATACATGTAAAGATGTCCAGATAGGCTAGTGTGGTGGTGTCGGAATTTAGTACAACCCAAATGCCAATTAGCAAAGCAAGCATTGTTGGGAGTTTATGTATAATTGGAGCTGGGAAAGCAGGCCGAACTTAACCCTGCTCTAGAGACGGAGTCTAGCTTTAGGATAAGCGTTCTGCCAACAGAACTGCTCCGCTGTCGCGTTAGCCCTTCCCCCTGGGAACAGTCTGGACGGATGTAAACGAAGTATTTTTTGTACATTCCGACCAATGAAATGGATTTTTGACACAACTTAAGGATTATATATATTAATTAATTAATAATTAATTAATAATTTAATTATGTGTGCCCTATGTCATGGCATGAAGTCTCATAGCGCATTAGAATAGTGTTTGGAAGCTACGCGTATGGGCGGAGTGATAGATAGAGTCTACCTGCTGGACAACAAACTCACTCAGTACAACCAGCTCCTTTCTACCTTGTAGGCCAGCTATCAAACTTGTCAAAGCCAGAGACATGAGCGTTGGTTATACGGAAAGTGGAGGACAAACTCCATTAGTTTTAAAATTCTACTAATGCCTTGTTTTCGCGCGAAGAAATTGAGTGTTCGAATATTAACTTAAATTACAGTTTTGGTCGCCATAGTTGCACAAAAATTTGAATAACAGACTAAACTGACATTCAGCATATCAAAATAATGGACGACCAGCTTGACCCTCGGAGATACTTGCGTCCAATTAAGTATCAAAGACCCGCGTATGCGAACACTCTTTTCGAATCATGATGGATCAAGCAAGGCCATGGTTTTCGGATAATGCATGTCGGTTTCGTCTGTTATACGAAGTTAATGCAAACTGTTTGATTACCTCTCTCTGAGGCTTATGAGGGGAGACAAGATCCATGGCCTTCCTATTGCGGATGAGAACAGCCTGAGAATCTCCAGCCCACGCAACCCACAAGTTATCCGGTAAGAAAAGAGTTACAACTGCAGTTGTGCCGCTCCGGATTTTTTCCTCTTGGCATTTCATTAACAACGCAGTGTCAGTCACCTCGAACGCATAATTAAAAGCAGCTTGCATGTCTTCAGGGAAATCTGGACTGGTGACTAGATGTCGATGTAGATGAGCGCAACTGTAGGCAGCAGCGTCAACCCCACTATGTCCATCGAAGACGGCAAAATAATCCATCGGCCCTTTCAGCTAGATTCCAAAAACACAACGATTAGATTACTTCTCATCATGAAAACGCTAAAATTTCATGCATGTATTTTATAAAGATAAGGCAAAAGAATATGACGGGGTAACGTCAGCGCGCGCTGCCTCAGAGCAACATTTATTTCCATAGCCTGAAAACCTGTTCTCATTGCGTGCAGCAAATTTTGTGGACTAAACATCATAGAATTTTTCGAAAAAAATGTATGTCACACGGGTAGAAAGGAAACCGCTGCTAACTGATCAATCACCTAAAATTGCTGCATCTGTATGAGCTACCTTTTCGGGTAAGATGTTTGTTTTCAATCTATCACGCCGTGGTTACAGTGAGGTTACATGCTACAAGGTAACATTTGTCACCTGGAGTGTGTTTTGTAATCCAGAAAATTCAGCTTGTCAGTCGTAATACTTGAGTTATGCTTTCAATGGGAACCACTAACCAAATTAACAATCGGCATTTCGCATTATATTATTTATGAACACGAGCAAACCGTACAAAATGTGAAAACTACCCTACAATAATCTGCAGTTTTTTTCGCTTCAGCATGAATTAATCTAGCAATCTCTATTCACTTTTAAATAAACAGCACATAAAGAGATTTCTACCTGGAAACGGAACTTTAACCCAGCCAATCGTTGTTGATGTAAATAATTTTAATTAGGAATTTTGTCGATTGTGTTAAGAGACGAAGATGCGATAAATAGAGAAAAGAGCAGAATTCCACAACCAACGAAATTTTTCTGCGGGCTATGTGAACGCACATCGGCCTAAACCCGCCATCTAAAATAGAACGTAAGGACAGAGAGAGAAAGGTGGCCGAAAGCAGAAAGGGTAAAACGGATTCCACATATGGATTCTCCATATATCTGGTTGCAAATCCCACATACCTGAAAGACGCTGTCAATCGATGGAAGAATCACCATACGGTCCTCTTGCATCCGCCGTGTGTTTTTAATAGACCAAGATGATATGGCATGCACTGTGCGTCCTAGAGTATCCGCAAGGGCCGTAGTTGGAAAATCCTGCTCTATATTTTCCAGTTCTGCTTTGTATGTCAAACATATTTCATCGACTTTTGCAGCCACGGCTTGCATTAGCTTTAGTGGCTGATAACTTTGGTTTTTGACTGCAAAAACGATGAAATATTTGGAAAAATGTCTTAAGATTTAGAATGTAATGCAATTTCGGAGATTTCCATAGATATCTCAATTAGTTTCGTTTTTCTTCCAAACAGCAACTTTGTCTCTGTTCCTCATCATAATTAAATGCGGACATAATTCTACTTAACACATAACCACTACTTCATTGTCCTTCAATACTGAGGAGAATCTCGAGTTAAAGAGTACCCACTCAGAAACCTCAGCCGAAAAGATACACTAGAATATCTCTTCCAGGATGCCATTAACGTTTGGCATTAATCGCACGACACGTACTCGGTGGTGTCGGAGTAAGTAGCGACTGCTGAAGAATTTATATTAAAAAATATTTCAGCTTACCACATTCTGAGTCCACGTTGTCTTCGTCGTTTCTAGAAAATCGTTTCGACGGTAATGATGCTCCTGAAACGCAGTGGGATAAATCAGTCGTAGCCAGTCCCTTTGCAACTTTTCCTAACAGAGGGCTTATCAAGTACGACGGGCAACTCCTGCAATAGAAACGAAAAGTATTCATACATCACTTGCAGATTTGTATTTCAAAACTCGGCCATAGATGCTTCCATGATGTTTAACTCCAATAAGGTTCCATGTCCACAAAAAAATATGAATACATTGCCTCTCTTGTTTCTTAGACCGTCACATCTTTTAATTTGTGACATCCCTTCGTTCAATAATATTTCCTCCGATATGAAAACACACACAGTGAGGTCGCTTATGTTAGATCTCGATCTGCCTGTTCACCAACATGTTTTTTACGACATAACATCATGAAACGAAAATGGAAGAAAATTGGAGGCATAAAGTTAAACGGAGGTATCAACATGGTGTGACCTATTAGTGTCCCAGTCTTGTAGAGCTCTGTGAAACCTCTGTATGAAACATGTAGGAAACTTTTGGCAAAAAACAAACCCGTGGTAAATTCGTAAGCTCCGGTAAACGAATTTAATTATAGGTATCCACTTTACACTCTGACAGAGCCACGACAAGTATAGGGTCAATTAGTAGCTCCCATGTTCATTAACTGGGCCGCGTAGTGTTCATCGGCAACGGCCAGAATACCTTAAAGCCTAAGATATAAGGTATTAATTGGCGAACATGGTTCCTAGAATTGTTGTTGTCAGGATTCAGCGTAGCTAGCTTAGCACAGAATGGAGCTTAATGGGAAAACAAATGCGCAGCGCAAATGTTACAGTTCAGATCAACCCGAGCTTTTCAACAGCGAATTCAACTTCCGGAATAGACAAGATCTCTTACTCTATGGGAGCGAGTAAGAGACAAGTTCAATCCGTTCAACAATACCATAGAAATTGAAAACCAATTTTGGAATCCTCTAGTGGCAATATTGCTTGATGAGATTTTAAGTATGTGCACTAAGTGTTAGTTGAATGGCGCTATACCAGAGGAGAGAGAGAGGGAGACTTTTTTTGCTCGAGCAAAACCAGACACCCTCATGGATTGAACTTGTCTCTTACTCGTTCCCATAGAGTAAGAGATCTTGTCTACTTCCGGAATGAAGTCTAATGAAGTAATTTAACCTGCGATTAACTAATAAACCAAGGAACAGCGAACAATCTATTTAACAATAACAAATTTACTTCTGTTGAAGGTACGTTGTTGCCCAATCCAGTGCTTGTCCTAGGACTTCCGCCTGCCAGATTGAATGATGTAGGACTTTAACGGGAAGTGGATCTGTTGCTAAATTGGTGGAGCGATACCTTTCAAAAAATGAACGACTTTCCATCTTTAGAACCTAGGGATCTCCTTCGTGTCACTGCAAACATTTAACACAGGCAACTTAAACAAATTCTGGACGAAATCCAAAAACAATTGCGACTTGACTTAATTTTATTAATGGCCTTACTTACCCCTTAAATTAATTAAAATCGCCAAAGTTAAATAAGCAGCACATCTATCTCTTCTATTAATTGTTGGAGCTCGGCGAAAACTTAGACCTCCTTTGAGCCTTCGCGCTGCCTCCTCCGTAGTCATAGAATTTTCCCTCCACCATGCAATCTATGATTTCTTTGCAATCAATGTTTCCATGAAGACGGTATACACCGTAATAATGGGGAAAAGCCAGTCATTGCTTGCTCAACCTCCGACATTAATTTTACTTTTTACTGCATATCTTCCTCTGCACTGTCCAGAGTAATCTAAGTATTCAAGTGTGAGCAAAAGCGTAGCGGTTTTCCACGCTATCATAAATCCTCAGCCAACTTTTTTACCACCCCATGTTGTTTTTTACTTTCCTCCCTGATCGCCGCTGCAACTGGGGCAATCTTCACACTTTGACCTAGAGAGATTAAATTTTACATGTAATGGAGAAAACAAACTCAGCTATCCAACAAGCCAAACCGTTTGACTCTGGAACGCTTCTGAGCGGAGCAATTGGAAAGAGAACTCAGAAAACTTTCAGTTCTCCACTACAGCAGAGAACCTGCTTGCGCGTGAGAATCCCAATGCTTCTCTTATGGGAGCGGGAAATTCTACGATGGCGCTCACTTTGACTTTAAATTCCTTCAAAATAATGGCGGTTAGAGCGCCTTGCACCCCGGATTATTGTGTGCAGGAGACCTCAGATGTGTTTTAAAACTAAAAACACGAAAATCCGCCAATAAATAAAATTTCCACAGCATCTCAACTAAAACATCCCGTGAAGTTAGCCACAGTTGTGATATAAAAACTGCAATATCACTAACTGTGTGATATATCACAACCTAGTCTACAAATATCACGGGCGCCGTGATATCCCAACATCACAAACCGAGTATCCTTAGTATCTGCACTGTCCAGAGTAATCTAAGTATTCAAGTGTGAGCAAAAGCGTAGCGGTTTTCCACGCTATCATAAATCCTCAGCCAACTTTTTTACCACCCCATGTTGTTTTTTACTTTCCTCCCTGATCGCCGCTGCAACTGAATTTTGCATCTTCCACCGATTAAATGGGACTTGGAACCGCTGGAGAAACCCGAGAACAAAAACCCGAGAACGAAAACCCGAGAGGTAAAAAAGATTCCGGGCAGGAGCCCGACAAAGTTTAGTAGAAAAGTACTAATACTTCCAAAACAAGAACCCCTAATGTGGTGCATCATTTTTTATCATCCACAGATCAACCCAAATTTTAACCACGATTAAACAAAACTGCGCGTTATTGGATTAAGGTTTACGTGAAATGGATGCGCGCAGTTTAGTTTAATCGTGGTTAAAATTTGGGTTGATCTGTGGATGATAAAAAATGATGCACCACATTAGGGGTTCTTGTTTTGGAAGTATTAGTACTTTTCTACTAAACTTTGTCGGGCTCCTGCCCGGAATCTTTTTTACCTCTCGGGTTTTCGTTCTCGGGTTTTTGTTCTCGGGTTTTATTTCGTAATTTTTAGTGTCACGTACTAAAAACCGTACCCAAAATGCTTGAAACGTGGCGTAAAAGTGCTTTAAGGCTCTGGGTATTAAAAGCTAGGGACCGCGCACCACGTTTTACCGGATAAAGAAAGCAACAGTATGGAACAGAAGGCAGAGGTTGCAGGGATTATCTGTACGGCTCTTACGGAAACTGAGAGCTGTCTGTAGGCAAGGTGAAGGAAGGAGTAAAGAGGGATGAGGACTTCAGCTCCACACAGTCCCTTTTAGAACGAAGGTACTGGGGAGAGGGAGGATGCTAGCTAATGAAGGCAAGAAGGCTGAGACGCAACCACAGGTTTCCTCCCGCTTGTTTTGGTATGGAAAAGGTGCTGGAGAGGAGGCAAGAACCTCATAACGCAAGCGGGGATGGCCCGCGCCGATGTTTTGGGTTCCCAAATACCGAAGAGAACTAAACTTTATAATAAAAGTCAGCTCGCCGCTAAAATTATCTGATAAGCTGAGAAGCGAGCACAAGCGAGCCGAATATCCTTTAGCGTGAGCGAAGCGAACGCTTATTTACTATATATAAGCCAACGAACAGTCAGCGGTTTCAATACCGAATCCGATGCAAACGCCTCAGTTTATTTTTAAACTTGCGCGGAAAATGGGTAGTGCAAAAGTTAAAGAAGAAACGTTGGAGCGCGCATACAGGGTAAATCGTTTGTGTAGTGCAACCGCGTGTACAGGATGGAACCTGGAACTCTAAATTAAGTTTTTACGCAAGTTTCAGAATCGCGGATCACAATGGGTTGTCCAGGTATATGCTCCAAAACCTAACCCTAACCGGTGGAACCGTATTCCTATTTCCTCTTAATAATTAGGGTTGAAAAGTTAAACTGTTCTGGTGGAAACTCTTTACTCAGGTTGAAGCTAATAAAAAGTTTTCAAGTCCACTCGCTCAACTATTAACGTGACGTAAATTACAGCACGAAAGTAAAACATGGCCCTGTACCTTCATATTCCAATGTTCGGAGGGGGAGTAAGGAATTTTAAATTTCGCATTGTAAATCACCATAGGAAATAGGGATATTGGGCTTGAAAGCTCTTTAAGAAATTGCTATTCATTCACTGTAGCTAACGGACCGGCTTATTAGTAAACTTTTTGATGCTGAGAAGCGAGCAGAATTACCAAGAAGCACTCGGCGTGAGCGAAGCGAACGCTCTTGCTGGACCAATAATTCAGCGTACCATCAGCCGTCTCAAAACCGATAGAAGCATCAGTTTCACAAAAATTCCACGGGGATCTGACGCAGGGTAATGAACGAAACGCTGGAGCGTGTGTACAGTATAAGCCGTGTGTACATTGCAAGCCGTGTGTACAGGCTGCGGCTAGGCTGAAGGGCTCCCTTCGCTCGCCTTCAGCCTAGTCATCATCCTTTATATTAATCGGTGTAGCTCTGGCGAAAATTTTGTCCTCATTTGAATGTTCGCGCTGAGTTTTGAACATTCGCGCTTGCCCCTCTAAGTCATTGATTTTAAGCGTCTATATATATAATCTATGATAACTTTGTAACAACGTTTCCATGACGACTGTGTTGATGTGAGAGGCATTGATGGGGAGAAGCTATTTCATGGCTAGCTCTACATGCTTCATCCACTTTGTTTAACTATTACGATTCACTAAACTGTCATCGAACTGTTTAACCAGCCGAGTTTTGTAGCGGCCTGGGCGCTATTCTAAATCCAGAGGAAATTCTCACTCAGATAATCATACTTAAATGTAGTTATTACCGCCGCGCTTTATTAACTATGCTCTAAGACCCTCCGCTGCAAGTAAATCTGAAATCTTCTACCGACATATGGGACTTGACACCGTCAACGTTTCGCAATGTGTAATGTGACCGCTAACCTTATAAAAATGATAAGCTGAGAAGCGAGCGCAAGCGAGCTTAACGACTATCGGGCCAGCGGCGTGAGCGAAGCGAACGCTTATTCTCTCTTTTTTATAATTACATGTAGCTCTGCGAAAAATTGGAGCTGCTTTGAACCTGCGCTTCATAAATTAGAATTGTGTTACTAACGTTCTCTATACTTGCCAGAATAATTAGAATGGTTAAGCACAACCGCAGCGTTAGGGGCTAGGGATGTTTCCACGCTATCCTAAATCTTTAGCCTATTTAGGTTTTACAATCGTTGCTTAATTTTTCTTTGCTACTCCATGCTATCCTCTACAACTGCATTTCATACCTTACCAGACTTGCTGGCATCGCATCGATGCAAGGAGAATTGTCTATTCCAAATATGGAATATATTGCCCTGAATCCTTGCATTAATTTCGATTCAGTTCCTGACTGGTTAGAATACTCATACAGACCATCATATTTCCTAAGAAATCATTGCGCTGATAGTATTATAAGTGACTAGCACGTAAAATTGACATATCAGTTGAAACCTGAAATGTCATTTTACGCACCCGTTGCGTTTAAAAAATGAATACAATACCGCTGAATACGTTGTGGAATCAGTTTCGAAATAACGGGTCAGGATCGGTTATGCACGCCTTTTTATTAGAACCTTAGAAACCTATCATGTGGAATATGGTTCTATTTTGCTTTAAAATTTATCAATTCCATTTTAAACTACGCCTAGGTCATTGTGGCAACTCCAATTCAACTTAGGTGTTAGATTATAAACGGCTGTTAACCGTCAAACTTGAATAATATGCTGACAAGCGAGCTGCTAAAATATTATCGAGCATGCGGCGTGAGCGAAGCGAACGCTCCCTTTATGGCCAGAATTCAGCTGACCATCAGCCGTCTCGAAACCTATGCAAGTTTAAGTTAAAGAAATATTGCATGGAAATGTTCCAGGAGTGTTTTAAGTAACGCTGAAGCGCGTGCACAGGCAAAATTGTGTGTACCATGCAAACCGTGTGTACAGTGCAAACCGTGTGTACAGTGCAAACCGTGTGTACAGTGCAAGCCGTGTGTACAGTGCAAGCCGTGTGTACAGTGCAAGCCGTGTGTACAGTGCAAACCCTGTGTACAGGCTGCGGGTAGGCTGAAGGCGAGCGAAGCGAGCGCTTCAGCCTAGTTCGTTTTAAGCGGTGTAGCTCAGGCGAAAATTTTGTCATTTGAATGTTCGCGCTGACTTTTGAACATTCGCGCTTGCCCCCTCTAAGTAATTGATTTTAAGTATCTATATATAATGTATGAAAACTACGTAACAACTTTTCCATGGCGACTGTGTGGGTGTTAATAGTATTGACGGGGAGAAGCTATTTCATTGCTTGCTCAACATGCTACATCCACTTTGTTTAACTATTACGATTCATTAAACTGTAATCGACCTGTTTAACCGGCTGAGTTTCGTAGCGGCCTTAGCGCTATTCTAAATCCTGAGGAAATTCATACTCATATGTTTATACTTAAATGTAGTTATTACCGCCGCACTTTATTTACTCTACTCTAAGGCCCTCCGCTGCAACTACATCCGAAATCTTCTACCGACACATGGGACTTGACACCGCCACCGTTACGCAATGTGTAATGTGACCGCTAACCTTAAATGATTAGCTGAGAAGCGAGCGCAAGTGAGCTTAACGACTATCGGGACAGCTGCGTGAGCGAAGCGAACGCTTATTCTTTCCAGTTTATAATTCCCTGTAGCTCTGTAGACTTAGATCTGCTTTGAACCTGCGCTTCATAAATATTAATTGTGTTACTCACGTCCTCTATACGGCCGGAAATACTTGGGATGTTCAAGCACAACCGCACCGTTAGGAGTGTTTCAATGCTATCCTAAATCTTTGGCCTATTTAGGTTTTAAAATCGTTAATTAATTTTGCTTCGCTCTTCTATCCTCTACAACTGCATCTCATAGCTTGCCATCATCGCATCGATGCAAGGAGAATTCTCTATTGCAAATATGGAATATATTGCCTTTAACCCCACCAAGTTTGTGACTGGTTTGAATACTCATACAGACCATTGTATTTCCCAATACATCATTGCACTGATAGTACTTATAAGTGACTAGCAGAAAAAAAACATCATTTCAAACCTGAAATGATATTTTACCCACCCGTAGCCTATGAATGTAATACGGCTGAATACGTTGCTGAATCAGTTTCTAAATAACGGATCAGGAGCAGAAATTCATTTTTCATCATATGTCTACACAATATGGGAATTAAAATTCACTAGAATTAGGATATAAACAAATCATGAATTCATCCCGAATCATCTCATTCCGCATCATTTCATCCTGGATCATCTCATCCCGCATTATCTCATCCCGCATTATTCCACCTTGCATAATTTTACCAGCATTCTAATCATTCTTAATATTACACTATCATACACGTCAACAAACCTAGTCAAATTTAACTATCATGATGATATGCTAGTGAAACATTATAAACGGGTAACCGAATACGGAATTGGCGGATTTTGAAAAAATTAAATGGATGAAGGAGAAATTAGGTTGTTAGATTTCAAGAAACGGTCATTTAAAATAGACAGGCAAAGGAAACTAACTATTTGGCTATAAAGAGGCATTATTTGGTCATCATGTACTCATGATAATGTATTGAAGGTTAAAACTCAATGGATGCAACTCAAAGATTTATACTTAAAAATATAACATACGGCTGTATTCGATCCCGTGCCTCTCTCTTCCTCCCTCGCGCACTCTATACCACTAAGCCACACGAATGGGTGCGTGCATACAAACTCTTGCTTTCCAGTATAGTTCCACTCGCTAGATACTGGACTGTGTGCCCATTTCTCTTTTCCACTCTCTGCCTACTCAGCAGAGCGAGTGTGCTTGGGAGTGGAACGTATGCACATGCTATGTATTCCTAATTGAATTGTTATTTTTATTATTGTTATATTAATTATCCGTACCTCCGAAACTAATTAGCCAATGTAGCTGGAATTCAATAGCGATGGTTCTAAGTACAGTCTCAAACTATATGCTGAATCTTAATTAAATCCTTACATCCGTTCGTGAGTTATCATGCGCACAGACAGACAGACCGACAGACAGACAACATCGAACCCGCTCTGTAAATGGCTGCGCCCATTAATAAACGGTTAACCGAGTACGGAATGGGCGCAGATTTAGAAACGATTAAATAAGAGAGGATTATTGGAAAAGATAATTATATTATTAGTTGCAGATTTAGAAAAAGTTTAAATGGAGAGGATTATTTGAAAGGATAATTATAATATTAGTTATATTTCCTCCAAAACCTTACAGCACAATATCTACATATTCAATTCCAAACAATCACTTTAAAATCTGACAGACTCTTAAATTAGATGTAGCATAAAGGGAAATACAACCACATAGCTAAGAACGTAAATCTCTAATTGCCCCATTCAGAGCAGAAATAATTCATGGCGGAAACTCAATGACCAGATTAAACTCTATGATTAAAAATCTGCAAAAATAATGCGTCCTCCGGTATTCGATCCCCCATCCTCCCTTACTCTATCACGTACGCTTACCACTAGGCCACACGACTAGTTCCTTGTATATACATTATTTCTTTCGAGTATTATTCCACTCGTCAGTTACTGGACTGTGTGCTTGTGCGCTACTTCCCTTTCTCTTTTCCACTCTCTGCCTGGTGAGCGTAGCTGTGCTTGTGACTGGAACGTATGTAATTGCATTGTAAGTGATGACTCATCGCGCTTTAATTATCAATAACTCTGAAACTAATTATTCAAAAATTCTGAAATTCAATAGCGATGGTCCCATGTAGTATATACACCTGTGTTGTAAATCTTATTTTAATCCATGCATCCGTTCTTGAGTTATCGTGCGCACAGACGGACAGACAGACCGACCGACCGACAGACCGACCGACAACATCGAACCCGCTCTAAGAATGGCTGCGCCCATTAATAAACGGTTAACCGAGTACGGAATGGGCGCAGATTTAGAAACGATTAAATAAGAGAGGATTATTGGAAAAGATAATTATATTATTAGTTGCAGATTTAGAAAAAGTTTAAGTGGAGAGGATTATTTGAAAGGATAATTATAATATTAGTTATATTTCCTCCAAAACCTTACAGCACAATATCTACATATTCAATTCCAAACAATCACTTTAAAATCTGACAGACTCTTAAATTAGATGTAGCATAAAGGGAAATACAACCACATAGCTAAGAACGTAAATCTCTAATTGCCCCATTCAGAGCAGAAATAATTCATGGCGGAAACTCAATGACCAGATTAAACTCTATGATTAAAAATCTGCAAAAATAATGCGTCCTCCGGTATTCGATCCCCCATCCTCCCTTACTCTATCACGTACGCTGGCCACTAGGCCACACGACTAGTTCCTTGTATATACATTATTTCTTTCGAGTATTATTCCACTCGTCAGTTACTGGACTGTGTGCTTGTGCGGTACTTCCCTTTCTCTTTTCCACTCTCTGCCTGCTGAGCGTAGCTGTGCTTGAGACTGGAACGTATGTAATTGCATTGTAAGTGATGACTCATCGCGCTTTAATTATCAATAACTCTGAAACTAATTATTCTAAAATTCTGAAATTCAATAGCGATGGTCCCATGTAGTATATACACCTGTGTTCTAAAACTTAACTTAATCCATGCATCGGTTCTTGAGTTATCGTGCGCACAGACAGACAGACCGACCGACCGACAACATCGAACCCGCTCTAGGAAGGGCTGCGCCCATTAATAAACGGTTAACCGAATACGGAATGGGCGCAGATTTAGAAACGATTAAATTTGGAGAGGATTATGGAAAAGATAATTATATCATTAGTTGCAGATTTAGAAACGATTAAATTTGCAGAGGATTATTGGAAAAGATAATTATATCATTAGTTGCAGATTTAGAAAACGTTTCAATCGAGAGGATTATTTGAAAGGATTATTATACTATTAGTTATGTTTCCTCCAAAACCTTACAGCACAATTATCAATTATTAAATAATCTATAAATTGTCAAATAATCTATCAATTATCAAATAATCTATCAATTATCAAATAATCCATCAGTTATCAAATAATCCATCAATTATCAAATAATCTATCAATTGTCAAATAATCTATCAATTGTCAAATAATCTATCAATTATCAAATAATCTATCAATTGTCATATAATCTATCATTTCTCAAAAAACGAAAAACCGAATACTGAATGGGTACAGATTTAGAAACGATTAAATTTGAAGAGGATTATTGGAAAAGATAATTATATCATTAGTTGCAGATTTCAAAAAAGTTTAAATGGAGTGGATTATTTGAAAGGATAATTATAATATTAGTTATGTTTCCTCCAAAACCTTACAGCGCAATGTGTACATATTCAATTCCAAGCAATCACTTTAAAACCTGACAGACATTTGAATTAGATGTAGCAGTAAGGGAATTACAACCACATAGCTAAAATGGGAAATCTCTAATCACCCCATACAAAGCAGAGATACTTTATGGCGGAAACTCAATGACCAGATTAGACTATGATTAAAAATCTGCAAAAATAATGCGACACCCGGTATTCGAACCCCCATCCTCCCTTGCTCTGTCACGCACGCAAACCAGTAGGCCACACGACTAGTTCCTTGCATTCATTATATTACTTTCGAGTCTTGTTCCACTCGCCAGCTACTGGACTGTGTGGTGGTGCGCAATTTCCCTTTCTCTTTTCCACTCTCTGCTTGGTGACTGGAACGTATGTAATTGCATAGTAAGTGATGACTCATCGCGCTTTAATTATCAATAACTCTAAAACTAATTATTCAAAAATTCTGAAATTCAATAGCGATGGTCCCATGTAGCATATACACCTGTGTTCTAAATCTTATCTTAATCCATGCATCCGTTCTTGAGTTATCGTGCGCACAGACGGACAGACCGACCGACCGACAACATCGAACCCGCTCTAAGAATGGCTGCGCCCATTAATAAACGGTTAACCGAATACGGAATGGGCGCAATTTAGAAACGATTAAATTTGGAGAGGATTATTGGAAAAGATAATTATATTATTAGTTGCAGATTTAGAAAAAGTTTAAGTGAGAGGATTATTTGAAAGAATAATTATAATATTAGTTATATTTCCTCCAAAACCTTAAAGAACAAAACGTACATATTCAATTCAAACTGATCATGTTAAAATCTGACAGACTCTTAAATTAGACGTAGCATAAAGAGAAATACAACCACACAGCTAAAAGGGTAAATCTCTAATCACCCCATACAAAGCAGAAATAATTTATGGCGGAAACTCAATGACAAGCTTAAACTCTATGATTTAAAATCTGCAAAAATTAATCAGCTACCTGGATTCGATCCCCTGTCCTCCCTTTACACAGCACGCGCTCTTACCACTACGCCACGCGACTTGTTTGTAATAATAATATTTCTTTCGACACTTGTTCCTCTCCCCAGCTACTGGACTGTGTGCTTGTGCGCTACTTCCCTTTCTCTTTTCCACTCTCTGCCTGCTGAGCGTAGCTGTGCTTGTGACTGGAACGTATGTAATTGCATTGTAAGTGATGACTCATCGCGCTTTAATTATCAATAACTCTGAAAATAATTATTCAAAAATTCTGAAATTCAATAGCGATGGTCCCCTGTAGCATATACACCTGTGTTGTAAATCTTATCTTAATGTATGCATTAGTTCTTGAGTTATCGTGCGCACAGACGGACAGACAGACCGACCGACAGACCGACCGACAACATCGAACCCGCTCTAAGAATGGCTGCGCCCATTAATAAACGGTTAACCGAGTACGGAATGGGCGCAGATTTAGAAACGATTAATTTGGAGAAGAATTATTGGAAAAAATAATAATACTATTAGTTGCAGATTTCGAAAAAAATTAATTGGAGTGGATTATTTGAAAGGATAATTATAATATTAGTTATGTTTCCTCCAAAACCTTACAGCGCAATATGTTCATATGCAATTCCAAATAATCACTTTAAAATCTGACAGACTCTTAATTAGATGTAGCATTAAGGTAAATACAACCACATAGCCAAAAATGGAAATCTCTAATCACCCCATACAAAGCGGAAATAATTTATAGCGGAAACTCAATGACGAGATTAAACCCTATGATTAAAAATCTGCAAAAATAAATTATCTACCTGGATTCGATCCCCTGTCCTCCCCTTGTACATCCCGCGCTCTTACCACTACGCCACGCAACTTCGTGCTTGCATTAATCATATTTGTTTCAAGTCTTGTTCCACACGCCAGCTACTGGACTGTGTGCTTGTGCGCTACTTCCCTTTCTCTTTTCCACTCTCTGCCTGCTGAGCGTAGCTGTGCTTGTGACTGGAACGTATGTAATTGCATTGCAAGTGATGACTCATCGCGCTTTAATTATCAATAACTCTGAAACTAATTATTCTAAAATTCTGAAATTCAATAGGGATGGTCCCATGTAGCATATACATCTGTGTTCTAAATCTAATGTAAATCCATGCATCCGTTCTTGAGTTATCGTGCGCACAGACGGACAGACAGACCGACCCGACCGACCGACCGACCGACAACATCGAACCCGCTCTAAGAATGGCTGCGCCCATTAATCAACGGTTAACCAAGTACAGAATGGGCGCAGATTTAGAAACGATTAAATAAGAGAGGATTATTGGAAGAGATACTTATATTATTAGTTGCAGATTTAGAAAAGTTGAACTGGAGAGGATTATTTGAAAGGATAATTATAATATTAGTTATATTTCCTCCAAAACCTTACAGCACAATATCTACATATTCAATTCCAAACAATCACTTTAAAATCTGACAGACTCTTAAATTAGATGTAGCATAAAGGGAAATACAACCACATAGCTAAGAACGTAAATCTCTAATTGCCCCATTCAGAGCAGAAATAATTCATGGCGGAAACTCAATGACCAGATTAAACTCTATGATTAAAAATCTGCAAAAATAATGCGTCCTCCGGTATTCGATCCCCCATCCTCCCTTACTCTATCACGTACGCTTGCCACTAGGCCACACGACTAGTTCCTTGTATATACATTATTTCTTTCGAGTATTATTCCACTCGTCAGTTACTGGACTGTGTGCTTGTGCGTACAGTGTAAGTAATGTAATTGCATTGTAAGTGATGACTCATTGCGCTTTAATTATCAATAACTCTGAAACTAATTATTATAAAATTCTGAAATTCAATAGCGATGGTCCCATGTAGTATATACACCTGTGTTGTAAATCTTATTTTAATCCATGCATGCGTTCTTGAGTTATCGTGCGCACAGACAGACAGACCAACCGACCGACAACATCGAACCCGCTCTAGGAATGGCTGCGCCCATTAATAAACGGTTAACCGAATACGGAATGGGCGCAGATTTAGAAAAATTTAAATTGGAGAGAATTAGTGGAAAGGATAATTATAATATTAGATATGTTTCCTCCAAAACCTTACAGCACAATATGTAACATGTTCAACTCCAAACAATCACTTTTACGTCTGACCGACAGACCGAGTCTTAAATTAGATGTAGTTCAAAGAGAAACACAACCACATAGCTAAAAATTGGAGCAGGATAGAAGCTATCCCTTCTGCCGGTTTGAACTCCAATCGTTGTATGTAGTGAATTGTGGACGGCTGTACCGATCGCAGTGGGGAATTCGCCCCATAGTATGTACAGTATATTAATAAACGGGTAACCGAATACGGAATTGGCGGATTTTGAAAAAATTAAATGGATAAAGGAGTTAATAGGTTGTCAAGGTTTCAAGAAAAGGTCGCTTCAAATAGATATGTGAAGGCAAACTATCTATTTTACTATAAACAGGCATTCTCTGGTCACCCCGTACTCATGATAATGTATTAAAGGTTAAAACTCAATGCCTGAAACTCAAAGACTTAAACTTGATGTATAAAAAAATGCAAAATTAAGACATCCAGCTGTATTAGATCCCGTGCCTCTCTCTTTCTCCCTCGCGCGCTCTATACCACTAAGCCACTGGAATGTCTGCGTGTAAGTGTTTCTCCTTTCTCTTTCGACTATCTTCCTACTCAGCTGGATGTGTGCTTGTGAGGGAACATATGTACATTCAATGTATCATATGGCTACTTGAAACTTACAATTAACTTTAATTATCTATAACTCCGATGTTAGTGAACCAATATGGCTGAAAATCAAAAGCGATGATGCCCTACCGTATAAACATCTTTGTTGAAAATTTCATGCAAATACATGCATCCTTTCGTGAGTTATCGTGCGCACAGACAGACAGACGGACAGACCGACAGACAGACAACATCGACCCCCTCTAAGAATGGCTCCGCCAATTAATAATGGATATATAGTAGATTCCTATAGATATCTATAGATTCCTATAGAAACCTATAGATACCCATTGGTATATACTATAAATATACAGTAGATATACATGTATCCGGGAAATGGTGGACGGCTTTACCGATCGCAATAGGGATTTCGCCTATTAGTATATACAGTATATTATAATAATGGATATATAGTAGATTCCTATAGATATCTATAGATTCCTATAGACATCTATAGATTCCTATAGACATCTATAGATTCCTATAGAAATCTATAGATACCCATTGGTATATACTATAAATATACAATAGTCATACATATATCCGGGAAATTGTGGACGGCTTTACCGATGGCAATAGGGATTTCGCCCAATAGTATATACAGTATATTTATAATGGATATATAGTAGATTCCTATAGATATCTATAGATTCCTATAGAAACCTATAGATACCCATTGGTATATACTATAAATACACAGTAGATATACATATATCCGGGAAATTGTGGACGGCTTTACCCATCGCAATAGGGATTTCGCCCCATAGTATATACAGTATATCAATAATGGATATATAGTATGTTCCTATAGATATCTATGGATTCCTATAGATATCTATGGATTCCTATAGAAATCTATGGATTCCTATAGATACTTATTGGTATATAATATAGATTTACAGTAAATTTAAATATATCCTAGAAAATGTGGACGGCTTCACCGATCGCATTAGCCTGTTTTTCAAACCGGCAAAAAGGGAAATCTCTAATCACCCCATACAAAGCAGAAATAATTTATGTTGGAAACTCAATGACAAGCTTAAACTCTATGATTTAAAATCTGCAAAAATAAACATGCTAACTGGATTCGATCCCCTGTCCTCCCCTGATACATCACGCGCTCTAACCACTACGTCACGAGACTTGTTGCATGTATTAATCATATTTCTTTCGACTCTTGTTCCACTCCCCAGCTACTCGACTATGTGCTTCTGCGCTAATTCCCTTTCTCTTTTCCACTCTCTGCCTGGTGAGCGTAGCTGTGCTTGTGAGTGGAACGTATGTTATTGCGTTGTAAGTGATGACTCATCGCGCTTTAATTATTAATAACTCTGAAAATAATTATTCAAAAATTCTCAAATTCTATAGCGATGGTCCCCTGTAGCATATACACCTGTGTTGTAAATCTTATCTTAATGCATGCATCCGTTCTTGAGTTATCGTGCTCACAGACGGACGGACAGACTGACCGACAACATCGAACCCGCTCTAAGAATGGCTGCGCCCATTAAAAACGGTTAACCGAATACGGAATGGGCGCAGATTTAGAAACGATTAAATTTGGAGAGGATTATTGGAAAAGATAATTATATCATTAGTTGCAGTTTTAGAAAACGTTTCAATCGAGAGGATTATTGGAAAGGATTATTATACTATAGTTGTGCTACCCGGCTTCGCCCGGGGGTTTTGTGGCAGGAAACTAATAACAAATATAAGAACACTCTCCCGTAGAATCTTTGGCTCCCTCATGTATTTTTTAAAATTATTAATTCTCCCTCAGATACTTAAGATCTCATTACAACCTTCAGATATCCGATTAGGCATTTACAGCTCCCGCTGAATCTGTAGCTCTGGAATGAAATTTAGAGCTCTCCCGTCAAACGTAAAGTTAGCCCGTCAAATGTATAGCTCTCCCGTGAAATCTATAGCTCTCCCGTGAAATCTGTAGCTCTCCCATCAAATTTATAGCTCTCCCGTCTTATTTACGTCTCTCCCGTCAAAGATATAGCTCTATTGCCAAACCTGTATTTCTACCGTACCTATTATTCCCCCGTTGAAACCATAGTTCTCTAGTCAAACCGAAAGCCCTTCCGTCAAACCTTTAGCTCTCCCGTTGAATGTATGCTCCAGCCTCTACTCTTCGAAGAGAGAGCAAAGCAATGAACAAAGAGAGCAAAGGTTCTAGGGAAAAAGTTTCATCCTGTACATACAAACTTCAAAACGGTGCTTAAAATTTCAAAAGGATGACGCCCTATGCAAAGAAAATAGTGAAATAATATCGAGAATAGTGAAAGAGCAGCCCAAAAAGTGAAGGAGCAGCCAAAATAGTGAAAGAGCAGCCAAAATAGTTAAAGAGCAGCCAAAATAGTTAAAGAGCAGCCAAAATAGTGAAAGAGCAGCCAAAATAGTTAAAGAGCAGCCAAAATAGTGAAAGAGCAGCCAAAATAGCGAAAGAGTAACGTCAATAGTGAAAGAGTATCGAAAATAGTGAAAGAGTATCGAAAATAGTGAAAGAGTATCGAAAATAGTGAAAGAGTATCGTAAATAGTGAAAAAGTATCCAAATAATAAAAGAGTATCGAAAGCTTTTGATCATTTTCGAAACTTTCACTTTGAAACATCAATGATACTTTTACGTTTTGCAAAAGCATCAGGGCTGTACAGACAAACTTTGAGATTTATAGTTAAGAATTAGTTATGTTTCCTCCAAAACCTTACAGCACAATTATTAATCTATAAATTGTCAAATAATCTATCAATTATCAAATAATCTATCAATTATCAAATAATCTATCAATTATCAAATAATCTATCAATTATCAAATAATCTATCAGAATTGCTATTGCGATCGGTGAAAGCCGTTAACAATTTGACATTTTGGTTATATTCTAGTAGATATACATTAAAAATATAGAGAATATCTATAAGAATCTATATAAATCTACTATATATCCGAAAAATGAACATAGTATATACTATGGGGCGGAATCACTATTGCGATCGGTGAAAGCCGTTAACAATTTGACATTTTAGTTATATACTAGTAGATATACTTGATGCATAAATTTTATATTCAATAGAATCTATTTCACCTTACTAAATAGGCAAAATGTTGTATATACTATATAGTATGGGACGAAATTCCTATTGCAATTGGTGAAAGCCGTTAATTATTTGCCTTTTATAGTCCAGTATCTGCTGTAGCTACACTTAAAAAAGACATTTGTTAGAAAGGGTACGATAAGCAGATGCTTATTTAAGTAATTTCTTACATTGTTGCAGAAAAACTAATTCCAACATTGTCATATGCAGCGCCGGCACTCCTGTGTTGTAGTATGTTCCTAGTAGTTACCGCAGGAAACGCTGCAAATGTAACGGGAAAATCAGACGCATAGATGCATACCCCTTTTTACAACATACATCTTTACAGTTCGAATACCTATACATACCATTACCGCTCACCAGATTTACTGTTGTAGTGTCTTAGTTACATGAATTTCCAAAATTCACTCATTCATTCTTCTGATTTTTGAATTACAAAAAATTTCGCACTATGGTGGAACACCAAGAAAGTTAGCGAAAATGATGAGTTTGCACAAGCAAATCTGCGCGCCGTTTCAATACATAGCAGTAACGAACAAGATACCATGGTGATATGAAAGAATTGTTCAGTCTCCTGAGGTTCATGCTTTTTCTTGCATAATTTCATTATTAATGTGTACTACCAGGTGTTAAAATGTATTTCAAACCGGCGGAAAAGGATAGCTTCTATCCTGCTCCAATTTTTAAGTCTGGAGGAAGTTCATTCTTAGTGGCAGAACCGCTGAATCGCTACGCACTATATTTAATTGCAATTAACTGATTCCACAGATTATCACATTTATCAATAAGTTACATCATTGGAAAGCATGATTCTTTCTCTACAAGAATATCATAAGAAGTCCGTGGGCAGCCGACAAAATATAAAAATAATTAAAATTGAAACATCCCCCTCATACCCTAACAACACTCTACAAGCAATGGACCGACTCTTTTATTCCCATTTCTTCCCCACACTCTCTTCTTCACTAAGAACTTCTAAGAAATTCTAACGAGGTGCCGCATTTCTTATACCTACAAGATACATAATAACAATTCGCACGCATTTCATCCCAAATCCTTAAATGGACTATGACTTTGCAGAAATCTCTGTTAAAATCCCTTTAATCCCTTAAGAGCCAATTTGGTTCTGCCATCTCTTGGACAAACGCATTACCACTGAAAAAAGGTACCTTAATGCTATTCATAAGAATCAGGAGTCGACATGACAAAACCAATAAGTCATTAGAATCCTCACTAATGTATGTCAAAGGACGCGAAATGATGACCTTCTACTCTTGACACAATCTGACATCCCATGATTCTAACTAACAAGTCCTTAACCATTCTAACTAATCGCTTCCACTAGCCTCCCCCCATGTTGATGCAAGAGGATTTAGTCTCCATTCGATCCTTGCGACTGAATGCTGCTCCTTTATTCGATCTCAGTCCAACGGCTTCAATATGTTCTTCACTCCGATAAAGCTCATACCCTGGTCGCTGTACACCCGGTCGTATTCTTCGAGCAAAGAATCTCCTGAAGGACTGCAGGAAGGCTTCCGTACTGAGAGATGATCCCCATTCAAGGTGTACCGCTTGGTAGACGGAAAAAGTGTATATCCGTACCGGTTACTTAAAAGACCGAAGTATCCGTATCTTTCGGAAGAGTTGACCCTTCTTGTTCCAGTGGCTTCACATTAAACCGATGACAGAATCCACAAGATGAAAAAATCTTCTTTACAATTTGCCTGTTCCTCACAAGCAAAAACTATTTACGCAAGATTCTCATACACACCTTTGTACTCTAATAATGATGACGGAGATGAATTTCCCGTGCCAACAGCTCCATTACCCTATGATGGTCTGGAATAAGAATCGGATACTTAAACTGCTAACGGTCCGATCCTTCCGTAATTTAAATAACAACCCGATAAATCCCGTCCTCATCCATGTAGGTCTTTAATCTCTTGAGCCCCAATGTAGTGGATATAAACAACGCACTCCCCCCGTTTTAGCCCATTGTTGTCATGTGAATATAAACATTCACATGATGGTTGCCATTTCTAACTGCATGAATTTATGTAAACAAAATACTTTGTCACCGCCTGATATTGTAAATAAGATGCAAACAAAAACTGGAAAACAGCCCGATGACTTGTATTCAAACATTTTCAGTTATATGCCTCTACATATTCTGACCAATTAAGGTATTTCATATCTTCAAGAGAAAGGACAGTAGCGTTTGACAAATGAGTTTGGTTAGATGAATTTCCTCCTTGGAAAGTTTCTCTTATTATTTCTACAATGTCCGGAGGAAAAATAATTGTTTTCTTTGCGATTTCAGCCTTTTTGCACATTAGATAGAGAGTACTATAAAGCTAATACCGCATCTCCTTTCCTTCGTGACCTTTCTTGAACTTTGTACGCAAAATCAGCCCTTTCGTTCCCTGTGCCATATCCCTGCAATCTAATATATAAAACAGAAAGTTTGTTGGTGTCACCGTATAGATTCCATTTTCGTGAAAGTCTCACGGAAATGTTATCGCCGCATACTTTTGCATACTTTTGCCAATTTTAGCATACTTGTGCCAATTTCAGCATACTTGTGCCAATTTCAGCATACTTGTGCCAATTTCAGCATACTTGTGCCAATTTTAGCATACTTGTGCCAATTTTAGCATACTTGTGCCAATTTTAGCATAATTTTGCCTATTTTAGCATACTTTTGCCAATCTTATACTATAAATCTCACTGTTTGTCTGTGCCACTTTCACTTTTTCACTTTCATTTTCACTTTCTTTTCCATTTTCAGTTTTATTTTCACTTTAACGGTGTTCCACTTATATTCGGAGGGGGGAGTAGTGGGAAAATGGGGTTTCTGGCGCAATTTTGGTACGAGACCCTAAAATCCGTCAAATATTCAAGATTCCAACCCCAAAACATCCAAATACCACTCTAATTCCCAACCAAAAACTCGCAATACGTCGCACTCGTACCTTTGCCAGAATTTTTAATTATACACCAATTCATCCTAATTTTACCATATTTTTAAACAAAATCTGAAAAAATTAAAGAATTTAAATATTCTAGCGAAAATTAAACAAAATGTTATTTTATCCTCTTACTTTCAACTGCGCTACTATAATTTACACTGTTTTTATGCAAAATCACCCAAATATTTAATGAAAACTTAATGAATTTTATAACCAACATATTTAGCATTATATTGGTATAAAACATTAAAACTCGGTATTGTATAAACATAATTTATCAGAAAAAATACAAACATTTTATCTTTAAATTCAGAAACGTTATCCCCGCAAAAAGAGTGTAAAAACGCAAGTATTTATTTTATTCGTACTGAATTTGTGCAAAAGGTCTTCGCTTTTCCACTGGATTACAGGGTTCGCTGCTGCTATTAACAGTCAGCGTGCGCTCCAACTAATGTCGCCAGCGCCCTGCCAGACTCCACTAAGCCCCACCTCACGCTGCAGACGAAAGATGACCGCACCATACCCGATCTTCCCTAGGAAAGTCGAGCATAGCGAGAGCCTGGAACACCCATACGAAGACCCGGATTCGAACCCACAACCAGACAAGCATATAAGGCCGGCCGCATCCTTACACACTCACCCAGAAGTGAGACGAACAAGAAAGGGGAAATTTATCTCCTACTTAAGCTAATTAGTTGCGCGATAACAGTAAAAAAATTAAAGCGTATCCGAGATCTGAACTCACAACCCGCCGAACACGATCCTGTTTTTATACCACCCGCACAGCCGGAACTGTTAGAAGGACGGCAAACTAAACGTACTTATACCGCACGCCCGTATTCAAACTCTCGCGCGCTCAAAATATCAAAATTCAGTGCATATTTGGGGGCTTCTTTAGTAAGTGAGCTACAATGGGAAACATAGCAACAGAAATTTAAGTGAGCTACAAGTAGTCGGGTGACAACCTTCTAGCAGTAGCAGTTAGTGTTCCGAGTATTTTAACCTTACCTAACCCGCACCAAAAATTTAAGGTTGTCTATCGTAACCTAACCTTCACTCGCTCAATGAGGCCCTCGTCCTTAGATCATCGGTCCGCGAAATGCCTACGGCATTTCGCGGAACCTTCTGACCTAAGGCCTCGTGCCTCATTTCGCTTCGTTCAGGTCAGGTTACAAAAGCCAACCTTAACGTTTTTGTTGCAACACCCCGAATAGACTAAGGATTGGAAAATCAGTTGTGTCACCCGACTATCTATGAAATACGAACAATCAAGCGTTTCTAAGGGAACAGCGTAATTGTGTAGCTCACTTACTAAAGAACAGCCCATATTTGTAGCTGTGCTTCTGCAATTGGTCAAATATGAATGGTGTCGTCTTAAAATTACAGTTACCCAGCAAAATAATTTATTTTAACCTATGGTATAACTAAAGGAACCCACAAAAGAAGAATCCCGTATAGTTCTTAAGAATAATTGTATTCAAAGCGCCTTATCGGTCTTATCACCAAACCACATCCGGTATTACACACTTCAATTATCTTTATTGCTTTAACATAATGCTTTGGCAAATCTGTAGCCGACTATTCTCCAGCACAGTATATTTGCCATTGAACTCGCGCGTCTTCTTTCCACGCATTATTTACGTGTAAATTTTGTGTGTATTATTTTAAACGTAAAACTTACGCTTATATTTTATACGCTGATTTTATACGTATTATTTTATCCATATTATTTCAACCTATTAATTACCAGCAAATTTTCTATGCGTGTTTAATACGCGCAATTTCAACGTTTTAATAATGGGCATGTTTTGGTTATGCTATTTGAACACATTTAAAACATTTATACGTTATACGTAATACTTCTGTGTATTATTTATACCATATAATTAGGTAATTCTCCATATACTTATATAATTCCTGCAGCATTTTAAACTGTGCTGGTGGGGTTAAAATTTAAAAAACAATTAAATGTTGTTTAATATGTTTATATTGAGTAGCTAAGCTTCATAAATCCAATGAATATAGCAAAAACACAGCGTAAGGCGCCTAGGTAAAGATATCTAATTTAGACGTTATGCACATCAAACGCGTGTCAACAATTTTGAAATTAATTTTAAAATTAATAAAAAGTGCCAATAAACAACATCCCAATCAAAAATTTCCAAAAATCAACAAAAATTATTTTGACCGCCATGTTGGATTTTCTCAGAGAGCCCCAAAGTTAACCTTTTGCAGTTTTTTCTTTCACAAACTTATTTTATGCACTAAGGCGATGAAAATATGTCCTGTACGCCATGTTGGATTTCGTCTTACTTCACCCCCATATTCGGTTTTAAAGTCCAAATTTCACCAAACTTCAAACTAAATCTATTTCGTATATTTACTAATAAAATTTTTATTAATAAAAAATCTTACTAATAAATGGCTGCCATAATTACTACACATCAAAAAATGTCAAACTCGAAGCAAGCAACGTTGTTATATTGCAACGAATGTGATGATTACGTTCCAGTAACTCATTGCATTTCGCATATACCTCTCGAGGGTGAAATAAATTTAAATAATTTCTTGTTTTACTGCAACTCATGCGATGTCCTGATTTCAGCACCCAGATTTAGACGACATTTATTGAGCTCAAAATGCAAGTCAAAACCCGAACATAAATTACTTGGAACTTGTTTTAAAGAATTATTTAACCAATTCAAGTTTACTTACTGTAAATATTGTAATAAACATGTTAATGAAATCGGCTTTGAAATACATGTTAAATCCTCAAACCACATAGCTAATGTTGTCAATTATGGGGAAGATGAATCAGATTAATATATTAAACTTATCACCACCTCTAAAATATCTGTACGTTTTCAAAATAAAATTTTATTCACATAAAATATTTATTAATAAATGGAAAACAAACTCAAAGCAAAACATTGTAATATTTGCAATAAAGATATTTCAAGCACTAATTGGGCTAAACATGAAAAGTCGACAAAGCATTTAGAAAATGTTAATCGGATAAATTTAAGAGAATGTAATATCTGTTTTATAAAAGTGGATAAATCTCAATGGGATACGCATATTAATTCAACCGATCATACGAAAAGAATTTGGAAATGGCTTGAATCATTCTATTCTATAAACGAACCATTACCTAATTGGAAAGCTAAATTTGAGAAACATGAAGAGGATGACAACTTCAATGTTAGTATTGCAGAAGAATCATGTAAAGGAGCATTAAAAACTCTAAGTTTTGTTGCAAAAACAGAACATAAAAGTCAATTGTCTTTTGATCATTTCATTGAAAAATTACCGGATTCTATTGCTTTAAAATTACCTATTCATGCTAAAATGGATCAATTTAAGGTTCAGCTAGTTTTGAATGGAGAATTCGAAAATAGAAAAACTGGTATTATAGAAGAAAGACAAATATTATCAAAACCACAATCTATTTATAACCATGCAGAAATTAAAAAAGTATCCACAAATTGTCTTAACGAAATAAATAAAACAATTAAAGAATTTGATAATAACCTCAGTTACCTCATCCTGCAGAAAGTGAAAACGATTGACGTAAAAACATCAAGCCTGAAACCTCTAAAGTTGAAAACTCTAAGAGGCGCATCTTATGTTGAGTTGCCAAAAGAAATTGCTGACAGAAAAGCAGTTATTAATATAAAAAACGAAGATAATAAGTGTTTCAAATATTCAGTTTTGTGCCATTTCCTTAATGTGAAAAAAGATCCCCAAAGAGTTTCAAAATATAAAAATGTCGACCCCGCAATATATAACCTAGACTTTACAAAAACTATTTTCCCAATCGAATTTAAATCAATTAAAAGTTTTGAAAAACTTAATAACCTCTCCATTTGCGTTTTTGGAATCACAGAACGAAAGAAAAAAAATAAATATACTAAAGATAAAGAAGAAGAAAGGAAATTGGATATAATACCTCTGAATAAGTGTAATTGGAAATGCAAAGATAAATCTAGATATATAAACCTCCTTTATTTTAACAATCATTTTTGTTATATAAAAGACCTGTCTAGGCTTGTAAAATCTCAAATAACAAAACATAAAACGCAGATACATATCTGTAGATTATGTCTTAGAGGATTTCACAAACAAGATGAACTACAAACCCATGAGCCTAAATGCCGACATTTTTTAAAAGATGGAGGCGCAGTACTTAAATTTCCGGAAGATTCTCTTATTTTATTTAAAAACTTAGACAATGAATATAAACATCCGCAAATTATACACGCAGACTTTGAATCATTAAATAAAAATATAGGTGATAAAAACAATAAAACGGTTAGCAAGCACGAGTTGGTCTCTTACGTAATGAAGTTTGTTGGAACATATGAGAAAATAATAACGTATGTAGGGAAAAAAGGTAACGATGTTATAAACCACTTCCTTCAAACCTTAGTGAAAGAAATACAAGAAATGAATAAAGATTTATTGGAAAGATTGGAAAAATATAAGTATCCTAGTTTAAGCAAAGAGTATTCTATGGATTTTAGGTATGCAAAAACATGCTATATATGCAAACAAGATTTTACCGATGGGTGTTTATGCGGCAATGGAGAATTTGATAGTGATATGAAATGTACAAAATGCAAAAAACATAGAAAATGCTCAATTAAAGTAAGAGACCATGATCACAGAGCAGATGGTGGTCCATACAGAGGAGCAGCTCATTCGTATTGTAATTTAAAGCGAAAAACCACTTTCAACGTCCCATGTTATTTTCACAACGGGCAAAAGTATGATTTTAAATTTATAGTCAGAAAATTATATAAAATAAGCAAAAAACTAAGATTCATTGCTCAAACAGAAGAAAATTATCTTTTTCTATCCCTTACCATTCCAGAAACAAACTTGACCCTCCGATTTATGGACATGTACAAGATGCAATCAGAATCTTTAGATACACTAGCAAAAACATTACTTGGAAAAAACAATGAAGGTATTGATAAATTCAAGTATACAAGAAAATACTATAAACATTTATCCATTGAAAACTTTGAAAAGATTTGTATGAAAGGCGTTTTTCCTTACGAATGGTTGGATTCATACAAAAAACTTGAATTTGCTTGTTTACCAGAACAACATTGTTTTGAATCAAAACTAAAAGAAGATAAATGCAGCGACGAAGACTATAACAGGGCTTTAGAATGTTGGAATATCTTAGAATGCGAAACATTTAAAGATTACCTACTTCACTACAATATAATAGACGTTTTAATTCAAACTGATGTGATGGAAGAATTTCGAAATGTATCACATAAATCAGTAAACTTGGACCCATGCCACTACCTAACGTTATCAAGCCTAAGTTGGGATGCTATGCTAAAATTTACTAAAGTGCAACTTGAGATTTTAAAAGATCCTGAAATGATAATGTTTATACAAAAAAATATAAGAGGAGGTCTTTCCTTTGTCAGAAAAAGAAAACTTGAATTAAACAATAAACGTTTACTTTCCTACGATTCCTCGAAAGAATCTACGTATTTTGTTCCAGTCGATGAAAATAATCAATACGGGGGTGCATTGAGCAAGGAAATTGGAGAAAAAGATTTTAAATGGTGCACCCCAGACGAAGTTGAATGCATATCTAAAAACTTTAATAATATTTCAGATAACAACGAGACTGGATATATTATGGAAATTGATGGTTATTTCCCTCCAGAATGCCACGATTTGTTAAATGACTATCCACCACTACCAGATCATACCACAATTAATCCTGAAGAATATTCCTCTTATCAAAAATGTTTACATTCAAAATTAAATAAAAAATTTGTTAAACCAACCCAAAAACTGATGGCGACACTAAGAGAAAAAAAGGAATATGGGACTGATTATCGCAATTTAAAACAGGCGATTGAATTAGGCTTTGTGGTAACAAAAGTTCATAGAATATTAAAATATACACAATCTTGCTGGCTAAAACCATTTGTAGACTTTATGACGAATATGCGAAAAAATTCTACATCAGACGTTCATAAGAATTTTTATAAAAAGATGGTGAATGTAATATTTGGTAAATCAATCGAGTCGGTGTTTAAAAGGCAGGACATTCGTTTGGTAACCGATAGATTACAAGCAGAAAAATATGCTTTCCGACCTCTATTTAAATCATATACAATTTTTAGCAAACACTTGAGCGCCATTCATTCCAATAAATTGGAAGTTTTATTCGATAAACCATTTTATGTTGGATTTACATGTTTAGAAACTGCTAAAAGAGGAATCTATGATTTTGTTTATAATTATGTTAAACCAAAGTGGGGTGAAAGAGTAGAAATTGTGGGTGGGGACACGGATTCGGTTCATTTATATGTAAAAACAGATGATTTCTACGAGGATATTAAACCCGATATAGAAAAAAGGTTTGATACATCAAAGCTCAAACCCAATAATATTTTTGGTGTTCCGATAGTAAATGAAAATAAATTGCATTGTTTCAAGATCGAAACCAATGAAGATATTGTTGATCGGTTTATAGGGCTTCAAGCTAAAACCTATAGTTATACGTTTAACGGTAAAACGAAACAAGCTCAAAAGGGCATCCCAAATAGGAAACGGTGTGACATTGATGAATTTCATACTGTATGGGAAGAACAGACTCAACTGTTTACCAGTTACTTGAAGTTTGAATCTAAAAAACTGGAAGTATTTACGGTTAAAGTTAATAAAGTAAGCTTATCCCCATTTGATGACAAATCTTATATTTTAGATAATGGTATAGATACGTTAGCTTGGGGGCATTACAAAATCCCTAATCCCTAATATATTGTGATGGAACGTAGAAACCATCAAATCCGTGCCTATAACGTCTTCCTGACTCAGCTTTCGATGTGAAATCAATTACTATAAACGAATATTCTTTTAACCACCCATTTTGACAAAACCTATTAAATTCATCAAGATCCATATCGATACCAATTCTATCTCTGTGCAAATTGGTTACATCTAGTTTAGACAAACGAAATAGAATCAGGAAATTTGAATTATTTCTAATCATTCTACGATCCAAATCAAAGTAAGATTGAGACAAGTAAAACACAATGCTGTTTGAATGTCTGCCTCTCGTAAACCAAGATTTCATTTTTTCTTGATTCTTTTTCTGTATAACATCATCAAATATTATAACTGTTTTTAAGTTTGTGTCTACATCATTTGGGTCGGGTATTTGATCATCTGATGATATAAATGTAATGTGGATTGTATTTTTAATATCCATACCCCGCCCAATTCGTGTAATTAATTCGAACTTGCATAAATTATTTTGTTTTATTTTTTTCTGTTGGTTGAATATTTCCTTTACTTGTGTATTCTATATTTTTCTTGATTTAAACTGTCTCCAACTAAAATTAAATTGTTATAATCTAACAATCTTTATCTAAAATCGGCTCGAATAACAAACAAGTTATTCCGCAACCAGATTCTCCAACAACTAGACAACGAAAAGCGGTTTGTGGAAGTAGTTTATTATTTCTTCTTTGTCCTTTTTCATCAAACCAATCCATTTAATATATGTTTAATTTTTTATATACATATAAATGAAATCATTTTGTTTAAGTTGCAAATCTGAAACTGAAAACAGTGATGAAGAAGAAGGAACTACAAAGAATTCACGTAGAATTTTACGCAGTTTATGCTCAATATGCGGGAAAAAGACATGTAGATTTATTACAAAACATATAGCTGGGGGAGATATTGTTGACGTTATTGGAAAAACTGTTGGAGAAGTTCATTTTCCCGGTTCAAACTATTTAGGCCCTGGGACTAAATTTTTAGAAAGAATAAATAGAGGAGATAAACCTGTGGATAGAGTTGATGAAGCAGCAATGCATCATGATTTAGCATACCATATGCATAAAGACAAGACAAAACGGCATGAAGCTGATCGAGAATTGTTAAAGGCGCTTGACGATATAGAGGATCCTACGTTTAAAGAAAAAGTAAAAAGAGCTACAACGAAAGCAGTTATCAAACCAAAGTTATTTTTGGGATTAGGTAATGCAGATGTAAAGTCGGATGTTAAGAATTTATGACTGGATGAATTTTATCATGATCCTAAAACTGGTTACGCTGGAATAAATGATTTACCACGTAAAACAGGATTAAAACCAAAAGAAATAAAGGAATATCTGATGACTCAAGATGTTTATACAAAGCATTATCCAAAGATTTCAAAATTCAAGCGTAGAAGATTCTTTACTTCTGGTATAGATGAAATATGGCAATGTGATTTGGTTTTCATGAACCCGAAATGGGAGAAGGAAAATAACGGATACAAGTATATTAATCTAGTTATAGATACTTTTAGTAAAAAACTTTGGGCTAAACCTCTTCGAACGAAACAAGCTGAAGAAGTTGTGAAATCGTTTCAAGATATATTTAAATCTAGTAATAGAATTCCAAAGAAAATTCATTCAGATAAAGGATCTGAGTATATTTCTGCTAAAACAACTAAATTGTTTAAAGATAATAATATCGAATGGTATACTACAGAAAATGAAACTAAAGCGATGATAGTTGAGAGAGTCGCTTTGACTTTACAACGGAAAATGTATAAATATCTAACAGCAAATGAAACTACAATTTGGTATAATATTCTTGATTCTCTAGTAGATAATTATAATAATAGTTACCACACTTCAATCAAGTTAACTCCAAATCAAGCGTCTATGAAAGAGAATGAAAGTCTTGTATATTTAAATTTATATGGAGATAATAATAGACTAGGAGAATTGACAAAACATGATAAAAGTTTGAAAATAGATGTGTTTAAGGTTGGGGATATGGTTAGAACACATAAATTTGGTACTAAATTTGATAGAGGATATCAACCAACGTTTGCAGAAGAAATACTTTATATTTCAGAAATATTAGAAACTAATCCTGTTACGTATAAACTTGTTGATTATCATAATAAACCAATTAAAGGAAGTTACTATTCGTATGAAGTTGTTAAATATAATAAACCAGATGAAGAATGGGAATATGAATATATCATTAAAACCCGTAAAAAGAATAAGGGTGAGATGGAAGCTTTTGTGAAATGGAAAGGATATCCTGATATATTTAATAGTTGGGTATCACTGACTCCAGAACAGGTAGAGAATTCTGTGAAATTAAATAAAAAGATAAGAAACCAGATGAAATCAACGGTTAGGACTAAACGTCATGTTGCAAACGTTCGTTGAACGTTTGAAGTAGCGTTTGAATACCGTTAATAAATTTATTTATAATTAAATGGATGCAAGTAAGCAAATTGCGGAACAGGTTAGATTAATGAAACTTGAGAATACAAATAAAAAGAAGCTTAGAGAACAAGCGGTTGAGGATTTATCAGGCCAAGAAACGTTTCGGGTTGTTCAAGAAAAGAAATATGCTCCAATTATTGAAGCGACAACGAAAGCTGCAACAGATTCCACAAAAGAATTAACTAGTTAATTGGCTTTACAAAATTTAAAACTTGAAGAACAACGTCAATCCATCGAAGCGCAAAAAACCAGTTCAGATGCGCTTTTACAGGGTCTTGCAGGATTACAACAACAGGCTGCTATTGATTATTGATATTGACTGCTCAAGGATTATTGAACGAATCGCTAGTTACAGATATTGAAAGCATACCTCCGAGAATTTTACATTTCTTAGGAGCACGGGATAAAGACAGTCTTTCAATCCGATATGAGGACGAAGTAGATCCAAAAGGTTTTTATTTAGGAATATACCCACTTCAAGCGATTAATGAATATACTATTAACGTTAATGATAAAACATATGTTACAACTGATGGGACTTGGAAGCTGCTTACAACAAACGCTGCAAGACTTAGCCATGATGAGATATCTGACACAGATTTTAACCATTATGCAAGGATTATATTCGAAACAGGCCACCATTATACTCATGACATAAACGGAAAAAAGGTTCTAAAAACTTCAAAATCATGGAAGTGGCAAAGACTGTCAAAATACGGACAATTAAAAGGATGGTTATTCCCTTCTAGATCGAGATCAACCGGTAGTTCTACGGGTGAATCTGGATATAGTGGAACCGGATTGGTCAAATTTATTCCTTCTGATATAAGTTATATTGTTGAAAAATTGTACACTTCACTAGGAAACGTTGAATTAGGTCATACAAATATAGATAAAGAAGAAGTTATGGCATACGCAGATTATTTAAAGAAATTGAATAAATTATCCGATACAGCATTTAAAAATATTTATACGGTTTTAAGCAAATATTAATATTGTTGTATATTTCTTATGATATTAAATAATGGATGAAAGGATTTTGGAAACGTTGCAAAGAATCGAAATACGTTTAGAAAAACGTGAATCAGACATGATTATAAGTTCTAGAAGTAGCGATATAACCATCCCTTTTCACACTCCATTGGAAGTTAAAAAAGCTAAAATTGGATTAAAGCTATTTTCAATGTATTACTCGATACCAAATGTTGATGATTCTAATAACTTGTTTAGATATAAAACCACACCAGAGGGGGAATGGATAGATTATTATTTAGAAACAGGATCCTACGAAATACATTCTATTGCGGCTAGAGTAAAAGAAATTATGGAACCTGCAGATGCACCTTCTCTCAACGAAGTATCTAAAAAACCAGGTAAACATCGTCATGTTATAAAATTCAGAGTTGATCCAGCAACAATGAAATGTATAGTGGAAGTTCCTGAAGGACATAGTGTAGATTTTTTTTATAACCACACAATAGGTAAAATGTTAGGATTTCCCCGCAAAACATATGGTCCAGGAATACATATTTCTACAAATATTGTAGATATTAATCCTGTAAATTCTATTCTGGTTCATTGTAGCGACGTAAATGGATGCTTAATTAACGGAAAACCTTCGAGATGTATATATTCTTTTGATCCGAAAGTTGCTCCTGGCTACAAAATAACAGAAGAACCAAGTAATTTAGTATTTTATCCAATAAATGATGTCACACATCTCAATAAGCTGAGAGTATGGTTAACAGATGACGAAGGAAATAGTATTGATATAAGGAACGAAAAATTAACAATTACGTTAACTATCAAGAACTAAAATGCTTTGTATTAATTTTTCATATATAAATGAGGAAAACTGTAAATTACATTAAACCTAGTTTAGTTAAAAGTGTTGCAAAACAGCTTGAATCAAAGGAGATTACGTGGGAGCAAAAATTAAAAGCTATTGAATTAAAATATGGTTCGAAAGAATTTAATCTGAATTATTCTTAATTTTGTATGTATAATAAATGGGCGAAGTTTCAAAAGTTTTCGAGAGCTATTTAGATTTAAGTAAAGGAATTGAAATAGCGAATGCCGTAAAGTTTAAGAGATTTGAGGATTATTTACCGCAAGAATCCAATGCTAATCTTAACAACGATGGTTCAATAACTGTGAGAGTTGATAACGTTGACAACTTTTTCATTTCCCTCCCCGATCACATTTTCTTTGGCTTTCACGTTTTAAATTCCATTTTTGCACATTTTTGGGCTGATCCAAAAGCATAAATTCGCATAGAGAGGGTGATGGTGGGCCTATAAAAGGGTAAACTTTCCTCCTTTCTCATTTTCCTCTCCGATAAAGTTCCTTTGGCTTTCACAATTCAAATTCCGTTTTTGCACACTTTTGGGCTGATCCAAAAGCATAAATTCGCATAGAGAGGGTGATGGTGGGCCTATAAAAGGGTAAACTTTCCTCCTTTCTCATTTTCCTCTCCGATAAAGTTTTCACATTCCCTAATTCCATTTATGCACATTTTTGGCCCTGGTCCAAAAGTGAGGAGTTGCATAAAGAGGGTGATGGGTGACTGTAAAACGGTGAAGGACTTTCCTCGCACTTTCACATTCCCTAATTCCATATTTGCACACTTTTGGCCCTGGTCATAAAGTGAGGAGTTGCATAAAGAGGGTGATGGCGGTGAAGGACTTTCCTTGCGATTTCACATTCCCTAATTCCATATTTGCACACTTTTGGCCCTGGTCCAAAAGTGAGGAGTTGCATAAAGAGGGTGATGGGTGACTATAAAACGGTGAAGGACTTACTCGCACTTTCACATTCCCTAATTCCATATTTGCACACTTTTGGCCCTGGTCCAAAAGTGAGGAGTTGCATAAAGAGGGTGATGGGTGACTATAAAACGGTGAAGGACTTTCCTCGCACTTTCACATTCCCTAATTCCATATTTGCACACTTTTGGCCCTGGTCCAAAAGTGAGGAGTTGCATAAAGAGGGTGATGGGTGACTATAAAACGGTGAAGGACTTTCCTCGCACTTTCACATTCCCTAATTCAGTATTTGCACACTTTTGGCCCTGGTCCAAAAGTGAGGAGTTGCATAAAGAGGGTGATGGGTGACTATAAAATGGTGAAGGACTTTCCTCGCCCTTTCACATTCCCTAATTCCATATTTGCACACTTTTGGCCCTGGTCCAAAAGTGAGGAGTTGCATAAAGAGGGTGATGGGTGACTATAAAACGGTGAAGGACTTTCCTCGCACTTTCACATTCCCTAATTCCATATTTGCACACTTTTGGCCCTGGTCCAAAAGTGAGGAGTTGCATAAAGAGGGTGATGGGTGACTATAAAACGGTGAAGGACTTTCCTCGCACTTTCACATTCCCTAATTCCATATTTGCACACTTTTGGCCCTGGTCCAAAAGTGAGGGGTTGCATAAAGAGGGTGATGGGTGACTATAAAATGGTGAAGGACTTTCCTCGCCCTTTCACATTCCCTAATTCCAAATTTGCACACTTTTGGCCCTGGTCCAAAAGTGAGGAGTTGCATAAAGAGGGTGATGGGTGGCTATAAAACGGTGAAGGACTTTCCTCGCACTTTCACATTCCCTAATTCCATATTTGCACACTTTTGGCCCTGGTCCAAAAGTGAGGAGTTGCATAAAGAGGGTGATGGGTGACTATAAAACGGTGAAGGACTTTCCCCGCACTTTCACATTCCCTAATTCCATATTTGCATACCTAAATCCTACTACCTAAATCCATTCAAGAAATGCTGGTCATCAATCATTGCTTGAACGAATTAAATTCCACGATGCTGAAAAATCGTGTTTTGTGTAGAGTTCAGATTGAACTTACTGTTCAGTATATGAACACTTACGACTACAACAAGGAATTCCTTCCTTACGCCAAAGCAATTATACAGGTTTGTTCCTCAAAGAACCTTAGGCATAAAATTTCTTTAGTCAATCAGCAAGCTATTCCCAATTTAACTCAAAATGTTCAACCTTGCATTCCTGATTCCAGCTTTAATATGTGCATAATGGACAGCCATTTTTCGAAAATTTGTTATTTCTTCGGTTACCCTACAATCGATATGTTTGCCTGTTGTTGTTCGAGAAAGCTAAACAGATACGGTAGTCCCTTCCCAGACCCACACGCTACATTAGTTGACGCATTCACTGGAGACTGGAAAAATGAGTTTGCTTATTTATTTCCTCCTATTTCACTTATACCTGCGGTATTACAAAAGGTAGTATTAGACAAAGCGCCTGCGATAATAGTTATCCCCTCTTGTGAAACGATGTCCTGGTTTCCAACTTTTACCACTTTACTCGTATCTCAGGTTTTAGTTTTAGGAAATTATCAACTGGAATCAAGTCCATTTTAGGATACAAGTAGTACCCGTGACTGTGTTACCTTTATTGCAGGTATGATTTCGGGTGACTCTTTGATCACATTTCCTGTAGCTTTCACATTTCAAATTCCGTTTTTGCACACTTTTGGGCTGATCCAAAAGTATAAATTCCCATAAAGAGGGTGATGGTGTGCCAATAAAAGGGTAAACTTACCTCCTTTCTCATTTTCCTCTCCGATAAAGTTCCTTTGGCTTTCACAGTTCAAATTCCGTTTTTGCACACTTTTGGGCTGATCCAAAAGCATAAATTCGCATTAAGAGGGTGATGGTGTGCCTATAAAAGGGTAAACTTTCCTCCTGTCGCATTTTGCTCTCCGATCACATTTCCTTTGGCTTTCACGTTTCAAATTCCGTTTTTGCACACTTTTGGGCTGATGCAAAAGCATAAATTCGCATACAGAGGGTGATGGGGCGCCTATAAAAGGGAAAACTTTCATCCTTCGTCATTTCCCTCTTTGATCACATTTCCTGTAGCTTTCACGTTTCAAATTCCGTTTTTGCACACTTTTGGGCTGATCCAAAAGTATAAATTCGCATAAAGAGGGTGATGGTGTGCCAATAAAAGGGTAAACTTACCTCCTTTCTCATTTTCCTCTCCGATAAAGTTCCTTTGGCTTTCACAGTTCAAATTCCGTTTTTGCACACTTTTGGGCTGATCCAAAAGCATAAATTCGCATAAAGAGGGTGATGGTGTGCCGATAAAAGGGTAAACTTTCCTCCTGTCGCATTTTGCTCTCCGATCACATTTCCTTTGGCTTTCACGTTTCAAACTCCCATTTTGCACACTTTTGGGCTGATCCAAAAGCATAAATTCGCATAAAGAGGTCGATGGTGCGCCTATAAAACGGTAAACTTTCATCCTTTCTCATTTCCCTCTTTGATCACATTTCCTTTGGCTTTCACGTTTTAAATTCCGTTTTTACACACTTTTGGGCTGATCCAAAAGCATAAATTCGCATAAAGAGGGTGATGGTGTGCCTATAAAAGGGTAAACTTTCCTCCTTTCTCATTTTGCTCTCCGATCACATTTCCTTTGGCTTTCACGTTTCAAACAAATTCCGTTTTTGCACACTTTTGGGCTGATCCAAAAGCATAAATTCGCATAAAGAGGGTGATGGTGTGCCTATAAAAGGGTAAACTTTCCTCCTGTCGCATTTCCCTCTCCGATCACATTTCCTTTGGCTTTCACGTTTCAAATTCCGTTTTTGCACACTTTTGGGCTGATCCAAAAGCATAAATTCGCATAAAGAGGGTGATGGTGCGCCTATAAAAGGGTAAACTTTCCTCCTTTCTCATTTCCCTCTCCGATCACATTTCCTTTGGCTTTCACGTTTCAAATTCCGTTTTTGCACACTTTTGGGCTGATCCAAAAGCATAAATTCGCATAAAGAGGGTGATGGTGTGCCTATAAAAGGGTAAACTTTCCTCCTTTCTCATTTTCCTCTCCGATAAAGTTCCTTTGGCTTTCACAATTCAAATTCCGTTTTTGCACACTTTTGGGCTGATCCAAAAGCATAAATTCGCATTAAGAGGGTGATGGTGTGCCTATAAAAGGGTAAACTTTCCTCCTTTCTCATTTCCCTCTCCGATCACATTTCCTTTGGCTTTCACGTTTCAAATTCCGTTTTTGCACACTTTTGGGCTGATCCAAAAGCATAAATTCGCATAGAGAGGGTGATGGTGTGCCTATAAAAGGGTAAACTTTCCTCCTTCCTCATTTCCCTCTCCGATCACATTTCCTAGGCGAAGCCACTTCTGTAACTAACTAGCTGGACCGAGTATGGGTAGCTGAGATTACTGTCGCGCTTTTGCCATTGCTCATTTAAGGATAAGCTTTTTGATTTATTACGGTACAAAATGACGACAGAAAATGGCAGTATACATATAGTTTAACATCCCTTGTTGTTCATTACACTTAATGAAAAGCTAATCACCCGAAATTATACCTGCAATAAAGGTAACACAGTCACGGGAACTACTTGTATCCCAAAATGGACTTGATTCCAGTTGATAATTTCCTAAAACTAAAACCTGAGATACGAGTAAAGTGGTAAAAGTTGGAAACCAGGACATCGTTTCACAAGAGGGGATAACTATTATCGCAGACGCTTTGTGTAATACTACCTTTTGTAATACCGCAGGTATGAGTGAAATAGGAGGAAATAAATAAGCAAACTCATTTTTCCAGTCTCCAGTGAATGCGTCAACTAATGTAGCGTGTGGGTCTGGGAAGGGACTACCGTATCTGTTTAGCTTTCTCGAACAACCGTTCGTTCGTCGTTCGTTTCACCGTTTTATAGTCACCCATCACCCTCTTTATGCAACTCCTCACTTTTGGACCAGGGCCAAAAGTGTGCAAATATGGAATTAGGGAATGTGAAAGTGCGAGGAAAGTCCTTTACCGTTTTATAGTCACCCATCACCCTCTTTATGCAACTCCTCACTTTTGGACCAGGGCCAAAAGTGTGCAAATATGGAATTAGGGAATGTGAAAGTGCGAGGAAAGTCCTTCACCGTTTTATAGTCACCCATCACCCTCTTTATGCAACTCCTCACTTTTGGACCAGGGCCAAAAGTGTGCAAATATGGAATTAGGGAATGTGAAAGTGCGAGGAAAGTCGTTCACCGTTTTATAGTCACCCATCACCCTCTTTATGCAACTCCTCACTTTTGGACCAGGGCCAAAAGTGTGCAAATATGGAATTAGGGAATGTGAAAGTGCGAGGAAAGTCGTTTACCGTTTTATAGTCATCCATCACCCTCTTTATGCAACTCCTCACTTTTGGACCAGGGCCAAAAGTGTGCATAAATGGAATTAGGGAATGTGAAACTGCGAGGAAAGTCGTTTACCGTTTTATAGTCACCCATCACCCTCTTTATGCAACTCCTCACTTTTGGACCAGGGCCAAAAGTGTGCAAATATGGAATTAGGGAATGTGAAAGTGCGAGGAAAGTCCTTCACCGTTTTATAGTCACCCATCACCCTCTTTATGCAACTCCTCACTTTTGGACCAGGGCCAAAAGTGTGCAAATATGGAATTAGGGAATGTGAAAGTGCGAGGAAAGTCCTTCACCGTTTTATAGTCACCCATCACCCTCTTTATGCAACTCCTCACTTTTGGACCAGGGCCAAAAGTGTGCAAATATGGAATTAGGGAATGTGAAAGTGCGAGGAAAGTCCTTCACCGTTTTATAGTCACCCATCACCCTCTTTATGCAACTCCTCACTTTTGGACCAGGGCCAAAAGTGTGCAAATATGGAATTAGGGAATGTGAAAGTGCGAGGAAAGTCCTTCACCGTTTTATAGTCACCCATCACCCTCTTTATGCAACTCCTCACTTTTGGACCAGGGCCAAAAGTGTGCAAATATGGAATTAGGGAATGTGAAAGTGCGAGGAAAGTCCTTCACCGTTTTATAGTCACCCATCACCCTCTTTATGCAACTCCTCACTTTTGGACCAGGGCCAAAAGTGTGCAAATATGGAATTAGGGAATGTGAAAGTGCGAGGAAAGTCCTTCACCGTTTTATAGTCACCCATCACCCTCTTTATGCAACTCCTCACTTTTGGACCAGGGCCAAAAGTGTGCAAATATGGAATTAGGGAATGTGAAAGTGCGAGGAAAGTCCTTCACCGTTTTATAGTCACCCATCACCCTCTTTATGCAACTCCTCACTTTTGGACCAGGGCCAAAAGTGTGCAAATATGGAATTAGGGAATGTGAAAGTGCGAGGAAAGTCCTTCACCGTTTTATAGTCACCCATCACCCTCTTTATGCAACTCCTCACTTTTGGACCAGGGCCAAAAGTGTGCAAATATGGAATTAGGGAATGTGAAACTGCGAGGAAAGTCGTTTACCGTTTTATAGTCACCCATCACCCTCTTTATGCAACTCCTCACTTTTGGACCAGGGCCAAAAGTGTGCAAATATGGAATTAGGGAATGTGAAAGTGTATAAAAGGGTAAACTTTCCTCCTTTCTCATTTCCCTCTCCGATAAAGTTCCTTTGGCTTTCACAATTCAAATTCCGTTTTTGCACACTTTTGGGCTGATCCAAAAGTATTAATTCGTATTAAGAGGGTGATGGTGTGCCTATAAAAGGGTAAACTTTCCTCCTTTCTCATTTTTCTCTCTGATCACATTTCCTTTGGCTTTCACAATTTAAATTCCGTTTATGCTCACTTTTAGGCTGATCCAAAAGCATAAATTCACATAAAGAGGGTGATGGTGTGCCTATAAACGGGTAAACTTTCCTCCTTTTTCATTTCCCTCTCCGATCACATTTCCTTTGGCTTTCACGTTTTAAATTCCGTTTTTACACACTTTTGGGCTGATCCAAAAGCATAAATTCGCATAAAGAGGGTGATGGTGTGCCTATAAACGGTAAACTTTCCTCCTTTTTCATTTCCCTCTCCGATCACATTTCCTTTGGCTTTCACATTTTAAATACCGTTTATGGTCACTTTTTGGCTGATCCAAAAGCATAAATTCACATAAAGAGGGTGATGGTGTGCCTATAAAAGGGTTAACTTTCCTCCTTTCCCATTTCCCTCTCCGTTCACATTTCCTAAAATTCCTATGAATGTCATTAAATGAAAAGTTTTAACCCTTTTCTACGGCCACAGCAGGGTCAGATTTTCGAGTTAGGCACTTTTGGGACGGCCCAAGTTTATACATTTCTCGATTTCTATATTTCTACATTTCTATATTTCTACATTTCTATATTTCTACATTCCTATATTTCTACATTTATATAAAAGTTTTTACCGTTTTCTACGGCCACAGCAGGGTCAGATTTTCAAGTTAGGCACTTTTGGGACGGCCCAAGTTTATACATTTCTACATTTCTATACTTCTACATTTCTATATTTCTACATTTCTATGTTTCTACATTTCTATATTTCTACATTTCTATATTTCTACATTTCTATATTTCTACATTTCTATATTTCTACATTTCTATATTTCTACATTTATATAAAAAAAATTACCGTTTTCTACGGCCACAGCAGGGTCAGATTTTCGAGTTAGGCACTTTTGGGACGGCCCAAGTTTATACATTTCTACATTTCTATACTTCTACATTTCTATATTTCTACATTTCTATATTTCTACATTTCTATATTTCTACATTTATATAAAAGTTACCGTTTTCTACGGCCACAGCAGGGTCAGATTTTCGAGTTAGGCACTTTTGGGACGGCCCAAGTTTATACATTTCTACATTTCTATACTTCTACATTTCTATATTTCTACATTTATATATTTCTACATTTATATAAAAGTTTTTACCCTTTTCTACGGCCACAGCAGGGTCAGATTTTCGAGTCAGGCACTTTTGGGACGGCCCAAGTTTATACATTTCTCGATTTCTACATTTCTATATTTCTACATTTATATTAAAGTTTTTACCATTTTCTACGGCCACAGCAGGGTCAGATTTTCGAGTTTGGCACTTTTGGGACGGCCCAAGTTTATACATTTCTCGATTTCTATATTTCTACATTTCTATATTTCTACATTTCTATATTTCTACATTTCTATATTTCTACATTTATATAAAAGTTTTTACCGTTTTCTACGGCCACAGCAGGGTCAGATTTTCGAATTAGGCACTTTTGGGACGGCCCAAGTTTATACATTTCTACATTTCTATACTTCTACATTTCTATATTTCTACATTTCTATATTTCTACATTTCTATATTTCTACATTTCTATATTTCTACATTTATATAAAAAAAAAAATTTACCGTTTTCTACGGCCACAGCAGGGTCAGATTTTCGAGTTAGGCACTTTTGGGACGGCCCAAGTTTATACATTTCTACATTTCTATACTTCTACATTTCTATATTTCTACATTTCTATATTTCTATATTTCTACATTTATATAAAAGTTTTTACCGTTTTCTACGGCCACAGCAGGGTCAGATTTTCGAGTTAGGCACTTTTGGGACGGCCCAAGTTTATACATTTCTACATTTCTATACTTCTACATTTCTATATTTCTACATTTCTATATTTCTACATTTATATAAAAGTTTTTACCGTTTTCTACGGCCACAGCAGGGTCAGATTTTCGAGTTAGGCACTTTTGGGACGGCCCAAGTTTATACATTTCTACATTTCTATACTTCTACATTTATATATTTCTACATTTATATAAAAGTTTTTACCCTTTTCTACGGCCACAGCAGGGTCAGATTTTCGAGTTAGGCACTTTTGGGACGGCCCAAGTTTATACATTTCTCGATTTCTACATTTCTATATTTCTACATTTATATAAAAGTTTTTACCATTTTCTACGGCCACAGCAGGGTCAGATTTTCGAGTTAGGCACTTTTGGGACGGCCCAAGTTTATACATTTCTCGATTTCTATATTTCTACATTTCTATATTTCTACATTTCTATATTTCTACATTTCTATATTTCTACATTTCTATATTTCTAAATTTCTATATTTCTACATTTCTATATTTCTACATTTATATAAAAAAATTTACCGTTTTCTACGGCCACAGCAGGGTCAGATTTTCGAGTTAGGCACTTTTGGGACGGCCCAAGTTTATACATTTCTACATTTCTATACTTCTACATTTCTATATTTCTACATTTCTATATTTCTATATTTCTACATTTATATAAAAGTTTTTACCGTTTTCTACGGCCACAGCAGGGTCAGATTTTCGAGTTAGGCACTTTTGGGACGGCCCAAGTTTATACATTTCTACATTTCTATACTTCTACATTTCTATATTTCTACATTTCTATATTTCTACATTTATATAAAAGTTTTTACCGTTTTCTACGGCCACAGCAGGGTCAGATTTTCGAGTTAGGCACTTTTGGGACGGCCCAAGTTTATACATTTCTACATTTCTATACTTCTACATTTATATATTTCTACATTTATATAAAAGTTTTTACCCTTTTCTACGGCCACAGCAGGGTCAGATTCTATATTTCTACATTTATATAAAAGTTTTTACCATTTTCTACGGCCACAGCAGGGTCAGATTTTCGAGTTAAGCACTTTTGGGACGGCCCAAGTTTATACATTTCTCGATTTCTATATTTCTACATTTCTATATTTCTACATTTCTATATTTCTACATTTCTATATTTCTACATTTCTATATTTCTACATTTCTATATTTCTACATTTCTATATTTCTACATTTCTATATTTCTACATTTATATAAAAGTTTTTACCGTTTTCTACGGCCACAGCAGGGTCAGATTTTCGAGTTAGGCACTTTTGGGACGGCCCAAGTTTATACATTTCTATACTTCTACATTTCTATATTTCTACATTTCTATGTTTCTACATTTCTATATTTCTACATTTCTATATTTCTACATTTCTACATTTCTATATTTCTACATTTCTATATTTCTACATTTCTATATTTCTACATTTCTATATTTCTACATTTATATAAAAAAATTTACCGTTTTCTACGGCCACAGCAGGGTCAGATTTTCGAGTTAGGCACTTTTGGGACGGCCCAAGTTTATACATTTCTACATTTCTATACTTCTACATTTCTATATTTCTACATTTCTACATTTCTATATTTCTACATTTATATAAATGTTTTTACCGTTTTCTACGGCCACAGCAGGGTCAGATTTTCGAGTTAGGCACTTTTGGGACGGCCCAAGTTTATACATTTCTACATTTCTATACTTCTACATTTCTATATTTCTACATTTATATATTTCTACATTTATATAAAAGTTTTTACCCTTTTCTACGGCCACAGCAGGGTCAGATTTTCGAGTCAGGCACTTTTGGGACGGCCCAAGTTTATACATTTCTCGATTTCTACATTTCTATATTTCTACATTTATATTAAAGTTTTTACCATTTTCTACGGCCACAGCAGGGTCAGATTTTCGAGTTTGGCACTTTTGGGACGGCCCAAGTTTATACATTTCTCGATTTCTATATTTCTACATTTCTATATTTCTACATTTCTATATTTCTACATTTCTATATTTCTAGATTTATATAAAAGTTTTTACCGTTTTCTACGGCCACAGCAGGGTCAGATTTTCGAATTAGGCACTTTTGGGACGGCCCAAGTTTATACATTTCTACATTTCTATACTTCTACATTTCTATATTTCTACATTTCTATATTTCTACATTTCTATATTTCTACATTTCTATATTTCTACATTTATATAAAAGTTTTTACCGTTTTCTACGGCCACAGCAGGGTCAGATTTTCGAGTTAGGCACTTTTGGGACGGCCCAAGTTTATACATTTCTACATTTCTATACTTCTACATTTCTATATTTCTACATTTCTATATTTCTACATTTATATAAAAGTTTTTACCGTTTTCTACGGCCACAGCAGGGTCAGATTTTCGAGTTAGGCACTTTTGGGACGGCCCAAGTTTATACATTTCTACATTTCTATACTTCTACATTTATATATTTCTACATTTATATAAAAGTTTTTACCCTTTTCTACGGCCACAGCAGGGTCAGATTTTCGAGTTAGGCACTTTTGGGACGGCCCAAGTTTATACATTTCTCGATTTCTACATTTCTATATTTCTACATTTATATAAAAGTTTTTACCATTTTCTACGGCCACAGCAGGGTCAGATTTTCGAGTTAGGCACTTTTGGGACGGCCCAAGTTTATACATTTCTCGATTTCTATATTTCTACATTTCTATATTTCTACATTTCTATATTTCTACATTTCTATATTTCTACATTTCTATATTTCTACATTTCTATATTTCTACATTTCTATATTTCTACATTTATATAAAAGTTTTTACCGTTTTCTACGGCCACAGCAGGGTCAGATTTTCGAGTTAGGCACTTTTGGGACGGCCCAAGTTTATACATTTCTATACTTCTACATTTCTATATTTCTACATTTCTATGTTTCTACATTTCTATATTTCTACATTTCTATATTTCTACATTTCTACATTTCTATATTTCTACATTTCTATATTTCTACATTTCTATATTTCTACATTTCTATATTTCTACATTTATATAAAAAAATTTACCGTTTTCTACGGCCACAGCAGGGTCAGATTTTCGAGTTAGGCACTTTTGGGACGGCCCAAGTTTATACATTTCTACATTTCTATACTTCTACATTTCTATATTTCTACATTTCTACATTTCTATATTTCTACATTTATATAAATGTTTTTACCGTTTTCTACGGCCACAGCAGGGTCAGATTTTCGAGTTAGGCACTTTTGGGACGGCCCAAGTTTATACATTTCTACATTTCTATACTTCTACATTTCTATATTTCTACATTTATATATTTCTACATTTATATAAAAGTTTTTACCCTTTTCTACGGCCACAGCAGGGTCAGATTTTCGAGTCAGGCACTTTTGGGACGGCCCAAGTTTATACATTTCTCGATTTCTACATTTCTATATTTCTACATTTATATTAAAGTTTTTACCATTTTCTACGGCCACAGCAGGGTCAGATTTTCGAGTTTGGCACTTTTGGGACGGCCCAAGTTTATACATTTCTCGATTTCTATATTTCTACATTTCTATATTTCTACATTTCTATATTTCTACATTTCTATATTTCTACATTTATATAAAAGTTTTGACCGTTTTCTACGGCCACAGCAGGGTCAGATTTTCGAGTTTGGCACTTTTGGGACGGCCCAAGTTTATACATTTCTACATTTCTATACTTCTACATTTCTATATTTCTACATTTCTATATTTCTATATTTCTACATTTATATAAAAGTTTTTACCCTTTTCTACTGCCACAGCAGGGTCAGATTTTCGAGTTAGGCACTTTTGGGACGGCCCAAGTTTATACATTTCTATATTTCTACATTTCCACATTTCTACATTTCTATATTTCTACATTTCTATATTTCTACATTTCTATATTTCTACATTTCTATATTTCTACATTTCTATATTTCTACATTTATATAAAAGTTTTTACCGTTTTCTACGGCCACAGCAGGGTCAGATTTTCGAGTTAGGCACTTTTGGGACGGCCCAAGTTTATACATTTCTACATTTATATACTTCTACATTTCTATATTTCTACATTTCTATGTTTCTACATTTCTATATTTCTACATTTCTATATTTCTACATTTCTACATTTCTATATTTCTACATTTCTATATTTCTACATTTCTATATTTCTACATTTCTATATTTCTACATTTATATAAAAGTTTTTACCGTTTTCTACGGCCACAGCAGGGTCAGATTTTCGAGTCAGGCACTTTTGGGACGGCCCAAGTTTATACATTTCTACATTTCTATACTTCTACATTTCTATATTTCTACATTTATATATTTCTACATTTATATAAAAGTTTTTACCCTTTTCTACGGCCACAGCAGGGTCAGATTTTCGAGTTAGGCACTTTTGGGACGGCCCAAGTTTATACATTTCTACATTTCTATACTTCTACATTTCTATATTTCTACATTTCTATATTTCTTCATTTCTATATTTCTACATTTCTACATTTCTATATGTCTACATTTCTATATTTCTACATTTCTATATTTATACCTTTCTATATTTCTACATTATATTATTTTATATTATTTTAAATATTTTAAAAGTTTTGATTCTTCTTGTGCCTTTTAACTTTTGGACACAAATTTAAATAAACTTGGGCCGTCCCAAAAGTGCCTAACTCGAAAATCTGAGCGCTAGAGATAAGCTTCACTTAGACTTCGTCTCGGTCCAGTTAAAAAGCATAAATTCACATAAAGAGGGTGATGGTGTGCCTATAAACGGTAAACTTTCCTCCTTTTTTATTTCCCTCTCCGATCACATTTCCTTTGGCTTTCACGTTTTAAATTCCGTTTATGCTCACTTTTTGGCTTATCCAAAAGCATAAATTCACATAAAGACGGTGATGGTGCGCCTATAAAAGGGTCAACTTTCCTCCTTTCCCATTTCCCTCTCCGTTCACATTTCCTAAAATTCCTATGAATGTCATTAAATGAAAAGTTTTAACCCTTTTCTACGGCCACAGCAGGGTCAGATTTTCGAGTTAGGCACTTTTGGGACGGCCCAAGTTTATACATTTCTACATTTCTATATTTCTACATTTCTACATTTCTATATTTCTACATTTCTATATTTCTACATTTATATAAAAGTTTTTACCGTTTTCTACGGCCACAGCAGGGTCAGATTTTCGAGTTAGGCACTTTTGGGACGGCCCAAGTTTATACATTTCTATATTTCTACATTTCCACATTTCTATATTTCTTCATTTCTATATTTCTACATTTCTATATTTCTACATTTCTATATTTCTACATTTCCAGATTTCTACATTTCTATATTTATACATTTCTATATTTCTACATTATATTATTTTATATTATTTTAAATATATTAAAAGTTTTGATTCTTCTTGTGCCTTTTAACTTTTGGACACAAATTTAAATAAACTTGGGCCGTCCCAAAAGTGTCTAACTCGAAAATCTGAGGGCTAGAGATAAGCTTCACTTAGACTTCGTCTCGGTCCAGTTAAAAAGCATAAATTCACATAAAGAGGGTGATGGTGTGCCTATAAACGGTAAACTTTCCTCCTTTTTCATTTCCCTCTCCGATCACATTTCCTTTGGCTTTCACGTTTTAAATTCCGTTTATGCTCACTTTTTGGCTGATCCAAAAGCATAAATTCACATAAAGAGGGTGATGGTGCGCCTATAAAAGGGTTAACTTTCCTCCTTTCCCATTTCCCTCTCCGTTCACATTTCCTAAAATTCCTATGAATGTCATTAAATGAAAAGTTTTAACCCTTTTCTACGGCCACAGCACGGTCAGATTTTCGAGTTAGGCACTTTTGGGACGGCCCAAGTTTATACATTTCTCGATTTCTATATTTCTAGATTTCTATATTTCTACATTTCTATATTTCTATATTTCTACATTTCTACATTTCTATATTTCTACATTTCTATATTTCTACATTTATATAAAAGTTTTTACCGTTTTCTACGGCCACAGCAGGGTTAGATTTTCGAGTTAGGCACTTTTGGGACGGCCCAAGTTTATACATTTCTATACTTCTACATTTCTATATTTCTACATTTCTATATTTCTACATTTATATAAAAGTTTTTACCCTTTTCTACGGCCACAGCAGGGTCAGATTTTCGAGTTAGGCACTTTTGGGACGGCCCAAGTTTATACATTTCTATATTTCTACATTTCCACATTTCTACATTTCTATATTTCTACATTTATATATTTCTACATTTCTATATTTCTACATTTCTATATTTCTACATTTCTATATTTCTACATTTCTATATTTCTACATTATATTATTTTATATTATTTTAAATATATTAAAAGTTTTGATTCTTCTTGTGCCTTTTAACTTTTGGACACAAATTTAAATATTCTTGGGCCGTCCCAAAAGTGCCTAACTCGAAAATCTCAGGGTTCGAGATAAGCTTCCCTTAGACTTCGTCTCGGTCCAGTTAAAAAGCATAAATTCGCATAAAGAGGGTGATGGTGTGCCTATAAAACGGTAAACTTTCCTCCTTTCTCATTTCCCTCTCCGATAAAGTTCCTTTGGCTTTCACAATTCAAATTCCGTTTTTGCACACTTTTGGGCTGATCCAAAAGCATAAATTCGCATAGAGAGGGTGATGGTGTGCCTTGAAACTGTGAAACGATGTCCTGGTTTCGAATTTTTACCACTTTACTCGTTTCTTAGGCTTTAGTTTAATGAAATTATCAACTGGAATCAAGTCTATTTTGAGATACAAGTGGTAACCGTGGCTGTGTTACCTTTATTGCAGGTAACACAGCTCCGGGTGATTAGCTTTTCATTAAGTGTCAAAAAGCTTATCCTTAAATGACCAATGGCAAAAGCGCGACAGTAATCTCAGCTACCCATACTCGATCCAGCTAGTTAGTTACAGGGGTGGCTTTGCCTAATTTTTTGTAACGGTCACGTTGGGGGGGCGCTTAATTTCACCGTTATTTCGGTATGTTTTTCATCGTTAAGGGACTTCAAATCTCCCCTGCAGTAGGGGCAGAAATAACGAGCAGCCAGGTAATTTTCACCCCACTCACCTCTCCTGTGATTGGTCGAGAGGTTGGAGGTGTCTTGAGGTGTGGGGAAGGCTTGGGCGGGTGGGGTAAGCCTTCCCCACACCTCAACACACCTCCAACCTCTCGACCAATCACAGGAGAGGTGGGTGGGGTGAAAATTACCTGGCTGCCCGTTATTTCTGCCCCTGCTATAACGGGTAAACCGTTATTCGCCATACCGGTATAAGCAATTTCTACTGTACATGTTTGTTAGGACCGTTGTAGGTTTCACGGCAAAAATGGAAGGATTTACGGGAGGGTTATGGGTTTGATGGGAGCGGTGTAGGTATGACGGTAGAGTTGAAGGTTTCACGGAAGGGGTTAAGGTTTGACGCGAGAGTTGTAGGTTTCAAGGGAGGGTTATGGGTATTAATGGTAGAGTTGTAGGTATGATGGGAGAGGTGTAGGTATGACGGGAGAGTTGAAAGTTTGACGGGAGGGTTGTAGATTTGACGGGAGAGCTATAGCGTGGACGGGAGTGCTGTTGGTTTCACAGAAGAGCTATTGGACTGACAGGAGGAGCTACAATTCGACGGGAGACGATTGCGATTTTCCTGTGAAATAATACTACAGAACCCCCGGGCGAAGCCGGGTAGCCAAGCTAGTTAATAAATACGCTCCATCGTATTCCTAATCATCAAATCGAAGAATTCAACAGTTCAGCTTTAAAAATTTAAAAATTCGGAACACAAGGAAAAATTCATTTTAAAAAAAATTAACTAGGTGCAAATTTTTCAAATTTCTTCCACGTTTTTAAATTTGTATCCATCGTTTGCTTCTCAAAAATTTCTGACGATTCAAAGCTTAATTTCTCTGCGATTATTTCTATACAACAGTGAAAACTGTCGGGCTATGGCTTAAAATTCCTAAATTCAGCTCGGTCTACGAGTGCAAAGCGTTTGTTTGGGAGCGGGCTCGTACTATATTTCCTCCATGACAACTGCGGCTGTCATTCTAGATTCGTTCCATTGTTACGGTGTTCAAGAGGTTAATGTCGGATAGGATTTTTCCGAAATTCCGCACTCTTGCTGTAGCAGCAACATGTTCCTATTTTCGACAAACCCCAACTCTTGCACTCCCAAAATAGTAGAGTATTGTTTGCATGCACAATTCCTCCACTGAAAAATCCAAACGACTATTGGAACAATCTTACTAAAGCTTGAAAATTTCCAGTCGTACCAGGACTCCGGATGCAAAGCTGCTGCAATGATGATAGAGTTTTTCCGCCCTGATGATATTCTATCCTCTTCACCCGCAGGCCACTTATTCATCTTAAACTTAAACCAAGGCGGCCGCTCCCACCATTTCCGTTTGAGCAATTCTGCTTTGTCGCATCCTCTTGACGGTATATGCGCTGGGTTGAGACCACCTGGTACATGTTTTCAATCTGTAGATTCCGTTAAGCTTCGTATTTACGCAACTATGTTTGTTTTGAAGACTCTTCTTGATACTTGAGTTTGAAAGCATGGACATTCAGACATAATGTGGAGCTGAACTGAAGACCTAAATAACAAAATCCCGGAACTAAATATTTCTTCGGTGTCCACATAATTGTCGACATAAAAGGATTTCCACAACTTGACGGAAAGATCCTTCTCTTCTGAAGCTACTGAAGTAAGATGGTGTACAATTCACCCCAAAGACTACGCGCTGATGGCGAAACACCCGAATCTTGTCCTCCTTGTTGTCCTCCCAATAAAGGAACCTAAGAGAATCCTGATAAGGTTTATAGACTACAATTTGTAGAAAAGCCTTGCGTATATCCGCTGAGGCCAAATCTAGGCACGTAGAGAAAGTTTCTCGCTGATGGAACGGGACCCTTAAGTGCTTTCGCTTAAATGTACTGTTCCTTTAGCAAATTGCACAAAAAAGGCACTGCGAGGGCGCCACAAAATGCTGAACCTAGGCGGTCAATTTGGCAAACCTATGGCTTCCGGCTACTGGTGAAATTTCATGCTGGACTAAATGTTCTTATTTATCTAATTATGAGCTTCCTTCTCAATGATCTTTCAAGCTCTCCAGTTCCACAGAACCCTTCCTTCTAGCTCTCAATCCTTCCAGCTTCCATTGTTTCCTTCAAGACTCAATCACACACAGCAGTACCCAGCACTTAAGCTACATGCACCCTTCTCTGGTCACTACCAGATTCATACTGTCTCTGCCTTACGCACCCCCACAGTCGACACATACAACGTTGTCAAAACGTACCAAATACGTTCCTCCATCCAGCTCAAACCTTTTAAGACTGGTTTTTGTCCAGCAGGACTCCATGCACCCGCAGGCACATTGTTTTAGATGGAATATTTTAATTCTTTTATATCATTGATACAGGTTACTCTCTATTCTCTACTTTACGTTATCCCTAAAATTCTTCGTTTTCTGGCCTCACCAACACATTAGATGGATTCTCTAAGCTAGTGACCGTGTTCATATGACACTTGCGGACGGCATACACCAAGCTCTAATATCTATTCTAGAACGCTAGGCCAGCATATGATTTTGAGGGGGCCAAAACTGCTCAATATGATTTTGACGGGGCCAAAACAGGTCAATCTGATTCGGAATGCATTGAAACAGATCAATTTATGTGGACTGCATTAAAACAGTTCAATCTGATCTGGACTGCATTAAAACAGATCCTTCTGATTTGTACTGCATTAAAACAGGTCAATCTGATTTTGGGGTGGTTTTTGTCTGATTAGGTACCAATTTCAAATGATGTTAACATATTTGAGTTGTATTGCGCTATGGTTGATTTATTAATACTGAACTGAATTTTGTTAGCTGCGTCACCAAATATTAGACATAATTGAAAAGCAATAATGGTCAAAAATGTGGTTGGTATTGGATGTCTAGGCCATCTGGTATTATTAAATGGTAGATTGTATTGTTGCGATAGCACCATCTATAGCGATTGTTTAAATCGATAAATTTACTGCAATTGCATCTATGCAAAAATAAAGCCTCACTTGTTTGGCCAATCACCTTACTCTCCATTCCTTGTGTTATTAAGCATAAGGGAGCCGCCATCTTTCTTCTCGCTCTACCTAGCAACTCCCTCTATAACTTCCTCACAACCAGCGGGCGGGTGGTGATTTTTCGGTGGGCTACCATTTTTTTCTTAAACAGGACACTTCCATGTTCTTAAAGTGTCACCTGTAATTAGATTAGGAAGTAATAGAATTTATAGACAACAAATCTTGCTGCCTATGTTATAATGCTCCTGTTTCTTTTGATCCAAACTCGATTTTTAAGTGTACTTTCAAACGAGGTTTTGGGGAAAACATTATCTCAAAAACTGGGTGCACGCCGGGTCCGTGTTTTTAGGGCACTTAAAAGGAAAATGTGGGCGAATATGGCTGGTAGTGTTACTGTAATCACGATTAAATACAGCCATCAGTATTTTACCAGGAAAAAAACCTTAATGAGTATTATGATCGAATGGTTAAATGCTGCATTTGAGGAAGGATTCCTAATTATTAGTAAGAAAGCTGTAAATATGAGCTTGGACTCATAAGTTTATTAACTACAAACTTTGTAAACTTTCGAAACAGAGTTTAGAACCCCCCGTCTATAGTTACCATTCTCCATAGAAACATAGAAAAAATTGTGCTAAAATAGGTATAAACAACTGTTACCATGGTACTCCGCGCGACTGCTTCCTTTACATTTACATTTTGCTCCGTGTGTGTGACTAGAAACCCCTAAAAGGCATGGTTCCCTCTACGATTTGGTACCCCCAAAGCCTTATACCCTGTAAGACTAGGTTCTTTTTAAGGTCGGATTTACTATAAGATCAATCCCTGGGCTCATCATGTAATGTAGTGCGCCATCTGTTTTGCACTGAAATCTCAAGACAGCCGTAACGTCATGGGACAAGGAAAAAAATTCGGCATGACCTTTGGTGGCTTCACCTTTAAAATATTACATTGGAGGGCCTCTTCATGTATTGCAGTCAGCATATGCCTTTCGTCATTGCTCTATGAAGTGTACAGCGTGCATCGTCGTTGTGCATTGCTTGCCGAGCAAGCTAAATGTAATGAAACTGATAAGATATCCGCCACTTAGCAATATCTTGAGGATTCATGTCGAATTGGACGCGATGTTTTATGGAAAAATTATTTACTTCAGAATAGACGAAGCTTTTCTTTAAGTATAGGCCGCAAGTAGGGATGGCAGTATTTAAGACTGAAAGACGCGTTCCCGGATTATATTACCATATGATGCATAAGTAATCACTCCGAATTTAAACTACAGATTAACTAGTCTTTTAATGTCTGATTTTGTTACATACAAGCACACTGAGATGATTGAATTAAGTATGTCGTAGACACGATTGTGGACTGTGGACTAAAGCATAGTTTCCATGCTCATTTATAATTAATAAACTTTTACACTTCTTGATACCATGAAAGCAACCAAATACATCTTTAAAGCATTGTTTTCCTGTCTAACGAGATTCTCAAATAATCAGGTTGATACGCTTCATTGGAGGGCAAATCTTTGCAACATTTAATACAAGTAAGGACAGTGCTACAATTTGATTGCAATTCTGTATACCTGGACTGGAAGGAGAACTATTGAAATGCAACAAGTATGTCTGGCAACGTTTGAATGGCACCGAGAATCGGAATTAAAGGATAGAGGTGAAATACATGTTTTGTTAAACGTGGCTGCACTTATTCTCATTTTCATTGATGGGACGAAAATCTGGTGGAAACGGTATGCACGCATGCTTTACAACACATCCTTGGTAGCAGATAGCACAGATTGTACAGGATTATGATGAATATGAAGTCAGATCACATGCAGCGTCACTGGTTGATTGAACAGTTACCGCATAGTACTGCAGTTAAGGTTACACGATTAATACATTTTTATAATTCAGTTTTATAGTACAGTGAGATTCCATACTATTTGCATAACTTTAAATCCTAAAGATCGAGATACTACGAATGCATGGTCTACGCGATCATCATTTCTTTCTTCATCATCGTCCCCGTAAATACTTTTATAGATACTTAGGATTCCTCTAGTCTCTACAATTTTATCCTGATGGAATCACGTCAACCATGAACTTAGATATCTAGCATTTTGATCTGTGTAGCACACGGAGTTTTTATCAACGGTAGTGCCTGATACTTCCGAGATTTATTCATTGTATAGCAATGTAGATTTATTCATATTATACATTACTAGTTATATTAGAATAGAATATACGTTAATAACCATCAAAATTAGTGAACTATTTATTATCTTTTGATTATTTGTCAAAGTCCCAGATTACATGTGCAGACATTGCAGAGATGGCAACGACGCATGTTTTACTTTATTATTGTTTATGTTTGTTATCATCTTGGATCACAAATCAAGACCGAGGTATTCAAGATTTTGGTTAGAGGGCTCGAATGGAAACAAGGAGACTATCGTATTGCATCATAAATTTCTGGTAGTTGATGATAGGCTTTCTTAATCTGATATTAATTGCGGAGTTTAATAGTTTAGTAAGTTTTGAACAAAGTACGGAGTGGTATGATAAAGGTGTGGCTAACTAGAGAACGTATTTAGTTGGCTGCATTTAAGTTTTCCAGCATAAAATCATGCATTCTTGGCGCAATATATGAAAACTAGGAATATACGTGTTTCTTCATTATTAAATATAACAAGAATTAACTAACGAATCACGTAGCACTACTACTTTTGATTCTACAGCAACTTCCCTGGTGATGCCAAATGCCATTTCTAAATGCGCCCATCTACAAACTATTTCCTAACTGTATTAATACGGTGTGCACTTAACAGTGCTATCCTTTGTATAAAACGGAAACATCTACAAACCGAATGGACTGATTGCTTTCTAATTCTAAAACAAAATCTTATGCTACCCTTTTCCGCTTTGCTTTGCTTGCGTGTATAACTCTTTTTAAGGAGGTTAGAACCGTTTTTTGTTGGTGTGCATGCCAAAAGATTGGATTATGGAGATTGGACATTTACTATTATAGCAGAATATTACGCACTTTCCCCTTCATTTAATTTAACCTTGGATGTGGTTGTCGTCAACCCACCTTCCACAGTTGAGCACGGAGGAGAAAAACGGATGAAAACGCAGAGTGAAAGTTTTTTTCTGTAGGTTCTTTTCGCTATATTTTCTTGGTAGGATCGAAGATTACTTGATGACGTTTACACTTACATGACGTTCTTGCTACAGTGTGAATGCTTATGGCAATGGATCTTTTAGAAAGTGACGGATATTGTAGGGGAGGGGATGGTGACGGTCAAACATAAACCAAGGGTTCGAGCGAGCAAACTTCGAGGATTCGAGGACAAAGAGGGAAACGACCAAAAGAGAAAGAAATAAAGTAAAGTTAATTTTAAGTCTGCGCCAAAGCGTAGCTAAATGTGTAAATCATAATTGCATGTACACAAAGAACGGAGGGAGTAGGAAGTAGCTGGTTCTAAACGTAAATAACAACTTGAAACTATAGCTACCATGGCTGCTAAAACGTGGTCAGCGTCAGCTATATAGCAGTTGAGTTTACAGTACTAGGAAAGTTGGTAAAGGAGGAGAATTAAACTGCTAAGGGTATCTTGCACATGACACATATGGTATAACGTACATGGGACATATGTACAAATAAAGAGGTATAGATTTTTAAAACAAAACTAAATCGAAGCTAACGTAAACGGGATGATGAATCACATTGTAGTGGTGTTCCAATCCACATCTGCATCATAGGATGTTCCAGCCTTATCCTTCCTATGCAATTTTTCCGATTCCCCTACGCCGTATCTCTCCATTTCCAGTGACGAAATTGGCATATTTTTAAGTTCTGTCTTGCTAATGTAATCCACTAGACCCGCTCCCAATGAATCTGAAATTTGAAGTATTATGGTATCAATGTTCTTCACGGTCTTGATCGATCTGCCCAAGGTGTTTTTACATGTTTATACGCTACCCGTATAATTTTACTGGTTCAAATTTTTGTACGCAACGCTTACCTCCTAGAACGTTGATAGTGGTTCGGAATCGATCCCTGAAAAAAATAAAAATGATGAGTGTCTGACTTTGTTTGGGATTACGATGGTTGATGATGGTACTTGGGAGCTAGCAATAAATTTAAAGAAGATCGGTTAAGGCCCGAGTAGTAAATGCTTTGAGAAGTTTGACAGGAGAGACTGACAACAAATTAAAGGGCTGGAATGGAAGATGGGTTTCAAAAGGAGCTTTAGGGTCAACGGAAGTTCTTATACCGAACTACAAGTTGCTCTCAGTTACAGGAGAGCTCATGACAAGTTAATGCTAGACGCTTAGAAGTGTATGAAAAATAAAAACTTACAATAGCCAGTCTACGGGAATAATGTAGGAGACGTATTCCGCGGAGAGTCCAACGGTATTAAGGACCATAACCATGGTTACTAAGCCTGCTTGAGGAATTCCAGCTGCTCCGATACTAGCTGCAGTTGCTGTGATGCTGGAATAAGATGAAAATCGAGTATAGAGGATTAAGCGCGAGGAAAGTTTTCAAACATAATTGACTTAGGGTAGGGGAGTTTTCTACATAGGAAGGAAAGCAGTTCTTCTTACCTGATAGCAACAATATTTCCAAGGCTTAGAGGAAGACCTTGAATCTGGGCTATGAAGATTGCAGCCACGGCTTCGTACAAAGCTGTTCCGTCCATGTTGATGGTAGCACCGATAGGGAGAACAAATCTGGAGACGCGAGGATCGACGCCATTCTTTTTCTCCAGGCAATCAATTGTGATGGGAAGCGTGGCCGAGCTTTGTCATGGCAAAAGTATAAGGCGACGAAGAGCACGAAAGAAATATAAATAAACAATCGGATAAGACAATAAATAGCGAGAATATCACCACTTACACTCTCCTGATCAATAATCTTCTCGCTAGCTTTCATCTCCTCCTCTTTCGGTACAAATTATTTGCGGTTCGCGACTGAAAGACTTCTATCCTGTCCTACTACACTAGTGAAATCCTTTTAGCGATTATTGCACTGGAAACGGCAACGGGAGATATTTTACTTTGAGGACTCTAGTGATGCTATAGCGAAATTTTGGCATTTCTGTTTTGTTTTGGTCTGTTTTGTTTAGGAGAAAATGGTGAGAGAATCTAATAACTCAAAGACCTACACTTCAATGCGAATATGGAATATTTCGGGTGACTACTTCAATTTTTTTTGCAAAATGAAAGGCTTTCATATAAAGAAGCAGAGACTGGTGAAATTACTCGATGAGATGTAAAAAATAATTGAACTAACCTGGATGCAGTTCCAAACGCTGTAAACAGGGCTTGAGTCATATTCATTATGAATCGGAAGGGGAAGGTTCTGGTGACAACACCATAGATAAAAGGGAGAAGAATGAATCCATGAATGAAAAGACCCAGGAGCACGGTTATAAAATACCATCCTAATTTATTTAGAATGTCGCCAATATCGTCGGCAGCCAGAAGCTGGGCAGCAATCAAGAAGCAGACACCGACAGGTGAAAACCTGAAAATAAAAAATAAGAAATCGTGAAGTCTCGTTGCGAACCCACACAAGAGGAAATGATTGAGTAAAATGCTCCTCCAGAGTTTTCTCCATTCTTCTCCACTTTTGGACCCATCTAACCTTAGCTTGTAAAAGCTGCATGGATTGAACATCCTGTCATGGAGATGACAGAGCTAGCACTCAACATTTCGGTCGTAAATAAATTTAGGAAAGCAGGCAAAAACAAGAACGAGGAAAAGAAAGACCGTACAAATTGACACCAGGTAGCTTACCATACGACCCAATTCGTGATGATCATCATAGCCTCTGACAACGATCTGAAGAAATCCAATAATGGTTTTCCGCTATGTCCCATTTTTCCTAGACAGACTCCAAGGATGGTAGAAAAAGCAACGAGGCCCATGATATTTGTTCCTTCCTCATATTTGGACTTCATTGCCCATTCGTGGAGTGGTTTTGCTACAAAAGAAAAAAAGAATACAAATACAAGCCTGATGTGCCTTTCCCCGTCTCCATTCAAGTTCCAAGACTAAACAGCACAAGTGATTCAAATTTTTGTTATGCTACATTGCAGGTACTAACTTTTGTTTTGATCCAATTCATCCTGGGTGTACGACGGTACGACAAGCTGGGTTTGATACTGCAAAATTAAGAGAAAATCAAAGGTGAAAATCAGCTGCGAGCTGTGAAGGGTTTAGGGAAGAAGTGCCGTAATACTGAAATGATAACTAGGCATACAAAATGTTACGGCCGAAACCGGGTCTTTGTTTTCACTGGAAGGCTTTGGTTGATTGATTAATGCGTATTCGAGAAGAGATAAAATTTTGTTCAGTTGTGGCTTTCCTAATCTTCGTTCTGCCGATAACATAAATTATGCATACAAGTTCCGAGAAACAATTTGTAATTTTCACGAATTCTCTCCTCATTTCAGCTGAAGTAAGAAAAAAGCCTGGGACCGATGGGCATTGGGAGATAATGGAAACTAGTGGGGACGAGATTAAAAAAGCTATGTGAAATGGCTTGTCCAGATAGTGTAATTTTAGAATGTATCGGACGCACATATGACATTTTGAGCATTTCCACGGCATCGATGCAGGAAGCTGTAGCGGTGGAAATGCTATTAACACGGAATTTGCAATTCCGACTGGAAACTTTGCTGGTTAACAGAGGACAGTGCGTTAAAGATGGAGAACTGAAACTTGGACCAAACAAAATTTCAGATCTTTAGCTTTCAGTTGTGACCTATGTTAATGACATAAGTCGAGAAATGGGCGCTTTATTTGAAATTATTTTTGCTATATACGTTTAGGATATCCCTGTACATATGCATGAACACCCATACATGAAACGTTTATCCCCAATAAGATTTGTAACAAGGAGAGCGTAAGTCGGAAACAGGCTTCCATGCACTCAAGAGAAATACAATTGCTGTCGCCTGTTCTCACGGCATTCAATAGGAGCAATAAGTGACGGTCCGAGAAGAGCGATAGTGACAAATGATTGTGTAATATTCAGTAGGTCCGGTTAAAGCACCAGTTAAAGCACTGTTTTAATAAAGAAGTAAATTCGAATAAATTGGTCATTAGTGGACATGGAATATTTTTTTCATATACCAGGCTAAAAGATGTACGCTGTATGGAATTCGACGGCTGAAGTCGAGCCCGCTACCGTTTGTGCTTCTCCTTTTTGCATGCATAAGTAGATCAGGAGTAATACTGATCATCCTATGGTAGCGTATCCATAACCAAGGCATGGAATTGTGAATCTTCACAATCGTGAAGGAGGATGAACGAGACTACTGAAGTTATCTAGGATGTCTGAAATGTGTGTAATAGCGTGTGTCTGACATATTATCCAGTCGGCTCCCTCATACGAAATGTATAAAACAACTTCAATGGGAGGAGAGGAGACAAATTACAGTGAGTCAACTCGCATATATACTTTACAAACTCGAAAATGGTAAGCGGCAATCTACTTAATATTGCTTTATCAATGCATTTCCTCCTTGAAATCCACAATACTTTGACAATAGCATGTACTGTTAGCGAGAAGTGAGCAAGGACTCGAGACCATGTTTAGAATGACCCACTTGATTTGAAATATTTAAACACGCTCAAAATGTGTAGAAGTTAGAGCATAAACGTGAAGGAGAAGGATAGTCAAGTGGAGTAAGGAATTGAGGAGAATTCAGTCATACTTGGGATGTACGGACACGGATGAATACAAATGCTTAGTTGTTAGCATTACCGGATATGAGAATCGGAGGAACACAGGCTCTTTGTAAGAATGAGGCCACATTGCAGAAAATCTTCTGCTCCTATCGAAATTTTTGTAATGGTTGTAATTACTCTCTCATGAAAATGTCCCACCCTAACTCAGAGAAAGACAACGAGGACTTGAGCTAGAGCTGACCAGCTCATTCCCTATTCTCTCCTCACGACAAAAGCTTTGCGTTACACATATAGTGAGGAGTAAAGAGTGTTAATTTGGTCCCCCAAGCTATGGGGGAACGGTTGAATAAGAATACGGAAAAATCCACTGTCTTCATACGCTATCTCGATTTAAATGGATCCGTATTGCCTTCTAATGCTTATTTTCTTGAATGCTTCAAAAGGAGATTTGTTGCTTTGGATGGAAGTTGGAGATATGGCTACACTGGCTGATTTAAAGCTCGACCTACTTGGCAGGAAGGAAGAATTGCTGAAGTCCTGATTGGGTTGGAAAGCTAAGATAGAGAATGAGTGGAAACTCTTTCTGCAAGGCTTGAATCTTAGTGATTACTCAATCAACAAATTTAAGAAGCATTTCCTCAAAAACGCCTCTTACAATTGACGGAAGTAGCAAGAAGGAGTTGTAGAGCAGCCATGTGCCAGAATCCCTTGTTCACACTTATTAACTCTACTTAACTGTAACTTAACACACTGTAATTAGTTACTAATAAAGTATCCACTAAAGTTGTTCCTGTACATTTCTCTTAGCCGGAATTTCGGGTAGCCATGGAACCACTTAGAACTTTACTCGCAACAGCATCCACTTTCATACTTATTTATCGTAAGTTTTGCCAAACTTCATTTCACTTTACTAACCGTACCGTACCCAAATCCATTCCTCACAAAGCAGAATTTCCTCCCATTACGTCGTCTTGACCTTTCCCTCAGTCTACATGTTTTATCTCCTTCCTAAACCTTATCCTCCTGGATCTGGATACTTCCAGATGAGATCATTAGAATCAATTTATTAATTTATAGATTCAAATTTTAAATCGGCCCGTTTTAATAGATTGTACTACCTATTAGTTTCAATAAGAAACATATATATATATGGGTAGGTTAACAAGAACGTTTATCTTTTTTTTTATAGACACGTACTCTCTAGAATGCTACTTTTGCGGTACACTTGGAGCCATTGATCCTTGTTGGGAAGACAAACCTCCAAAGCATATCCGACCTATTGTTCGCACCTGCCCTCCAGAACATTATTGCCATAAACAAGTAATGTATTTCCCTAATTATGCTCGCAACATATCTCGAAGTTGTATCATGAAAACAACGGCACCCAAAGACGATATACCATATCGTCACATCAAACCGTGCGGTAGCGTTATTCCCTACATGTTCAACGTTTCGCTTATTACTCATTATGATGATAGGATACAAATAAGTTGTAATTGTGGTACAGATTACTGTAATTCTGGAAATTTGGGCTTCGCAAAGAATATCATATATGTAATTACTTTGAATATTTTTCACACTGTCGTTTCTTTTGTATGCTAACCCAAGACCTATCATATCTAAAAACTTAATTCTACGTAACTTTTGCATTGAAAATGAACATTAAGTTTTATTTCATTGAGTACAACATGCTTCATGAAGTTTGACGTTATCTACACTACATGTATACTCAGTCTACTATGCATTGTGGTGCGATAGAATGGATTTTTCGAAAATTGAATTTTTGTTACGAACCATAAGGCAGAAAAAGTCAAGATTCTCTTCAGGACAAGTCTAGTATGCAGGTTGAGTGTAATTATAATGAAAATACCCTCTACTAGATGTTTTATATAATTTTTGCGTTTGAGGATAGCGTGTTAAGATTGAGATATGAACCTATGAATACAGACTGTCTCAGTTACTCGTTTTGGTTAAAGTCATATGTATGGAAACTAGGTAATTCTAAACTATGTGCTAGAAATTCCATGTGACTACTAGAGGACACGAGAATAAAACTACAGGAGCACCAAGGTATTAATAATGAGGCGTTTTTCAAAAAACTACTTGAAGGAAAGAATGATGAAAGAGAGGTAACGGCCAAGGTGAAGATAATCTCTATATACAGGGTGTTTTTTTAGAGATCTACACATTTCCCCTCCATGTAGTGACGATAAGAGTCAACATGTCAACTTGAGACTTTTTGCTACTTGCAGAGAAAGGTCTAGAGTTTTTGTTTGTGCTAATCCCATTCCAGAAAATTTTCGTTTTCGTGATTGCCGGCGCGAGAATCAAAAATGAAGATTTTCCGCGCTATGGCTGAAAACAATGCAGAAAAGTTTCCCTGAACGCAGTGGTTTCTGCGAAAAAATTCGTTAATTGTTGTTCAACTGCGATTCAAGGAACATTTCAAACGAAATCCTCCATGTTATGAATCCATTCGTCGGGGGGTTCGATTTCAGGATGCATTCGCAACCATTATCCCGGCAATCCTAGCAAACACAAGGAGAGAGCATCACTTCGCCCCGAAACTTTGCGAGCGAATGGAGGTGCCCTCGTTGAAACTCGCTAAAAAGCACTTGATCAACAAAAATTTCTAACTCTTTGGCTTTAATTTAATACCAGAATCGATAAATTTGGTAGTCGTTTTGCCGCGTAGTTTAAAATTCTAATGTGTAGACTTCTAAAAAAACACCCTGTATAATATTCAACAAGTATTTGGTTCTCTCATTCTGGATTCCGTTGGAGTTGCCGCAAAAGTCAGGGCTGAATTACGGGCATTACAGGTATAAATATTCGCGAACTGGGAGGGGACTTGAGATAAGGAAGACATGGTTTATTATTTTGCTTGCTAGCTAGCAGTTAAGACTCAATGATCTTTCTTGATAGCAGTAAGAAATATTCTCGGAATGTCTCGAGACTACACATCACATAAGCAGCAGTTGTAGGTAGATGAGGGTGTAGGAAATAGTTTAGCACTGTTGTTACCATGACTCTAATGTTAGTTCAATCAATTCTCATTGATTGAAACAAAATATTAACTTTTCTTCTTTTTCAACTAACATTATTGATTCAACAACCTTTTAAACTACTATATAAGCTCTGAGCTTCTACATTAAATATCATTCTAGCTTCTACAGCTTACCTAACTAGACTTGCTTGTCTCTGCTTGTCCTTATTACTGCTACAGTTTATTCAGTTAACTGTTCTTGCTTAACTTGAACCATCATCCTTCAGAGGGGGTGAAGTCATTATTAATGAAAAATGTAGCTACAACTTTCACATGCGCGGTTCGTAAGTCGTGTAAGATATGTAGCGCGATAGCTCGATTAGACTTTTATGCCAGTATTACCCCAGAATGTTTGTACATAAGCTACAGATAGCTGGATTCGGGCATTAGTTATGTATTGCAACTAATCGGTTTTTATCAACGACATATTTTGAAATCTAGCCGTATAAAAGTCTATGAGTATGATTGCGTAAGGGTTTCCCGGGTGAATATAGACACCCCCTTCTAAAATCCTCTCCAAATACGAATCTGCGTGGAGAAGAATAATCAATGTAATGCATAACTTTCTGGTGAAAGTTGGATCATGGTTTCCAAAGGAGACTCGAATGTAAGAATCACTTTAGTTGGTCTTCTAACAAATAAATCTGGCACGAACCTACTACTAGCCTGCCTCCTTCGAAAAGGAGAGGACTTGCTGATTCGAGTTTCTCATATTATTATATAATTCTCTATGTTTGTGAAATAAATATTAAAAGACCTAAAAGGAACGGAAAATGGTTAGTTGTGAATGGAATACATAATTCTGACGGAAAAGTGGAGAGTCAGTCAGAAAAAGAGAGTAAAGAGTATTCTACATGCATAATTCAGGGGATAGCGGCTGAGAAGGCTGAAATTGGTAGAGCGGAGAAGCCAAGAATAGGAATCAGCGAACTTTGGAAGGGGTGCTATGGTAATTTGAATGGGTACTTGAAGACGGATTTAAATTTAGTCCGTCTACAGTTTAATACTGTGGTGAAAGCCTTATTGGTACGGCTCAATCTAGTTACTGCTATGCGCTCAGTAGGGCATCTCAACAGCTTAGTTGGTATTCTCAAGTAGGACTTTGGGCATCTTGTTTTCCTCGCTGTCTCATAGTGTAATAACATAGACACACCGATGTATTCCGCAGGGGCAGAATGGATAGAGTAAATTGATTTCAAGAGTTCGTGGGAGATCTTCCGCAGGATTTGAGTTGAATTTATTTGAAGTCAAGATCCCCAAGGCTTTTAGTCCTAAATCCAAGGAAAAGACTGTATTAGACTGATTTGCTGAAGCAGTTAGACGAGTAAGTTGAAGCGCTGAGAATTTTCACATATAACTGAATTTAACAACATTACAATTAAAATGCCTTATTTGAAGGATTATGCTGATTTGGCAAAACTTTGGCTGCAAGTTCGGATATATAAAAGGCCTTCGGAGTTTTAATTTGGGGTTAGCTCGTGGGGGTACATACCTACTTACTTGTCAGTAGTATCTACGATTTATCGCCAATAAAAAATTAGGCGAAGCCACCTCTGTAATAAACGAGCTGGACCGAGTTACGAATAATTAGAAAGTTGACCAACTAACTCTACGTCCTGCCACAATATCTCAATCTCTTTATGCAAAAATTTGAGCCAGCACACCAATGAGCATATGGTCGGACCCCTTGATGCAAATATACAATATGTACCGTTTAAAGTCAACCCTTCAGCCTCTTTATGAAAACTAAAACTTCTGAGCCAGGAGTAAGCAAATATATCTATGTACCCTTTTATAGTCACACCACTTGGCTCCTTATGCAAACCATCACTTTTGGAACAGGGCAAAAAGTGAGTAAATATATATTTGTACCCTTTTATAGTCACACCCCTACCTTATTCTTACTGCCTTCCTTATTACTGCTACAGCTTATTCAGTTAACTGCTCTTGCTTAACTGAACCATCATCCTTCATTTTGGTCCTTCGATCCTACCTTGTTCCAGTATTATTCAACATGCCTCCTACCGATAGTTTACCTGCTTTAATTCGCAAACGTACCTACCACGCAGTACGTCTTGTCAGCCTCAAGTGCTTCCTTGAAGCACACGTGGGCAACCTCTCGCCTCGGTCGGAGGTTACAGTAACCCTCAACCTTTTGGGGGAGATTACCGGGAAATTCAATTCCTTGCAAGAACTGATTATCGGGAGGTAGACCGTTCAAGATGTCCATAAACATGGACTTAAATGTGGAAAAAACTGAGTATATGATCATACATAAGTCTGGTGATAGGCTTGTTAATGATAATACTTTTATGCTTAAATATGACAAGGTACCCCTTAATCGTGTATATACGTTCAAATATCTTGGTATAATCACTGATTGTAACTTAACTTATCAACAGCATTTTCAGTATGTATCGAAACGGCTATGTCAAGCAATTGGAGTATTGAATAGGCTTAAGAAACTTATAACCTGGAAGGTATTTGTGATACTGTTCAACTCTTTTGTACTGAGTATTGTTGACTACTGCTTTCCTGTTTGGGGGGGCCTCTGTACCTCAAATATTCAATCCCTACAACTCCAGCTATGCCGTACTATTAGTAACTTCTCTAATATTAAGAAGAGCCGAGGGGGTTATCCTTTATTTGACTTACTGGAAAGGATTAATATCCTATCTTTAGAAGAACGTTTAACATATATAGGCTGTAGATTCCTAGCCAAATATTTAAGAAATCCTGATGACATCCCAAGTTTAAATGGTCTTTTTGTAATCAACACTGGATCTAGAACCAGAGCCCAAACTTCTAGAAATCTTGTTGTTAACTGCAGGTTACACTCCGAAAGTTTAAAAACATCCTGCTGGTATCGCATGATTATGTCTTGGAATAAGCTCCCAGCTCACATCAAAGCACAGTTCATTCCCATTTCTGTTTTTGAGGATGACTTATGCGCTTATCTTGTGAGTAAAAGGGACCCCCTTGTAATAATATAATCTAATAATCCGTCTACTCTAGTAACTTATAATTTACACTTTTTATATTTATGTAATAATTCTTCATGTCTTTACATGGACCGTTTACTGAAACCAGTAAGCCTCGGCATTTACTGATAAACCTGTCCATTCAATAAAGCCAATCAATCAATCAATCATATTGCTTCCGATTTGTGCGCTTGTTTTTCTTTTAATTTTTGCGGCTCGATTTTTGCATACTTTTTGCCCTGGTCAAAAGTGATGGTGCATTTGTTTCTCATAAAGCCGGTTCGACATAAGCTTCCCCTTAGACTACGTCTCGGTGCAGCTAAAATGACAGCGATCTCGCAGCCCTACTAAACTCCAACTGCAAACTGCAACGGTTGGGTATTTCTGCACAGGCTATTAATACCAAGGGCGAACAGCTAAAACAGTTGCCTTTCTTATCTTCCCTTCACAAGTCCCTCACTGAACGCATGCATACTGAAATCCGACCGTGCTGAAGATCTGCTCCGAATTTGAAACACACGTGAACTTTGGAGGTAATATTTATAAAGTTCCCAAGAGCGCTATTTATATATATGTATATATTCAATTAAAACTGTTGTTTATTTACTTCTCTGAATGTTCCCTTATAGCATCGGGTTTTCAACATCGGAGAAGTTTCTCATCTAAAAAGGTTGTTAGTCTTCTCATATGGAACGGTACTCTATGAGGGTACCATTGGTTTGCACTGCACTGTTCCCGTACAGTTTAGCCCACCATGATACACCATAATTTGGCAACCCCCCCGTACTGTTTTCTTGTATATTATCAGCAGAACAGCAAGGTGTTACGATAATCCTCGTAATAATAATTCGTTATAATTAGTTATATGATAGTAAAGTGGATTGGGTGAGGCTGAAAAAGCGGTAAAGTAAGATTTTTTTCTACTAATCCATCAGAATTGTGCTATATCTTTACAAGGGACGTTTTAAGAATACAACACAAGGGCTGTTATCGAAAGAGATAAACGATGACATGTAAAGATTCATGCGGAGCAGCTAGTCTGAGAATGGAGAACAATGATGCGCTGCAAGGAATGTACTTATTGTTGAAAAGAAAATTAAGCCGCTTCTAGTTATAAAATAAATTTAGAACGAGAGTGATAAGAAGAAAAAAGGAACAAAATATATGATGATATCCGTCCGTTTCGCGGGTAAAATGTCCAGCTGGGAGGGCGAGGGAAGTAGGAGCAATGAAATTGCAAATGTCTTAAGTAGATCTCATTCGAAGGTGACTATCTAATGTGAATCCCTTTTTCCCCTAACTGCGAGATCGAGTGAAATATTAACTAGGTCAGATGCGCTTAACATGAACTGCTTTTTATTCCAGTCACATCGAGCTTACAACTATGACACTGTGCTGAGTACCATCGCTCCTCTCTTCGAATTCGCTTATAGCACTACAGATTAGAATCATGAAGCCTACCCTGGCTACGGTCTGGGAGCTGTACTCCCAGCGAATCTCTATCCACAGGATGCTTTCGAGAAAGGTTAGAAAGTCTGGAGTAAAAGCCAATTTAAACACAGAAATATAGCACAATGAGAACCAACGAACTGCTTGTAGATGTAACATACATCGCTTTGCTAAAACTTTCATCGCATCGAAATTTATTGTGGAAATGAGGCAGGAACAGTGCAGTGGTAACATTTCCCCAGAATCTTTGCTGCCTCTATGGTTAACTTTAAATGAGAGGAACAAAGATTGACTGCCAATATGCAACCGTAACCTTTCAACTTTATTGAATTTTCTTGCGGGAATAGGCCTAGTGCACACCCCTGTGGCACTAGCGTCGTTTTGTAAATTTTACCGCAATTGTTGCATGCTAGCGACATTCTTACATGAAAGCGGAGAAAATTTTCAACAAGACGGATTGGCGGGTCCTATGCATTCAAGTCGTAAGTAAAATGAAGTTTTCAAAACCCGTTGGTATGGTTGTCATTTAACAATATTGGGGCGGGAAATTCGAACCGGCAATACTAAAAGGTTTTGGTGTTTGATTTGTTCGCTCCTGAATTCTGAAATTGTAGCAATTACAATACCGATTCTGAAAACTCCATAGCGTAAGTAACTTTGGGACTGTACATGCAAAATTCAGCTGTTGTTATGACCCGCCTTCCTCGTTGTTGCATTATTACTAAGCCTCAATTAAATTTATTCGAAAACATAAAATATTCGACGAATAGGGAGCGTATCCATGGTTATCTTCTTAGCGCGACTTAAAATTTTTGAATGCTCCTATACCTTAACATTGAGTAGAAATAGAAATTATTCTAAATAAATGTTTCCGCTAGGAGCGTTGCGCTAATGCTTTTTATTAAAATTGTAACCCTATACTTCCTTCTACGCAGTTGTAGCCTTTATGGGAATCAGGGGTGTCACGTTGGCTGACTGGAGCAAGATAAGCAACAACACTCCAGCAAAAATACTGCTGTACACTTCTGCGCAGTTCCAACCTACCTTTACACCACAAAAATGTAACAAGATTTCCAGCTATAATGTGGGATCTACAATCGACAGAAATGATTTACGATTTACTGCTGTAGATATTGAATAATTTCTATAGATCCTATATCATTACGCTGTAGATCGTACATCGTTGCAAAATCCATTGCGCAATCGCGTATTCCGCTGCAACTTTCATACGTCGCTGCGATTTGCTTACTCACTAGAGGCGCCAGCCTCGTGAAGTTTCACCTTTGCACTAGGCCTATGGCAAATAAATTTTTGATCGGCTTGCATTCACTAATCAGGCTACTAACTTCATATCACAACGTGCACGCTGCTATAAACTCAGGTCGTCTTTCTGGTGCCTTGTCTTCTCAGAAGTGCAATTGGTACCGACACCGATATACAGTAATCATCGTCTGCTACCTTAAAAACTAACGTTAATGCATGTATATTATTCCAAACGTTGACGAACTTGCATAATTTGATAACACAGATACAATGCCAACTGTGATACTAAAGGGTCTTTCAAAACTTGTCTTCCTATATGAGACTGTAATTACGGGGTGGCACGCCGGCCGAATTTATTCACACCGATATCAAATTCCAAATGCCTATCTTCAACATGACGTCTACTGCTATCGCTGAAAGTTTCCGGTCGGAATTCCAATTCAGATACCAGATTGTTGCCGTGGTAAGAGAGGCGTATATTTGAGAAAATATATTTTTTCAAAATGTAGAAGTGTAAAAGACTCCACATAATGGTTACCGCGGGAAACATATTAAATCTTAAGAGTATGTGTCCAATTCAGGAAAGTCTGTAATCAGCTTAACCGAATAAGATTTGTAGGATTTGAATTCGGATTCATAATTCAGATTTCCAGAATCAGGAAATATCTGGAAAATCTAAAAGATGAATCGTGTTGTCATGGCAGGAATGTTAAAAATCTTAATGGTATAAAAATAAGTGCACTCCGCTCCGCAACTTCCCAAGTTTTACTTTCTCTCTTACATTTACATTTAAGAGCATTTCGTGACGACTGAGAAATGACACTGACATTTGGCTCTCATTTCTGAAGGGGCTGATTATATCAGGTACCCATCCGGGTTGTCTAGGCTATTCTAGATTCGAAAAATCATGGGAGCTGGAATGGATTTGGAAATATAGGTTTGGGATCGCTAGACCTTAGGTCGGGACCGCATTCAAAAGCACGGACTCCCTTACCTCTACATATTGCTAACATTTTGAATGAATGACGCAAGGGTTATAATTCTTTTCTCAAATATGCGTGGCAACTATAGAATTTCACTGGTAACTAAAAGAAACGTGCAGCGAAAGTTGAACATGGATAGAAACGTTCTTACACAGCGGTGTAGTGTAAGAAGTTCTTGAACCATTGTTAGTTGTACTTTTTTACAGTCTAGTTATTGCAATCCCCTTGGGACACCAACGTTAACAGACACTCACACGGTTTTCTCTGCTCTGAGCCTCCTCAGTCCCAGTTTACAATCCAGTGAGACCAAGTTTTGACACCGGATAAGTTAACACGCCGCCGTTGCTAAGGTAATATCTGGCAGCTTTATCACAGCCATGCAGTAAATTCGAACCTACATGGAGTCTTCGGGAATACGAGAGTACGTAGTAAATGCCCGTGGTATGGCTGAGGAAAAACTGAATTTACGATTTGTTGAATGAGAGATAAGTAGTCACGCAAATAATCACATTGACGAAATTCGATTCTTGAGCAGAAAACAAGAATTGTGCAGAGACCGTGGATTGTTGAAGATGGATTTGGGAAGTTTTCTCTTCGCGAAGTAGCTTTTTATAAGCTCGTGTGCATGCATTCGCTTTCCTAACGGTATTTTTTAAAAAGTTTAGTTCGTTTCGGTATTTGGGAATCCAAAACATGCACGTGGGACATCCCCCATTGCGTTATGAGGTTCTCGCCTCCTCTCTAAACCTTTTCCTTACCAAAACAAGCGGGAGGATGCCTGGGGACGCATCCCAGTCTTCTCCCTTCGTCAGCTAGCATCCTCCCTCTCCCCACTACCGTCATTGGAAGGGACGAGCGTAACTTGGAAGTCCTCATCCCTGCTTTCTCAATCCTGCATGCTGACAGCTCCCAGTTTCACTGTGAGAGCCTTGCTTATAATCCTTGCAGGGCGAAACTCTTTCCTGTGGTGTTGCTAACCTTTTTAAAGCCAAACATTGTGCATGGTCCCTAAGCTTTACACTCCGGGGACCTTTGCGTACTTTTCGCTTCCAATGCATCGATTGCATAGTTTAAGTTTCTGTTTTTAGTCCATGCCGCTAAAATGATTTTAGTGAGTAGTACTAAAAATTAAAAATAAAACCCGAGAGACAAAAAACCAGGAACTAACTAACATTTGGAAAACAAGAATGCCCTAATTAATTGGCTAAATCCATTTCTTGGCACCCTTCAGGTCAATCCACATTTTGATAAAACTGAACTAAACTGCGTGAATCTTTTCCACATTCAACCTTAACACAGTAAAAGCGAACAGTGGAGAAGACAGTTTAGTTCAGTTTTATCAAAATGTGGATTGACCTGAAGGGTGCCAAGAAATGGATTTAGCCAATTAATTAGGGCATTCTTGTTTTCCAAATGTTAGTACTTTTAACCAAACTTTTGTCGGGCTTTGCCTGGTTTTGGTCTCTCGGGTTTTTATTTTGCTGGTAAGGATGAGCAAATAAATTGTTTCCTTGTGATTCTATTTACCTCAGATCGAACATCGAATCTAGGAAAAGGCGATGGCTAAACCGAAGACACCTGGAACAACATGGAGTACCGGCACGGTTACAGGTGGAAGGGCCGAAAGCCTTGAGATTTCCCTACGCGAATTACACTGCATGAGGATGAGGACGAGATGGGCGTGTTAAGGTTGGAGGAGCAGGACGTTTTGTGGCATCCCGGCGAGGAAGGAAATGAAAATTTAAAGTATACTGCCTTGCCCCATTTCACTTGTTAAAATGATTAATGCAATTATGTGGAGAGTTGTAGGGCTTACCCCTCTCAGCATACCCTTATTGAATTATGCCGCCAGGAGTTTTGATTATGCAAAATAGGGAAACCCGTGCATGTGGGAAAGATCTTCCAATATTCGATGGTAAGCAAACCGAACAGGAAAATTAAAATGCAAAAGAGGAAATTTAAAAGCTGGAAATCTAACTGAATCTAACTCAACCTGTACCCACAGCTTTCCTGTGGCTTTAGTCAGCTAGTGAAGGTTTCCGCGAAGAGGATCGATTTACTTATGATAAGAGTGCCTAGAAACCAGGGCATTACTTTGGCTGGGTCCATGAGGCATTATAATAGCTTAAGATTGCGAGAAGATTGTGACGGGAAACCTAGATTGTAAACATTCGATTTCATGCACAGGCTATATTTCCGCACCTCAATTTTGCCTTCAAAGCACCAACAAGTTTGCTGTTCCCTTAATTTGCATTTTCTAAAGGGAAAAATATTAGATTTGTACGAAATGCTGAGAGTAGCAAATTTGATACTGATACCGCTATCCTTTCAATTGCATGTGAAATAGATTCCCATTACAATTCTCGGAAGTTGTATTCCCTCAGACAATCCTTTCCAGCTTCTTTACCATAAACTTGAATATTTAAAATACAGATTACATGATAAAAACAGTGAGACTTAAGAGCACAAATAGTCTTTCCTGAAGAGTTAGGATTATCCACGGATTAACAGATAACTTGAACGATACATCTACGATATCTCAAGAAAATAACGCTCTCGATTTTCCGCACACACTACTTGAACCTACACAAAGTAGAACAGTCTTGATAGTCGTTCACAGTGCAAAATTGGTGAAATGGAATTTTGACTATTTATGAGTGTAAAGCTAAGTTAAGGATCATGTTAGACAAATTTAATCTGTAACATGAACTCCTGAAGTCGAAGAAGAAGTAAAACCACGTCACAACACCTTGAGGAGGAACAAACTCCCGCTGGTATGTTCTTTGGTACCGGAGCAGCTCATCGAAGTAGGACATATTCTTGTTCAACCTCCACCGTTACTTCTTGGAAACGCAGACAACAATTTCCTGGACACAGAGGGGCAGCCATGTAAAACTGGTAACAAAAAATATGTAAAGCTAGCAGCGAAATAAGGTGTGCTCTCCGGTTCTTATGTCATCAGTAGCTTCCCCTCCCCTTGCTTGCTTGGGTGAAAGTAAGAATTGTATTAATAACCACGGTTTTATAACTTGCAACAGAGTTTTTTTACCCCAGGTTACTCATAACTAAAATTTTGTAATGCGATGTAACAACTAACCAAGGATTTTCTCTGTTACTATTGATATTGAAGGAGCCCGCCGAGCTTGTATCAAAAAAACTACGTCTAATACTAGTTATTCTCTGCATCATGGCGGAAGCTGAATTCACATTAAAAAAGCAAGGAGCGACCAAATTACGCTTTAAAGGTCACTCAAAAACGAGTTAATATTTCATCTGTCAACTGGAAATGTGTTTCCGCTCATTGTACTGACTAAAAACTAAGCCCCTCGGGTAAAAAGGACGAAAGCTCTTATCATCCATAACTTTTACAAATAATTCAGAAGTACAAATCTTGAATCCCTGGTTCAAAATCAGATCTTGGAATTGTAATTGTAGTTCGAGAGTACTACTTTTCGGACTACTAACATCTGAAGCTTGTAGCAAAAAACTAAAAGTCCTATGGAGACGGGTCACATTCTATCGCATCTTAGGAGTTCAGGGTGAAACTGAAGTTAGAATTTTTAGTGCTAAAAGAGAAATAACAACAGCTAACAGGAAAGTGTATGCCGTAGCCCATGCAGCGTCGCACTACTTTATAATAATTATAATGCTGAATTTACTGTTCGGTGTGAGAAAGGCATAGTAATATTACTGAAGAGGAATACGTTTCGTTTGTAGGAGGTGTTGCAATTAATGCTGTATCCCGTTCAGTTCGGAAACGTAAGGCTAATACTATCATTCATTCTGAAGCCAATTGAATGTTTGCCACTTTGTTAAAGAAGATGAATATGACTGGCTATGAATTCACCAACGCGCTAAGCAGTTGCTTAGACGTGAAAACTCCTAAGCAAATTTGTCGTCTTAGATACGACTTAGACTATTTGGCTTAGATGAAAGCATACATCTAAGTTTTTGCTTAGTTCAATCTAAGTTGAAACCTAAGCAACACGATTGCTATTGCGATAAATGGAAGTAGCTCCGTCTACGCTGTGTCCAAGCTACGTGTAAGCTGTGTCTTAGCTACGTCTAAGCTGTGTCTTAGCTACGTCTAAGCTGTGTCTTAGATACGTCTAAGCTGTGTCTTAGCTACGTCTAAGCTGTTTCTTAGCTACGTCTTAGCTGTGTCTTAGCTACGTCTAAGCTGTGTCTTAGCTACGTCTAATCTGTGTCTTAGCTACGTCTAAGCTGTGTCTTAGATGCGTCTAAGCTGTGTCGAAGCTGTGTCTTAGCTGTGTCTTAGCTGTGTCTTAGCTACGTCTTAGCTGTGTCTTAGCTACGTCTAAGCTGTGTCTTAGCTACGTCTAATCTGTGTCTTAGCTACGTCTAAGCTGTGTCTTAGATGTGTCTAAGCTGTGTCGAAGCTGTGTCGAAGCTGTGTCTTAGCTACGTCTAAGCTACGTCTAAGCTGTGTCTTAGCTACGTCTAAGCTGTGTCTTAGCTACGTCTGAGCTGTGTCTTAGCTACGTCTGAGCTGTGTCTTAGCTACGTCTAAGCTGTGTCTAAGCTACGTCTAAGCTGTGTCGTAGCTACGTCTGAGCTGTGTCTTAGCTACGTCTAAGCTGTGTCTTAGCTACCGTATGTTTGCTAAGTTCTGCGTGGCGAGGAAAACTCAAAACCTTTTTTCTTTCCACTGGTCATTTCTCGGTTCACAAGCATTGCAGCGTCAAGCGGTTTGCATTATTGCATAGCTAAGGTCTTTGTCTCTCTTTCAGTCTAAGTTTAATGTCCATAGGTGAAAGGGTACGGACGCTACGAATTTTATACTGAAAAAAGTCATTTTTTCTGACTAAGTTGACCTCAGGCGCTGCAATGGCTGCACACTTTGACCTTTAGACATTAAACTTAGACTGAAAGAGAGACAAAGACTTAAGCTATGCAACAATGCAAACCGCTTACCGCTGCGACGATTGTGAGCTGAGTAATGGCCGAAGAAAGGCAAAGATCCCTCTTTTTCTAGCGCTCGCAGCAGTGGAGAGAGAGTGGAACAAGTGCGATGCTGGGCTGCGATAGGCAGACGGGACGAATCGGAGTATGTGATAGGTTGAAAGAAGCGCGCGAGATATTCAAACGCAAGCAGAACTGAGCAAACATACGGTACGTCTAAGCTGTGTCTTAGCTACGTCTAAGCTGTGTCTTAGCTACGTCTGAGCTGTGTCTTTCTGTGATTTTCGCGCTTTTTGTCTAATATTTTGCTTAATTTCGTCTAAGAATCAAAAACGTCTTAGTTACGGACGAGGCAAAGTTTTAATCTAAGCAACTGTTTAGCTCGTTAATGAACCTGGGCCCTGGATTAATTTGAAGCATGTAGAAAAGTAAAAACGTATTTCGAGAAGTGTAGCTAAATCAAATTTCTTGCAGAATTGGATGTTACTTAAGAAAATTATTAGAAGTAAATTCCTAGTTTGCTGAACTCCACAGTGATGACAACTCACAGTATCTCTACAACTCACATCTTGTCTCCAGCTTTGACTTCGCTTCTTGGGGACTTGTTTGATCGATATTAGTGCTACTACTACCAAGTGTCTGTGCTTGTGATGTGAAATTTTTTTTTCATTCGTGTTCAGTTTACAAAAATCGAAGTTTCAGAACAATGAATTAATAAAAACCGAACGAACATATGCAAAAACAAAAGAATTTGCCTGTCTCCGCAAACTCTAACACTAAATAGGAAATGAATGTTGTTTACTGACGCCTACAAACCTGAAATTTTTTCTACAACTACCACAAATCCTAAATTTCAGCCCCATATGCACAGAAATGACAGAAACGACTAAGAAAATAATTATTTACTCTCTCGAAAAATGCAGTTTTAGCTCTACTCTTATGGAGATTAACATGGAGATTTGAGCCCATCGAAGGGGGCCCTTCTCTTTTTTCGGGGTCAGAGACATTGATTTATCTGCAAATTACTCAATGGGGTTCAAAAAAATTGTGTAGTTGAGCGCGGAATCGGTACGTTTTAGCTGAGAAAATCCTAAATAGCCCTCGTCAAAATACTGAAGCATTGCATTTCTGCTAAATTTTATAGTCAAAATGAAGTTTAAATTAACCATTGCTGGCAAAAATGGCTATTACGTCATAAACTTTACTATTTTTTGACTTCTTTTAACAATTTAACTTGTCCTCTAGCAACAATTAATAATTGATCTCAACTTTTTTTGACAATTAGATCTTGCAAACAGTAATCAGAACGAGAATCACAGTAACTGACTATTAATTATTAAAATTCAATTTTCAGCTTACTTATTCAAGTTTTAATCGATTGAATTTATTAAGTAATCCAACCTTTGGTCAAACTATGGAATTGCAAAGTTTTAGCAAAAATGTAAAACTCTGATAATTTTACGAGGGCCATTTGATGATTTCCCCAGCCAGAACGTATTACAAATGATAAGTTTTCCTACTTACACTACTCAAGTAGAAGAACCCCACCCACTCGTTGTAGAGCTTCCACTGATTACAGCCTTGTAACGTAAATTGCCACATTCCTAAAATTGTTCTCATTGATACCTAGTTTCACTAGCTACCATAGCTATTATATAAGTTTGGTACCATATTTCAAGATAAGCAATGCCTGGTTCTCGTATCGTTTGACACTGCCAGCACCAAAAATCGGAGCAAAATTGGTGAACGCCTCTCACGGATTCCATCGGCTCTTCTGGGTGAACCGAGGTCACCAGGGTCATTTACTTTATATACATATGTAGCTTAACTTCATATTAGCCTCGTTTGCTGATTGCAGGTCGAGGTTATTGATATTGCTGAAATTGTAGATCTTTGTCTGAAGGCATATATCTGCATTTAATAGCATACGTTTTTGAAATGTCCCACAGATTCATGACCCTAAAAAATTGGGGAAAAACTATTATCACATTTACTAAATCCCAAACTGCAGTCAATAGTCCATGTGACATATGTTCATGATTGCAATAAAAAATCTGCGTTAATTTTACGCCTAGATAGGCCAGCAATTAGTAACTTTATCGCGTTCACGAGCTGGCCACGGGCCACGAGCTGGCCACGGGCCACCGGGCCATGGCCCAGATCCGGCCATGAAAAAGTCTAACCCGCATCAACAGCGTTCATAACTTTATAGTATGTATGCCATTTGATTGTTCAGCATGCAGAGAGTTCGGAAGACATGTCTGGACATTCTGTTATATGGTTCGTATCGGATTTTTTAGAAATGGATAAATTTGCAGTGAATCCCGTTGTTGTTGCGAAACTAGCTTTAAAATTATCGCAGTCATTGTTTGGTGATCATAATACAAGGATAACAAGGGAGGATATCCACGCCACAATCCTTGGCTTCGCGGAAAGCTTTGACGCTCGGACATGAGAATCTGACATACGGTACGTGGTTAACTACTTGGAGAAGGAAATACGGAATATCTTCTCGCAATGTGACTCGCCAGAAGATACGGAAATTTTGGAAAATGCAATGATGTGTTTTGCACATCATTGCATTTTGAAAAATCACAGAATACGGTGCCAACGATTATTTCCCAATCGAATTTTTCTTTAACTCTGACCAATCGGGATTCAACATGGAACTTGAAGCAAAGCGAACAAATGAGAAAAAAGGCAAGGACAAAGTAAAATTTACGGAACACAAAACAGCTACAACCAATGCATATTCTGTAGAGCTGGTAAGCTAAACCGAATGTTACGATTCAGCATACAGTTCATGCCTTTTAACTTTTCAAAACGAACAGTACCTATACGTAAATTTTCATTTAACTTCAGATATACACTTGCAATGGACTGAAGTGAGGATTGTTTATCTGTCTTAAAGAAACTGGAGGAAAATTGGGATCACGAGTGATTCAATATTTGCAAGATTATTGTCAGAACAATCTCATAGTTTCCTGCTTAAAGTCAGACAAACCGGATACTTTATTAATAGGAAAACAAGAGTGTTTACCCACGCCTACAAAATTGAGTTTTTGGATAGCGGAGCTATTCCTTAGATCGTCGGTAAAGCCAGAAATGGTGAACAGTCCTGGAAATTGCACACGAAAATCCATCAATATCCATGTGAATACATATTATATGTACACGGCACTTGGAAAACGGAGGTGAATCTAAGATCCCCCCTCACATTTAAACATGTGTTAGAACCCACTTTTCCTATTATTCCCCCTCACCCTAATGACTGTCATCTAGCTTGGCGCCATCTACAGTGTAGATTTTAGCACTGCAGTTACTAAATGAATGGGCTGTAGATGGTAGTTCAGGGCGTTCTTCGTTCTATCCAGAATGATCCCTACCCCTCATTTACTGTCTTACCCGAATTACATGGTTCTTGTCCCCCACTTGGAAATTGTTGAGCGCCACAATAATGATTCATACCAATTAGGTAGTGCAAAGTAATGAATGTGAAGTGTGGTTGGATTTGGATACATGTCTTCACACAAAGACAATCACGAATAATGTTAGTAGCAGTAGGTAAATTCCAAATTTGCACGGCATTGCGCAAAGAAGGCCTGCCCTCCATATTTTTTAGTTGTAGAAGTTAATGTTTCATACCAGGGTCTCAAGGTTGCATATGTAAGTCTGAGTTATGGAATATGATTCATGTCTGAATCAGCGTCTATGACGCAGTTATTTCGACCAATGCATTCACAGAGGTGCGCTTTGTACTTTAAAATATGAAAGATAAGGTTTTAGGCGATGATTGTCACTAGGTAGAGACTCCAAGTAATTTTCAATGTATGACTCATCCCTGCTCTATGGCATTACGATAAGTGATCGCCTTTGTTCAAGAGATGCAAAAGCCGATGCTTCTAACGCGAATATAACCGTCTCGGATCCTGTCTCGTGGCTCAGCTGATGGATCGTTGAGAACATACTATGGGAGGGAGAGCGCCACAGGTTCGAATCTTGGCCGATTTGTTCGTCATTTGATGTCATAGCTACAGGGTTTTCCCCACTCCTTAAAGACAACATAGGTGCAATAATAAAAGTTGGAGCAGGAAAGAAGCTATTCCTTCTGCCGGTTTGAACTCCAATCAAACGCAGTGTCCTATACACTGAATGTATTTGTAATGGCTAAATATACATATAGCATTCTCATGAAAGTAACGTAATTTTTTCCTACTTGATTGGATTTCCAATCAAAAATTCCACTGCACCAACAGATGCATTTGCAATCAACAATTCCATTGCCCAATACAATACCTATGCAGTCAACATCTAAATGTGGACGGCTTTACCGATCGCAATAGGAATTTCGCCCATAGTATATACTATATATTACTAGTGGCTATATATCAGATTCCTATTATTTCCTATAGGCCTATACTATAAATATCCATTACATTTCGGATTTCGTATACGGAAATTTTAGCCAGCTTTACCGATTGGAATAGGGATTTCGCCCCATAGTATATACAGTGTAATACAAGTGGATATATAGTAGATTTCTATAGATTCTTATGGATACCTATAGATTCCTATGGATACCTATAGATTCCTATGGATACCTATAGATTCCTATGGATACCTATAGATTCCTATGGATACCTATATATTCCTATGGATACCTATAAATTCCTATGGATACCTATAGATTCCTATGGATACCTATAGATTCCTATGGATACCTATATATTCCTATGGATACCTATAGATTCCTATGGATACCTATATATTCCTATAGGTATATACTCTAAACATAACATTAATTTCCGTATATCTTCTTAACTATAAAGCAGAAATCTTAACTATAAAGCGTGAGAGAGGGGAGCAAAACAATTGGCCAAGAGCGCATATACTGTGGGGATAAAAGCTCCAGCCCTAACTGTTCCAAGATAGAGCATAACAATAGGCAAAGAGAGCAAAGATTCTAGGGAAGAAATTGTAACATCTACTCTTCGAAGAGAGAGCAAAATAATAGGCAAAGAGAGCAAAGATTCTAGGGAAACGGGGTCCTCCTGTACACACAAACTTTCTGCTTTATATATACTATATATTACTAGTGGCTATATATCAGATTCCTATTATTTCCTATAGGCCTATACTATAAATATCCATTACATTTCGGATTTCGTATACGGAAATTTTAGCCAGCTTTACCGATTGGAATAGGGATTTCGCCCCATAGTATATACAGTGTAATACAAGTGGATATATAGTAGATTTCTATAGATTCTTATGGATACCTATAGATTCCTATGGATACCTATAGATTCCTATGGATACCTATAGATTCCTATGGATACCTATAGATTCCTATGGATACCTATAGATTCCTATGGATACCTATATATTCCTATGGATACCTATAAATTCCTATGGATACCTATAGATTCCTATGGATACCTATAGATTCCTATGGATACCTATAGATTCCTATGGATACCTATAGATTCCTATGGATACCTATATATTCCTATAGGTATATACTCTAAACATAACATTAATTTCCGTATATCTTCTTAACTATAAAGCAGAAATCTTAACTATAAAGCGTGAGAGAGGGGAGCAAAACAATTGGCCAAGAGCGCATATACTGTGGGGATAAAAGCTCCAGCCCTAACTGTTCCAAGATAGAGCATAACAATAGGCAAAGAGAGCAAAGATTCTAGGGAAGAAATTGTAACATCTACTCTTCGAAGAGAGAGCAAAATAATAGGCAAAGAGAGCAAAGATTCTAGGGAAACGGGGTCCTCCTGTACACACAAACTTTCTGCTTTATAGTTAAGAAGATAGTTCTTAGCTTTGCATATTTGTGATCCACTTTCTTCTTCTTAGCACGTGGGAGAAGAATTTATATAGTAGCACTTGATAGTCTGAACTGATTTCATTGTTTGCGAACACCTGTTTTACATTAGCTCGTGTGATGTTGCTGTGGGGGGAAGTTATTATTTTGATTATTTCTCTTAAGCCTTGATACGCGTGACACTCCAATAGAATATGATAATAGTCTTCTACTTGCTTTAGATTACAGAGTTCACAGAAACGACTTTGCTGGTTCTTCCATCTCAGATTTATAGCATTCCAATTTTTCACTCGACCTCGAATCACAACTCTGGGTTCTCCTATTCGTAGGTTTTGGTAGAATTGTGCTATATGCCAAGATTTGACGCTTTTATAATGAGGGCTACCCCATATGTGTGTGATAATGGAGCTGAGCTCGTTCCATGTTGGATCTTCCGTTAGTCTTTTCACATCTTGTTCTTTTAACTGTGTCTTGACGGAATACATTAGTAAATCGAATGTGTTTTGATTGTAGTTCTGGATGAGTTGCACTATACTTTCACGGATGTTGAATTCTTGGAGTAGTGTGATTGCTTGATGAAACCAATTATATCTGTCATCGGAGTTGATCTTTAGCATGATTGCAGGCGATTGACACAAAACGATCTGGGGATTTTGTGGCTGATTTTATCATGAACTTGGCAAGAGCTTTCACAATATGGAATCAATGCGTGCGGATAAGGTAGCCCGGCGTGAGTGTGCTTCTTGCTGTTAATCTCCGGATGAACTGTGTCTGAAATATTTGTAGTTTGAGAATAACACCCGGTTGTATTGCCCAGATAGGTGATCCGTATAGCAATACTGACGACACGAGGGAGTCAAATAATTGCTCGTAAACCCGGATGTCTCTTATTTTGCCTCTGTAGAAGATTTCAAATAGTCTTGCAGTAGTTGCTGTGGACTTTTTGATTGAGCTCGCGAGTGCGGAGTTAAATAATCCACTTGAGCTAAATATAATACCTAGGTAGGCGTATTGCTTTACAATTTCTATTTCACTTTCTCCCCACGTGAAGCGTAGATCATTCCTCAATCGGCCACCTTTCCGAAACACCATACACTTTGTTTTCGATATGTTCACTTGGAGCTTATATGTCGTGTTATCCTGTCGTTAAGGATACCGGTAAACAGCTTAGTCATTGTGTTGGTGATTGCGATGGGCCTGAAATTTTGATGGTTGTCATGAGCTCCTTTCTTGTAGACCGGTACGGATATAACCTCTAACATTTGGGACGGAGGATCATTTAATATAGCGTTGTTTATCACTTGCAGAAGGCGTATGTTTCCTGTAGGTCCAAGATTCTTCCAGACTTCATTGGGAATGCCGTCTGTTCCTGGAGTTTTCCCTATCGCTAGTTGTTTGATTGTTTTTCGCATTTTACCGTATGAAACTTCGTTAAGGATGGAGTGTGCAGCATCATCATTACAATTGTTTGGTAGATCCCTTGTTTCTTCATTGGGGTAGAGGTTACTATAGTATTCTAGCCATTAGTCTTTTTCTATCATGTTGGGTGTTTGTCGGGTTACTGATTTCCAGAACTAGGTGGAAGAACGAGCACTGCGTATGTTATCAGTAACTGTATTGTAGTAATTTGCTTTGAGTTCGCGACATTTTAGTTTGAATTCGCGCTTGGAGTTCAAGTACATTATGGTAGCTCTCATGGTTTACTTGCTGTCTTCGGAGTGCACGCTTGTATCGCTGTGTTTCAGACTTAAGTATTTTGGCTTGGTTGTTGAACCATCTGATTCTAGGTTGTTGATTGATGATTAAGTCTTTGACCATATTGCATTGGGTGGCAGCTTCGTATATGATTGGTCTAAGCTGATCATATGTGCACAGATTATCGCTAGAAATGCTTGCACTTAATTCGCTTATTATTTCACGAAACTTATCACCTCCGGAGTTACACCATTTTATTACACTTCCCACTTTTACACTTTTCTTTCGATAAGCTGTATCCTCTAGCAATTTTAGTTCCATTGGAGTGTGGTCCGATTCTACCCAGGTTTTCAGCACTAAATCGTCAATTAAGCTGATTGATTTCTGATTAACCAGCGCTAGGTCAATCATACTGCTTCCGTTTGATGAATTAAAGGTGTACGCGCCTGCTGCGTCACTTCTGGTTCTTCAAATGAGAATTACGATGTTGTTGTTTTTACAGTAGTTGATTAGTTTTATTCCCCGACTATTCACTTTTTCATCAATTGATGATCGTGCAACATTGATATTCAAGGGTAGGTCGACATCACTGGGATGCTCTTGCTCATCGGTTGGTCTTGCATTCATGTCACCCATGATGATAAGAGGGTTTGCAGAAAGTTCTGTACATTTCTGCAGGAAGGCATCATATTCTTTGGTGTAATCGCAAGTTGGGGGTATATATACAAAGACAATTACTACTGTGAGTTTTGATTTAAGTTTGATTATATGTACATACTTGCTCTCGTAAATTAGGTTGCACTTGTGTGATACTGCTTTACTTATCCCAATCAGAGTTCCACAGCTTCCTCTAGCTTGTGACACTGTGTTGGTGCGCTTGAGTTTGTATTTATTTTCTAGTAGCTTCGTAGGAAGTCGAGTAGTTTCCTTAGTCCATGTTTCACTGAGACAAAAAAAAGTTGGTGAGAGCTTTAAATTATTATGAAATTTAGTAGTAACCGTGTTAGTTAGACCGCTTATGTTCCAGTATACTAAATTTTGTTGCGGTTGTAAGGGTGGGCCGTTTTCTCATTGACGACTACTTGCAGCTGTGTCGGTTGCAGATCTGGCTTTACGTTTTTCGAATCTCTTGTGGTAGGCTCTTATACGTTTTGCTTTTGGTGAGATCTCGATTGATGAAAATATTTTCACTAGCCGGGATCCGAGTTCGGTTGCTGATGACCTTCTCACTGTCACTTATCTTCACGAATTTAACAATTACTAGCCTCTTCTTGTTTTGATCGTAGTCCCCGACTCTCCATGCTTTATCGATTTCACACTGTTTGTTCATTTTCTCCTGGATCAAGTTGGTTACCATGGCTGTGGTATTCTCTTGGGGATTATCCTTGATTCCTTTGAATACCAGGTTGGTTTTCCGGAGCATCGTCTCTAGTTTGTCAACGTGATCCTTCAGGTGTAGATTTTCCCCCTCGAGTTGGTTGATGCGAGTTTCTTGAATGTGCTGCCGTTTTCTTATTTCTTTGGCTTCATATTTTCATTCTTTAAGCTCCTTTTTGGTGCTGAGGAATGAAGCTGTTAAGGCTGCAGCTGTATCATTGCAATTAATTTGATCGGCTTCTTCTTGTAATTCAATTTCATTGTCTTCATCTCCATATTCCATTTCTAAAAGGTTTTCTGAGGCAGTTCCTTCCGGGTAATAATCTCCAAAACGTTTTTGGTGTGGCTCTGGCTCAGAGGTGATCTCATAAGAGACATTTTGCTTGAAAGTATTATTCTTGTATTAGGATTCGGTTGAGATTTTGCTTGGTTATTAGGTTGGTAATTATTACTGTGCTTTATACTTGCCTGAGTTTTGGGCCTCGCCCCGATGGACGTTGCAACGCTTCTTTCAGCTGTGCAAAAGGATTTCGGGGTCGAGGCAGGTTCGATAGATAAGAGTCAGTTTTTGTTTCAAGTTTTGAGACACAATTCACTTTAAGATTAATTATTTTCAATAAATTTTCTCGAGAGTTTAGAGAATCAGCTGTTGTTTTGAGCTTGGCGCGCGCGGCTCTCATCTTTTCAGTAGCTTACTAATGCATATATAGTAGATTCCTACAGATTCCTATAGATTCCTATAGATTTCTATGGATTCCTATAGATTTCTATAGATTCCTATGGATTTCTATAGGTTCCTATAGATACCTATTGGTATATACTATAAATATACAATAAATTCCGTATATTTATATATATATCTCGGAAATTGCGGACGGCTTCACCGATCGAATTGGCCCGTTTTTCAAACCGGTAAAAAACGACAGGCATGTTCAGCTGGCTTAATTCAGCTGCAAACCTGACCCAGGCTCTCTTTTGACTTAGGCTAGCTTCAAGTAAGATTGACCCCAACCCGAGCGAAGCGAGGGTGTCAATGTCAAATCAGGCAACGTTGGGTAAGCTTAAGCTAACACAAAATTGCCCTGAATCTATAAATTTTAATGCTTAGCTGCAGTGGTAGCATGGCCTAGCTTTGTAGCGTAACCGCATTAATTGCGATCTCTATTAGTTCTCGTGGGATCTTCTGTTTGTTTCGAATGAAACTCCGACTGTATTATTCCTCCGTCTGCTTATTCAGTCCCGACGCTCCGCTATCCAATTTCAGATCTCGTTAGATCTGCTTGTTTTCCAACGTAGAGCATCCCAGGGAAACCACGAATCCAAAATTTCAGCCCCATATGGGTAGAAATGGCAGAGATATAATAATCTACCCCGACAAAAAACGCATCGCTTATGGGAGTTTAACATGGTGACAGCGGCCTATGCAATTCCTCCCCCTTCTCAAGTCCAAAGCATACGTTTTTTGACGGAGTAAATAATATGTATCTGCTCTATTTCTACCCATATGGGGTTGATAATTTGGATTTGTGGTTTCCCTGGGATACTCTACATTAAAAAAAAAACTCAGGTCTGTACGCGCGGGTAAACACCCTTGTCTTCCTATTTAGTCAGGACATGGGTCGAGAATTGCGTAAATCCCGTTCTACCGGCAAATGGAGAAACCAGATTAATACTTTTGGACTCTACGGGAGCGCACAAACATGAATCTCATTTCAAGAACCTAAAAGGTGGGTGCCGTATCAGAATCATACCTCCGGGGGCCACCACGAATATATAACCGTAAGATGTTGAATATTTTTACTACCACAAATATTTCATGAAAAACTGTACGCTTAGGTTGATGCTAGAAGACCAAAATTTGCAAGTGTATAGTAGAGGGAATATTTCGAAGAATGCAATAATTTAAGTTTAATAATTACCTGGTACATGGTGGCTTGTACTAAGTTGGGCGGGAAGATATTCCTGGAAGACAAAACAGCTGTTAAAATACTGCATTTCATAATTGCCGCCTAGACGGTTCTGCAAGGGATCCGGGCTGCTTTAGTTCACAGTTTGGTCCAGAAAATGGTGTCTTGAAGCTGACGGAGATGAAATCGCGGCACGAGTGTGGCCCGGAGTCCCGAGCATGAAATATGGATGATGATAGATATACGTTACCTGACAAGGTCCATGAGAGTATCAACAGTCGTGACATTTCGAGCTTCCGTGGGATCCATCACAGACTGTGATTCCTTTTTACCCGGATGGATTGCAACGACGAGGATAATACCAAGTATAACAGCACATACAGTTGTGACCATGTAGTAGGAAATGGCCCGGGCGCCAATTTTACCTGACAGTGAAAGGTCGAGGGAGCCGACAGCTGATACCAATGATGAGACTATGAGGGGTAGAATTAGGGCTTTGAGCATTCGCAAAAAAATGTCTCCTACAAACTTTACATAAACTTGTTCTCGCTGAGTCCATTTTTCCTCTCGAGATTGGCGGAGAATAAAGCCAAGTGCTATGCCGGACAATACACCCGTGACCGTAAGGAGGGTTAATAGGTTAGACTTGAGACATTTCACAGTCTCACGCCCTTCCATCCACCGAAACCTATTTCCCATTGCACCGGCGTCGGATGCTTGTGAACGAATCGCTTTTACGGATGAGGTTGCTCTAAAAAATTAAGAAAAATCACAACAATTACAAAAAACACTGCCACATTCCACAGTAATCTCCGGCAAAATCGTGCCAGTATAAATTCGTGTCGCAGTTTCATACACGCGAAAGTCTGGACTCTGCAGCCCCCCTGAACCAGGGAATGCTCTTGATCTCTTCTATGTTATATAAGGCGAGATTTACCGAGATCGTTCGTAAGGGCATTTATGTACACAAAAGCTTTTCAAACATGATTGCTAAAAGCATGGGGTGGCGGGTATGATTTTTTGGTTGGTTGCTTGGAGATTGCTGTGTATTTGTTCTCATATCATCGTGGATTGCGTCTTCAAAATGTGGATGGAGCGATACTAAAGAATTATGAGGAATGAAACATACGCGCGAAGAGTGGACGTTTTATTCGCCTCAATAGAAATTCACTGGATTGAGCTAGTTGTGTCTTTCAAAGTGCTTCTCCCTCTTGAAATCTGGGTGTGTGTAGAGGAACAGGGGAAAAGGATTACAGGAGTCAAGAGTCAACGCGACTGCAAGTCATAGTCATGATGATGATCACAGGACGGTTTCAGCACTCGACCTTAGTATTGCCCATCCTTGTAACCGCAAGCCTTAAGTGTATTTGCATTTAGTCTTCTTTGCTCTTTCCCTCCATCTAGATCCGCTTAAGGAACCCTCCCACTTTTTTAATCATCCTCTCTAGCTCCGTGAATTCAACTCACGTCGTGCAAAGGACCCTTGTTGAGCGACAGAGGACAGAGAGAGTAGATAGGAGAGATAGAGTGAAATTGGTACGGGGGAACAGTGAGATTCTAGCACGAGGTGAAAACGAGAAAGTAGGAAAGACAGGGAAGAAAGGAAGATGAAAAAGAAAAGAGAAAACTTGAGGATGATAGTTTAGTTCTGGAGCCCTAGACTTGCTGCAATTCTGGAAGAGAGGGCGGTGATATACGGGAATGGGTAGAGGGATTCACTTCCTTGAATCTGCTGGCGCTTTCACCTTAGGCCATCCACAGTTACGAAAAAACTAATTTTTTTCAATTCCCTTCCCTTGCAATGATATCGTATAAAGCCAAATGTTCAGTTTCTCGAGTGTGGGTTCTGTTCTGTGTTCGCTGCATGTACCTATCATGTAATAGATAGAGCGTCGCCCAGTTACATGTAATCCCAAGCCACATCCAACCTTCCTAGTACGCTGACATCCATCTTTAGCAATCCGCCGTATCGTTTAACGCACCCAACATTTTGCGTTAACGCACCCCCCATATTGTTTAACGCACTCGCCATATTATTTAACGCAAAATGGTGGATGCGTTAAACAATATGAGGGGTGCGTTAAACAATATGGCGGATTGCTAAAGATGGATATCAGCGTTCCAGGAAGGTGGGATGTGGCTTAGGATTCCATGTAACTGGACGACGCTCTATCTATTACATGGTAAATAAATGCAGCGAACACAGGACAGAACACACACTCGATATACTGAACATTTTGGATGCCATAGCCAAAGTGGTCGAGAAATTGTTTGGAAAGAGAGGGAGGAACGTACATTTGTCTCCCCTTTCTCTTTCTGTTAAATCAACAAAATAACTGCTCAACTTAATTAGATTTACACAGGGCATAAAACGGGTTTTAACTAAGTGTAAAGCAAAATATGTTTCCTAACAATCGCTGGTGGCTGCGATTCTCTAGTCCGTGAACTACACCACGTATGTCCTTTTTTCAGCGGAATATATGCTTCTCCATGTCCACGCGGAGATGTTCTCTTTCCATTTCCCGCTAATATTCTGCTCAAGCTCCCAATTAGCCTGCTGCAAACCATCTTCATTTTTGAGATAGCGTTAATGCTCTCAAAATATACTTTTTATGCTCCAAAATCCTTTGCTCTGTCCGACAGACATTACTCACTTAAGGCCTTACTTTCTCTATGATGTGAAGGTAATTTATGCCAGGAAATGCTTTGTTTCAAATGCTTGGAAACTACACCTCTCATTGCGTGTGTTCCTCCGAGAAAGTACCGCATGATGCACGGTTAATTCCAGCTGGCGAGGAAAACTGAAAACCTTGGCTCTTTCCTCAAGCATTGTTCCTCAGCATTGTTCCTCAGCCATTTCCTCAGCAACGTCATAGCGTGACAAAATTTGCATTGCTGGATAGCTGAGGTCTTCCTCTCTCCTTCAATCTAAGTTTAATGTCCATAGGTCAACGGGTACGGATGCTAGGAATTTTATACTGAAAAAAGTCATTTTTTCTGACTAAGTTGACCTCAGGCACTACAGTTTCTGTACCCTTTGACCTATAGACATTAAACTTAAACTGAAATAGAGAGGAAGACCTCAGCTATGCAGCAATACAAACCACTTGACTCTGCGACGCTTGTGAGCCGAGTAATGACCGAAGAAAGGCAGAGAGCCATCTTTTTCTCCCGCCCGCAGCAGTGGAGAGAGAGTGGAACATGTGCGCTGCTGTGCAGGGATTGGATGCTGGAACGAATCGAAGAATGTAAGAGGTTGAAAAGGCGCGCGAGACCGTTCAAACGGACTGGGTTTCTCGTGCGTCACGCGGTAATTCACAACGTTGGACGAAAGTAGCAGGCGTGAAATTACGTGACACTCCACTGACTCCACTGGAAAGATCATGAAGCATGATAAGGTACATCATGTATGAAGATCCTGGTGAAATGATGAAGGTTTTGGCAGTTTGTAGGAACATTGGACCTCCAGGCAAGTCCAGTATTATTATTAGGAATCAGGATCAAAAAACTTGCCACTCAACAAGCAATTCGCTTCGGAGGAGACAAGAAAAGACGATGCAGTGAACAACCCCTTGGCACATATAAATTATTGAATTATATCATAAATGATAAACGGCGGCCTCGGAAGACTGTAATAGTGTCCTTCTTGTGCATAAGTAATGAATAGTGGGCAGCAGAGCAGACTAGTGGTCAAACTTGTTAAGTTCAACTAGTGTTTAAGTTTTTTTTAAGAATGAGCACATGCATGTCCACTGTACACGGCTCGGTAAGTTAGGGAATGGAACCATTGAAAGACCTATGTAACTTGATCGTTTCCAATGTTCTATATCAATTATGTCTTTGACTTCCTCAAGCTAAAGATAAACATGAGTAATGCATCTACTCGACCATAAGTAATCGCAACGTGTAACGTGGCAGCTGTCTACTATTTTCTTAATAGGGCTTCCAATCGTATCAATATGATGGCTGCTACTTAGGAGATTCCAGTTTAGAATGGTATTTAAACGACAAGAGGGACGAAAATTCGTACATCCTTTCGTGATGTCTTAATATCATTTCAAGGATGTGTGAATGATAGTGTAAATGAGAGGGGGATTGAGAGAAGATTGGTATGTTTCCCTGGGGTTGGTGGTGGTTCGTACTTTACAAGTTCGTACGCCGACGTTTCATACTTCGGTAGTTCGTACGCCGGTGTTTCATACTTGGAAGGTTCCATCCTGTGTATGTTTTGTACTTGATGGTAATTCATACGTAGCCAGTTCATCCATTAGCATTTTCAGCCTAAGCATTTTCATACTGGATGAAAACTCTCAAAAAAGCGAGGAGCGACCAAATTACGCTTTAAAGGTCACTCAAAAACAAGTTCATATTTCATCTGTGAACTGGAAATGTGATTCCGCTAATTTTACTAAAAACTAAGCCCTTCGGGTAAAAAGGACGAAAGCTCTTATCATCCATAACTTTTACAAATTATTCACAAGTACTTATATTGACCACCTCTTTCAAAATTAGATCTTGGAATTGTAATTATAGTGTGAGAGTTCTTCTAAATATTTTACGGACTACTAACATAGCTGAATTTAGCAGCAGAAAACTAAAATCCTATGGAGACGGGTCATATTCTATCGCATCTTAGGAGTTCAGGGTGAAACTGAAGTTAGAATTTTTAGTGCTGAAAGAGAAATAGCGACAGCTAGCTGGAAAGTGTATGCCGTAGCCCATGCAGCGTCGTACAACTTTAGTTGCTGAATTTACTGTTCGGTGTTAGGAAAGCATGGTAATATTACAGATGAGGAATACATTTCGTTTGTAGAAGGTGTTGCACTTAATGCTGTATCCAGTTCAGTTCGGAAACGTAAGGCTAATACTATCGAACATTTTGAAGCCAACTGAATTTTTGCCACTTTGTTTTGTTGCACCATTAAGTAGAAGTAGCTCCTATCGGGCCCTATTTATTAATATTTTTAACGTTCCTATTTGTGCACAAGTTGTTTTTAAGCAAGTTTTCAATTTTGAAAGGTTTTGAATTTGAGGATGAAAGACGAGTATGAATAGCCGCTTGGATGAAATTCCCAAGTACGAACTATCTAAGTATGAATACTAACCAAGGACGAAAAGGTTCAAGTATGAATTACCCGAGTATGAAATACGTGTGGACGAATCGTCACCGTACGAACTTGCCAAGTACGAACCACCCTGATCCCGTTTCCCTGATAGTAGCACTTAGGGCAGAGTTTATAAATAATGCAATGGATATCACTAAACAGTATGTCAACGTAATCAAATATTTATTTCAACTCAGAAGGAATCCTTTTGAAAAGTAACTTGTTTAATTGCATTTATTCGTAGAGCCATATGATCTACTCGTCTTTTGTGAAACTTAACTCTAGAGCTAAGTGGTATTAAAGGAATAATACAATAGTTTTGCTGTTATTGTCGTAAGAATGGCAGCGTCAAATGAACAGTAGACTTTTATGTGATGGCAGGCGGCCTGTACAGATTTGTGTGCTGAAGGAACGAAATTATTCATTTAGATAAAAATTAGTGTGTTCTGTGTGTGAATGCAGAATATTTCGCAAAATTGGCATGTAGCGAAAAAGGAACGGATGGCCGAAAATTACATTGGGTGGATTAGAGATGAAGTATATAGGAAACCATATGCATACAGCATTGTAGGAAGAGCATTGCATTAATTAATCGGATCGGAAAGTTTAGAAGAATTATTAAGCCCAGCGGGTAAGCTAACACCAAGGCATGGCAACGGTCACCAAAATTTAAACTCGACAAATAGTTAAAACTCAATCTTGGGGTCGTAGTAACATTACCTGAAAAAAGAACGCCCAACTTTCTGCTTTTACAAGAGAAATAAGGACTCAAAGTTGCGATTTTCGTATAGGAAATGCTAAAGGGACCGTGTGCATGTTATATGAACCAACTCCTGAGGAATAGCATGCAATAATACTTTTGCACCAAGTCGTCAGTATGTGCAGCAATATGTTACTAGAGCTTATACAACATGTTACCGTTCACATATTATGAGATCAAACTAATATTTTACTGTCGTTTGACTTTTACTATCATAATATGTGAATAGTCCCTTCATTTTTTTTCGAATTTCTCCCGAATTCGGTAAAAGTTGGACGTTCTTTATTCAGGCAATGTTACTACGACCCCAAGGTTGAGTTTTAACTATTTGTCGAGTTTAAATTTTGGTGACCATTGCCATACCTTGGTGTAAGTAAGTACATTTTAGGGCAGAAATTAATAATTCGAAGGGCCGAGGCCGAGAGAAACGTTGGGATGAACCTCCCTTAAAGGGTATATATTAGTGGGAGGAATTAGTCCCATACGAACAGCCCGCAACAACAGTTCATTTGCCGAGTAGTAAGAGTTACAAGTTTTCCATAGAGACGAAAAAGGTGATGGATTCGAAAAACAAAAGTGTGCGTTGATTAATCGTATATTCGCATTGATGACCTGGAGAAAAGATGATGATGAGGCGGACTAAACAGGCATCCTAAGCTAATTTGATTGGGTTGCACAGCATGGCTCTTGCTATATTTTCAAGAAAGTCTGAAAGATTTAAGAATTATGAAACCTGTTATAGCACGAAGCGTTTCTACTTTTACGGCACATGAAAACGTTAATGAATTTCTGGAATACTATGCCTTAAACATAAGTGTACTACAGACAACTTCTGTCGCACAAGTTAGCCAACTCAGGGAGCTTTCAGTAACAATCTATTCAGAAAAATTTATAACAGGTACAAGAACAAGGGGAAATCTGAAGAAACAGAAAGGATGAGTGAGAAGAACAGAATGATTGCGGACAGTCAATTCATGAGTCAGCTACCTTTTAAGATAGGCCTTAAAGCAAGTGAAACCACGAACATTTAAGGCATGATGAAGCAAGAAGTGAAAGAGGAATCTCCGGGGAACACGTAGAGTCCGGGATTAATTACTAACGTTATGTTCTTCGAAGACGGAGGGTGCGCACACTTTACAGTATTAGAAGGTTAATAATAGAAAGATGTTGTTGAAAGTAGAGTACAAGAGTCTTTGAGAAATTGGCATGTAAGCGGATTTATTGAATGCAAAGAAAATAGAATAGGAACTCGAGCTGAATTACGTGAAGTAGAATGATGATGAGAAAAGAAAGGAATGAAATCCAAAGTTCAGTGAATGGTGTAACCAAGGAAGATTTTCTGTTGCTAGGATTGTGTTCTGAGGAATATAATCCAACCGTTAGTAATGCGGAATGCATGCCAAGTCAAAAGCAGGCGAGCCGCTACTTAAACCAAAGGTTCGAGACGTAGCCAACTGAGGAGAATAGTCTTAAATTCATACTTCATCCTGAATGATGAAATAAAAGTAGCTAAATAGAATTCGGGACATTTGTCTCTTATTACAACGCCTTGCGACGAATGATCTGATCAAAAAATCAATAATAATAATCTTCGAACGGATAAACTTCGTCAAGAGAAAAACTGGGCGGGGTTATCGAGACACGCAGAAAGGATGAAGGCAGGAAAATAGGCCAAGTTGTTGGTAACGGGTGCTCCATTTAAGTCGCACAATCCGCACGTCGGGAAGTTGCTCCGTTCAACTCTATGGCACACATCCTCACTCCTCTCTGGAGCTCATCACCCCAGTCACGCCGCTCCTCACAGCACCGTCCACTGAACATGGAGCAGCTGCAGAGAGGAGGAAGGAGAGGAATCCGGGGGCTCCTCCTCTCCAAATACCGCGCTCCTTAGCCTCCTAGCCTCCGTAAGGAAACCATTAGAGATCGCGGCTAAAAGTGCCATTGTGCGACTTAAATGGAACACCCGTTATTTGGAAAGGTAGGTTCAGTTGTCATTACTGCAAGACGTATATAAGATAGTCAAGTGCCAGAGATAAAAAAGGCTGGCATCTTACAAATGTGAACTGTAGAATATCCCAATGAGGGTTAGAGATGCTATTCGCAGGGAGTCTGGCTGTCTTGCCCTCAGACTGTCTTCTCACTCAATTTTCGTAAGTTTTCTTCTAGCTCCTTTTCTAACTATGAGTCAGTAACACAGACAGTGAAGGTAACCTTGACTGAAACTTGACTGCTTGAAGATAATGTGAAGTTTGAATAACGTTCAATGGTTAAAGAAAAGGTTCAGGCGCACTGAGTCGGTACAACCCTCCGGGTTCTTAAATTTGTAAATCTTAGTGAAATTGTAGATGGAATAGCAATTCGTCCATTTTGTGTATACGCTCTTTCCTCATCTTGTCGGGCTCTTCCAATCAAAGTTGACAAGATGGGTCAGGGAGGAAAGGACTACATTAGAAAGACATAACATTGAAAAGATAGACTTAGTAGGATTTTAATCAGATGGTGAAACATGCCGCAAAAGCGACGACCAGCAGATTCAAATAGAGCAGAAGCGATGAGGGGAGAAACTGAGAATGTTTTCCTCTCGGGGATTTTTTTATAGTTCAAGCTGAGAGCTTGCAAGGAAAATAGAAAGAAATAAAGGCTTAGGGAATGCAGCATATCAAAACTTATAAAACAGGCAGCACAGTATGCTAATACACGAAGGTAATGTAATGCATACGTAAGTGCGAGAGATCCGGGAAAGTAGATCTGTACTCGCACACAAATCAGAGATTATCTAATAATTATGTCACATACAATATTTTGAGACTAGTGCTAGAAGTTTGGGACTTACATTTAATTTTCCAGAGTCAGTTACTCCCGTATGTGTATGATTTTGAATTGGCGTGTCGTTAAATGTAAAATGTGTACATTACGTACCCGTTGCAAAAGCATCGACAAAATCCGCGAATTCCAATGCTTTTATGAAACCATTCATTGAGACACTTTTAAACTCATATGATGGTCTTGAAAATAATCTGGAGCAGAGTTAGCTACGGCCCAGGCGGACGGACCGTACGGCCGGTACGCCCGATGTCCACATAGAATCCGCCCGGCCGCCCATCGGTCGTACGCGCGATTCTTTTTCTACGGCTGGCCGTAAATTTAAAAAAAATATTTTTCAGTCATATGTTCATGAGTTAACACCTATATGCGTACATACTAACCAATCTTGGACTTAACTAAATGTCTTTGGTTCCTAATATTCCTAGCATTAGATGCATTCACAGTCATAATATCGTCAAATCTTTATCAAATTTAGTAAAGACCGGTCACATTGGGCGTAGCCGCCAACACAAGGGCCGTACCTAAGGTCGGCCGTAAAAATCAAGACCACGTGACTATCACTTTCACTTCTTGTACGGCGCGATACGCCCGGGCCGTAGCCAAAACTGATCTGGAGGCGTGCCCCATGGATTTCTGATTGTATCAATGTTTGTACGATGAAGAAGATGCGGTATTAAACATGTAATGTCCACCTTAATGATATGCTTACCCTTACGGGTCCCTACTCCTTGAATCTGCTTTCTTCATTGTCAATGCCAAATCAGAATGCGAAACTTTCTCTTCCATCACTCTTTGCATGCTGCAAAGAAAATATTATATCGTTGAGCTGAGAAATATCAAACTATAGGATAAAATTCCGCAGACAAGAATCACAACACAGATATACTCTAAATAACCATCCGAAACTTAATATACAGATATCGGATATAAAAAGGGGCGATAGATAAAGTTATTTTGTTTGTGAGGTCCCCTAACATTTGCACAAAATGTTTTAGGAGCATTTAGCCTTATTTGCTAATCTTATGTGTGGTTGACCTTTTATAAAATGATTAGTGGCACCATTGTCAAACGTTTGGTAGACTGGTAGAGAATATGATATTTCCAATGATCAAGGCGGACTTTCACTCAAGCGGTTAGCAATATCTTTATTACAATACCCCAGTTTTGAGCTAGACATTAACAACGTAGGAAGCTTCGATTCGAATTTCAGCAACTGGTAAATGTTAGCATTGTTTTGTGTACGAAACCATAACACGGCCGTATAATATACAAGGCCTTAAATTTAATTTTGTATTACCTGTTGACTGGAAGATGGTCTGAATAGGACGAGTGACCTGAGCTTAATGAGATGGGGAAAAACGAATTATTTTGTGCACATGAGTACAGAGTCTCAGAAAAACGTGTGGATGAGGAGGATTCGCAGAGTTCAAAAATCTTGGATCCAGCACTACCGCACAATAATTTATCAATACCACTTTGAGTAATTCACAGCAACCCGTCTTACATTATCAATACAGCACCACTTGCTGGAGAAAGTTATTACAGCCAGATTCATATAGAGTGTAGTGGCCACGTGATTCGAAAAAACTTGGTGTCCTTAACCAGCTTGATGATGAGAGAGTTATCTGAATAGCTCTTGTGTATCTTAAGGATAGCTGGAAATGTTGGGAGAAGAGCGGTAGATTTTGCGATTCTTCGTACAGACAGAGAGATTTACAATGCTTGTGCAAGTTGATACGAACACGTGAAAACTCAGTGCTCATAACCATCCCAATCTATTCAAGTTCCAAAGGGACAAAGTTGTGCAAAAAAGCGTTCCTGTATCTTTAGGGGAACTTGCTGAAGCGTTGTGTACAATTACGAGAGATATGGCGTACTCATGATGGTTGCGCTATGGCATGGAGGAATCAGCTTACTTAGAGTGGCGCATAACTTTGCGCCGTCTAACTTAATTGTATATAGGATCATGCAAACAAGCCGATCTAAAGCTAGAGTTTTCTTCTATTTGTAGTTCCCTGTTAGCATCTTGCTGGGAGGGACTTCTAGTTTGCTTCAGATTTCTCACACGGGGTGCAGCTAACTAAGTTAAAGATAGGACGGGAGACGTAATGCATGAATAAGGTGTAACGGGTGTGGTTGCTTGTACATAGAGAATGAGCCCAGCTGTAATAAAGAGGGTTCCGAAGATTTTTGAAGTCATTCTACAGAAAAGCACTTGCAATCCTAGTATTTCTTCCATCACTGTACCAAAATAAAACATGGCTAAGACTTGAAGACGCAGGAGAACTTACGGAAAGTAGAAGCGAGAGGGTGCAAATGCGGTGAAAATGTATACCGCTTTTCATTGTAATTTTTCGTGTGTAAAGGATGTTTCTCAATCATTCTCCTTCTTTTTTCCTACGCTGAACATGAACAACGTATTCGGGGATCTCTTCGAAACCCGAAGCATTGCAAAAATTGGTGCAGGATAGAAGCTACCCCTACTGCCGGGTTGGGATACTATTTAACACCTGGTAGTACACATTATAATAGAAATTACACAGGAAAAACCATAAACCTCGGAAGAAGGATCAATTCTTTCATATCACCATGGTGTCTCGTTCGTAACTACTATGAACTCAAATGACGCGCTGATTTGCTTGCCTATAATCATCATTCTCGCTTACTTTCTTATATTCAACCGTAGTGCAAATTTTTTTCTAATTTACGAATTAGTAGAATCAATGCTATAGCTTGTGGAAATTCATGTAACTACGACGCTATAGCAGGACATCTGGTGAGCGGTAATGGTATATAAAGGTAGTACAGCTATAAAATTGCACGTTGTAAATAAGTATATTTATCTATCCTTCTGATTTTCCCGTTACCTTCGCAGTGTTTTCTGTAGTAACTACTGAGAATAAACGACACTACAGGAGAGCCGGCCGGCACTGTATCACAATATTGGATCAAGTTAAAAATTGGAGCAGGATAGAAGCTATCCTTTTGTGCCGGTTTGAAATACAATTTAACACCTGGTAGTACACATTTTAAAGAAATTATTCAAGAAAAAAGCACAAAATCAGAAAACGGATAAATTCTTTCATATCGCCATGGTTCCTCGTTCTTTACTGCTATGCGCTGAAATGGCGGGCAGATTTGCTGCTGAAAACTCATCATTCTCGCGTACTTTCTTGTAATGCCACCGTAGTGCGAAACGACGTAATGAAGACACTACAACAGTAAATATGGTGAGCGGTAATGCATAATGGTTTGCAAAGGTAATGGAACTGTAAAATTGTATGCTATAAAAATGTTAATTTATCTATTGGTCTAATTTTCCCGTTACCTTCGCAGTGTTTCCTGCGGTAACTACTGGAACCAAACGACGCTACAGGAGAGCCGGCGCAGTATATAAAAATATTTGATTTAGGTTTTCAGCGATAATGTAAGTCACTACTTTGCAAATAGTTTGCGTCAAGCATATCCTTATCCTACATCTATTAACGAATGTTTTCTGAGTTTAGTTACAACAGAAACCGTGCTGTGGAAGGCCAATCAACGATAGCAATAGCTCCTACTAAATCCCTATTGTTTCTATACAGTAGATTTTAAATAGATTGCAATCAATATATTCTACAAATATCATGTATATATGCGAGTATATAACTAGTATACCAAATTGTTAACGGCTTTCACCGATCGCAATAGTGATTTCGCCCCATAGTATATAATATATTGTTTTTTCAGCTATATAGTAGATATATATTGATTCTAAAAGACGTTCTCTATAGTTTTCATTCAAATCTACTAGTATTTAACTAGTATATCAAATTGTTAACGGCTTTCACCGATCGCAATAGCGATTTTGCCCCATAGTATATACTATATTCATTTTTCGTATATATAGTAGATTTATATTAATTCTATAAGATATTCTCTATAGTTTTTATTCAAATCTACTAGTATTTAACTAGTATATCAAATTGTTAACGGCTTTCACCGATCGCAATAGCGATTTTGCCCCATAGTATATACTATATTGTTTTTCAGCTATATAGTAGATATATATTAATTCTAAAAGATTTTTCATTCAAATCTACTAGTATATATAGTAGATCGCAATAGCGATATATAGTATATACTATATTGTAATAGATATTCTCTATAGTTTTCATTCAAGTCTACTAGTATTTAACTAGAATATCAAATTGTTAACGGCTTTCACCGATCGCAATAGCGATTTCGCCCCATAGTATATACTATATTCATTTTTCGTATATATAGTAGATTTATATAGATAGTAATAGATATTCTCTATTAATTTAATGTATATCTACTAGTATATCAAATTGTTAACGGCTTTCACCGATCGCATTAGCCTATTTTTCAAACCTGCAAAAAGTACTGGATTATACTGAATATATTCTTTATATTGAATGTTTTTCTATTCGTATATAACTAATATGTGCAATTATGGACAGCTTTCACCGATCGCGTTGGCCTGTTTTTATAACCGGCAAAAAGTGAGCGTTCCGAGGAAGAAGAACCGTCTGCGCATGAGAAATACCTGTACAATCCCGGAACTAATCACCTATTTGAGGGCAAAATTAAACAATGCCAATTTGATGTAATGTGCACAAGGAGGAGTGACCAGACTTGTTGAATCACGGGAGCTGCACATGATTTTTGTTTTAAATGGATGTTGTCTGTTTCTCTTTTCGGTGGTCTGTGTGGGAAGTGGGAAATGATAACCTGAAAATCTTGAGTTCTGTCTTTAACTTCCTGTTATAATTATTTTATTATAGATGGAGGGGAAAAGATCGGAAATCATTCCTCAAGAGATATCAACAGTCCTGTACGACAGGCAAATTCTAAACTTGTTATGTCCTTCACCGGCGCTGGGTGACAGTAATGTCATTCGTCAACTAATTTAACGTAAAAGCCACTTAAGAAGAAAAAAACCGTCCCTTCGAAAAGCAAAGAGGTTCATGGCGGCCCACGCCAAAAGAACTGTTTACATAATAAGGTAGACTACACATAGAGATGGATAGAGAGGATCTTATTCAAGGCTAATTTCTACATTTACTCCGTCGATCTTGCTAGTATCGAGCCCCTACACGACGGTAGCCATCCCTTCTATCGTCAAACGAAAAGGATATGTTAAAAACCCGAGAACAAAAACCCGAGAACGAAAACCCGAGAGGTAAAAAAGATTCCGGGCAGGAGCCCGACAAAGTTTAGTAGAAAAGTACTAATACTTCCAAAACAAGAACCCCTAATGTGGTGCATCATTTTTTATCATCCACAGATCAACCCAAATTGTGACCACGATTAAACAAAACTGCGCGTTATTGGATTAAGGTTTACGTGAAATGGATGCGCGCAGTTTAGTTTAATCGTGGTTAAAATTTGGGTTGATCTGTGGATGATAAAAAATGATGCACCACATTAGGGGTTCTTGTTTTGGAAGTATTAGTACTTTTCTACTAAACTTTGTCGGGCTCCTGCCCGGAATCTTTTTTACCTCTCGGGTTTTCGTTCTCGGGTTTTTGTTCTCGGGTTTTATTTCGTAATTTTTAGTGTCACGTACTAAAAACCGTACCCAAAATGCTTGAAACGTGGCGTAAAAGTGCTTTAAGGCTCTGGGTATTAAAAGCTAGGGACCGCGCACAACGTTTTACCGGATAAAGAAAGCAACAGTATGGAACAGAAGGCAGAGGTTGCAGGGATTATCTGTACGGCTCTTACGGAAACTGAGAGCTGTCTGTAGGCAAGGTGAAGGAAGGAGTAAAGAGGGATGAGGACTTCAGCTCCACACAGTCCCTTTTAGAACGAAGGTACTGGGGAGAGGGAGGATGCTAGCTAATGAAGGCAAGAAGGCTGAGACGCAACCACAGGTTTCCTCCCGCTTGTTTTGGTATGGAAAAGGTGCTGGAGAGGAGGCAAGAACCTCACAACGCAAGCGGGGATGGCCCGCGCCGATGTTTTGGGTTCCCAAATACCGAAGAGAACTAAACTTTATAAAAAGGAATAAACACAAACCATGAGGCTTTTAATCAAGGTACTATTTCGTACGTTTGGTATACGCTCACTGAATTGGCGGCATTAGAAGGTACATAAATTCGGTAGATGCACCTACTTAGAATGGATAAAAAGCTGTGAGTCGTGATGACCAACTTCACTTACGCACAAAATTCTATAAAAAGAAGTGGCATAGATGCCGGGCGAGACAGAAGGGTATAAAACCGTCAAGGTCTTTATTCATAGAGTACGGTTCTCAACCCCATTTTAATTTTGCGGAGAAATCCTCAGTTGCTACCGTAACAACGCGACCGCAACTTATTTTTAGATTCACATAGCTTGCGGTAAAACTTTTGTGGATTTTTTGCGGATCATTATTGCGGTTGAGTAGAATTTGAGCACATAATTCGTAACTATAACTTGTCACTGCACTTCTAATTAAACGCGTCATTTCTGGACAAAAATACTATTAAGTAAAAAGTGCTGCTGATTGAGATCAACCTATATACATCATGATGAGAACAAAACAAACGCTGGAAAACGTAAATTCCATGAGCTGGAATGCACATCCAGCTCGTTAATTGTAGAGAAAGAAAATATTAACAAAATCCATAAAGACAATACTTCATCGATAGCCGAAACAAGATTTTCAGTGCCAGAAAACATGGAACCCTTTGAAGCTTGTTTTGCATCTGGACTGAAACAGAATACTAATTTAAGTGACCAAATACCAGAGTCTAAGTTTGCTCGGTTCCAAATGAAAATAGTAGGTTCAGCTTTGAGGTTTGTCTATTTTTCTCGGCATTTGCCATAAAGTTCCTGGATAGATCTTGGACTCCGGAAAGCAACTCGTGCTCCTCGTTTCTCCGTTTACCCAAAATAAGTTCGCTTATAATAATAACAATATAATTAAGTTCAAAATAAGGTTTAGTCTAGCACAGCACGATGCTGTTGGTGTAAATTCATGTTTGCTAAACTTTTGATGAATTAGTTTTAATTTAAAAACAGTGATAAGAGCTGCATCTCAATATCTATTGACTCGTTTCTCCGCAAGCTATGTGAACACCCTGCGGTTCGGAACAGTAATGTTTTACCGCAATAATTTAAATAATGCTTTGCCATGGGGTTACCGCAAAAATCAAACGCAAAGTGTGAAACCGGAATCTATGGAACTGGGCCTTTAGAAACTTGATTGGTCGCTACAATAGTATAATAATGAACTTAGCCATTTTAAAGCCTGTGCGGGGGCCATGGTGCCCTCTACTGCAGCTTGGTGGATAGACAGCTTTGTTTGCAGCGGGTTTTGCCTCTATACGCTACTTTTTGCCGGTTTGAAAAACAGGCTAATGCGATCGGTGAAGCCGTCCACAATTTCCGGGAAATACGTAAATCCGCTGTAAATTTATAGTATACTAGCTTTGCTACGTGGCTTCGCCCGGGGGTTATGTGGTAACACAACAAAATTCCCGTCGATGGTTAGCTCTTGCGTCGAATCTTTACCTCTCCTGTCTGTTCTTTAGATCATCCGTTGAACCTATAGCTGCCAAACCTGTAGCATATGGTTCCAAACCTATAGTTCTGTCGCCGAATCAATAGCGCTGTCGCCGAATCAATAGCCCTGTCGTCGAACCAATTGTTCTCCAGTCGTCATTACGTTTTCACTTTGATACAATACATTTCCCGTCAAAAACAAAGCTCTCCCACCAAACGCAAAGCTCTCCCAGCAAACGCAAAGTTCTCCCGTCAAACGGATAGCTTTCCCGTCGAACGGATAGCTTTCCCGTCAAACGGATAGCTTTCCCGTCAAACGGAAGCTTTCCCGTCAAACGGAAGCTTTCCCGTCAAACGGATAGCTTTCCCGTCAAACGGATAGCTTTCCCGTCAAACGGCTAGCTTTCCCGTCAAACGGGTAGCTTTTCCGTCAAACTTATAGGTCTCCCGTCACACTTATAGCTCTAGTGTCAAACTTAAAGCTTTCCCGTTAAATGTATAGCTCTTACATCAAACAAAAAGCTTTCGCGTTAAACGTATAGCTCTCCTGTCAAACGTATAGTCCTCCTGTCAAACGTAAAGCTTTCCCGTCAATTGTAATCCTTTCCCGTCAAACGTTAAGCTTTCCCGTCAAACGTAAAGCTTTTTTGTCAAGCGTATAGCGGAAACCTATAGCTCAGACCTATAGTCAGACCTATAGCTCAGACCTATAGTCAGACCTATAGCTCAGATCTATTGTCAAACCTATAGCTCAGATCTATAGTCAAACCTTTAGCTCAGACCTTTAGTCAGACCTATAGCTCAGACCTATAGTCAGACCTATAGCTCAAACCTATAGAAAGTGAAAATGAAAGTGAAAAAAGGAAAGTCACAAACAGACATTGAGATTTATAGTATAAGAAGATAATACAATTAGGTATCTATAGAAATCTATAGAAATCTACTATCCATTACTAGATTTTACGTTAGGCTTACTATTTTACGGCTCCCATTCGTTTATTGCAATGTTCCGTTAAAATCTATTACTAATATTGTTAATCGTTCTTATATAACCCGTTAAATTATATAAATGATCAGGTTAAACTCTCTTACCGTTAAGCCGGTAAGTCTATCCTAATGCTCCCGTCCGTTTGAAAATGTTTCATATTGTTGACGAATATGATACTTTTACGTACTGTTCATATATCTGCCAATGTTTACGACAGAAAGTAACTGGAGTAGTACGATAAACAACGGGAAGAGTACGACAAAGAGTAACGGGAGCAGTACAGAAGATATTAACGGAAGCAGTATGGCATAGAATAAAGGGAGTAATACGTAAGAGAGTAAATGGAGTAGTATGTCAGAGAGAAATGGTAGCGGTACGGCCGAGAGTAAGTGGAGCCGACAGATAAAAAGTAACGGGAACGAACGTTAGAAAGTAACGGGAGCAGACCGTTAGAAAGTAACGGGAGCAGACCGTTAGAAAGTAACGGGATCAGACCATTAGAAATTAATGGGAGCAGACCGTTACAAAGTAACGGGAGCAGACCGTTAGAAAGTAAAGATAGCAGACCGTTAGAAAGTAAGGGGAGCAGAACGTTAGAAAGTAACGGGAGCAGACCGTTAGAAATTAACGGGAGCAGACCGTTAGAAATTAACGGGAGCAGACCGTTAGAAAGTAATGGGAGCAGGTAAAGGTAGCCCTTGGGTAGAAAATAGAATGGTTTTATTGGGAATGCATGAATAGTTAAGGTCTGCAGGAAAGCGTGGAATACGAGATTAAAATTTGGTACGAAATTTTTAGATGAGAAGAGACACATTCCTATGAGACGATGGAGTGGAAGAAATTGTGACAGCATCATAGGGGGATCAGGGTGGTTCGTACTTGACAAGTTCGTACGGTGACGATTCGTCCACACGTATTTCATACTCGGGTAATTCATACTTGAACCTTTTCGTCCTTGGTTAGTATTCATACTTAAGGTAGTTCGTACTTGGGAATTTCATCCAAGCGGCTATTCATACTCTTCTTTCATCCTCAAAGTCAAAACCTTTCAAAATTGAAAACTTGCTTAAAAACAACTTGTGCACAAATAGGAACGTTAAAAATATTAATAAATAGGGCCCGATAGGAGCTACTTCTACTTAAAATAGGTACAACAAAACAAAGTGGCAAAAATTCGGTTGGCTTCAAGCCTTACGTTTCCGAACTGAACTGGATACAGCATTAAGTGCAACACCTTCTACAAACGAAATGTATTCCTCATCTGTAATATTACCATGCTTTCCTAACACCGAACAGTAAATTCAGCAACTAAAGTTGTAGGACGCTGCATGGGCTACGGCATACACTTTCCTGCTAGCTGTCGCTATTTCTCTTTCAGCACTAAAAATTCTAACTTCAGTTTCACCCTGAACTCCTAAGATGCGATACTATCGCATCTTAGGATCCCCCCTTCTTTCCGACATTTGGACCAACAGATCCAGTCAGGGAGTTCTATCTGTTTTTATCAGCTACATTAATGACGACTTCGCTCTCGAATACTCTTTCCTGCAGTTTGTCCGTATGCGAGGATCCCACACGCATGATGTTATCGCGAAAACGCTCAACTCAATACTTTCAAATTACGGCGTAGCTAGTAAGGTAAGATGTAATGAGGGAAACACTGTTTACTTAACACACTGTGGATCAAATGAATGCGTAACAACTTCAAATGCTTTGAACATGCAGTCCCTTTATGGTGTTACGGACGCTGGTGCCAATATGCTCGCCGCTATACGTGAACTTGACGCTGGTGATCCTGATATCGAATCTGAGCTGTCCGATGATGAATCTGAAGATGACACAACATCTAATCAGAATGAAAACGATCTGGCTTCAAGTAACGTCGTCACGAATGTGTACAATCTTCTTCGCGACCGCGTTCCCTCGATGAAACAAGTTATTTGTGTTGCTCACACATTACAACGTTGCATGGTCACCGCTATAGGTTTGCCGCAACACGATACGGTGCGCCTGGACTTTGCCTATGTAAACAAGCTAATTTATTGCTTCAAACACCGGATTGCCATGTCTGATATGCTCACAGACCTTTTGGGCAAGGGTCTAGTCGTGCCTGCCAAAACGCGATGGAACAGTAATGAAGATGCCTTGGTTAGATTGAGTGAGGTAAGAATCTTGCAGGTTTATTTTGATCCTATGCATTCTCCAACTATCTATTTGTTGTCAACTAAACATTTGCCAATTTATGACTGTTTCTGCAAATAGCTGGACGTTTTTTCTGCCGTGCGTGCTGTTCTCCGCTATGAAACGTTCTATGGCAGGAAGGGAAAGACAGTGTTACCCCGTGAACCAGAGGCAGAAGATTATGACCTTTTTCAAAGACTGCTTCGATTGATAGCGCCATTTTCTGTCGCAACTGATGTTTTGCAAGTAAATACGATTGCGATCCACCAAGTTTTGCCACAGATTGCCCTTCTATATTACTGTAAGTTTATGCTAATAGCGCTTCAATGCAACTCCTACAGCCGTATTAAGTCTGCCCTATCATTAATTGTTGCTGTTATTTGTTGCAGATTTGTCAATCTGTCCGGAGCATCCGGATTCCATACTCGGTTCTTTCAGAATTTCGCTAATGGAGCAAGTATTGCATCGTTTTAAAAGTCTGCTTCAAGAGCAGCTTTTCATTTCTGCCGTTATATTTTCGAACATAAAAAGTTTTTCGCCGAATATCACCAACGTAAGTGTATAATACTAAAGGATTTTTATGGCGGCTGCAAGTTGTTACAACTTATTTATGCATCTGTGCATTTAAGGATTCCCTTATGACCCGTTTGCCGCGCCAACGCAGGTTGCCGCTGAAGAAAGCGTTCGAGTTAGCCTTCCCGCATCCCTTACAACTCCTATTGAGGTAGTCACAGAAACACTGTTTGGCCCGGTCACGAATTATATGACTATTTTCGATAATTATATGGCAAGCACTGCACCAGACACCTCGTTAGAAACATTCTGGTCTCAATCAAAAGAACGTTTCCCTGGATTGGCTGCTGAGGCTAGAAAAATACTGGGTGTTCCACCATCTACGGCTTGCGTGAGAATCTCTCTTATCTTAAACAGTGTACATCAGTAAATTAATACAGACCTGAGTTGCATTACGTGGTTCTGGCTACTTTTAGGTTGAACGGGGGTTCTCATACGCTGGTCAACTATGTTCGAAGCTTCGAGGTCGTTTGAACATATCGACACTTAACTCCTTGATGCGCTACAAACATGAATTACTGAACCAACCGACGACTGATCCAGTTAATGCCAGGAAGGCCCACATCCCAAAGCCGTATTTACCCATGTTATCTGCTACTACTTCGTCACCCTCTTCCAGCTATGGTTTTGTATATCAAGCCTTGCCCACCTTCGACCCACTGAACATTGATACAATGTATCACAAGCTTTTACAACAGTATCCTCCTAACAAACGACGTTAGGATTACATTTTCATTCGTTCACAAATGCATTGTAGCACTTAGGCTTTAGACTCTGCAGAGCATTTATACAAAATAACTAAAAACAATTTCTAGTCTTTTAGTTTACCTGAACTACAAACACCAAAAACATGCCCTTTTTAACTTTGTATTTTTAAGTTTCCATTTTGTTTCTGTATATTATCACAAGATGCGATCTCCTTGACCGGTTCATCTTGTATGTAAATTTATATGACTTAACATAAGTATATATTTACACGTTAAAGCACGCAGGTTAATTCGGAATTATATATCGATGGTTCAATGAGTTCCGTTACATTAAATTCGTATGTACATATTACAACCTCGCCCATTCATTCTCATCTATCAAGTTCAAATCATCGTCATTTATACTCACTGTTTCGTTCCTGTGGCGCGAAGGTACAAACAATTGATTGCATTGAATTCAGCTGTTTCCCTCGTCTTCTTTGTTTTTCAGTCTTATTAGCCCGCCGACTACTTCAGTCTCTGCTTGTCTTGGGGCAAATATTTTACTTTATTTCAAGTGTAACTTATTGTGAGTTTCATGAAAGGTTTTTTCGGAGACATACCTTTTCATTAATACAGACCAACTCCAGACTTGACTTAAGGTTATCATGGCATCACAAGAACATAGCGAAAATACGCAGGTTGTGCTTTTCACACCTCCGTGTCCTCCGACCAGTGACAAAAATTTGTCTACGACCATCTTACGCTCAGGTGAAATGCCAGTGGGAAACAGGGACAATCCTGATTCACCACGTAAGGTCTACTTAATATTACAATTACCCATACAGGGTTGAGTTGTCTTGAACTTCTATGATTGTTTCTATATCTTATCTCTGTCTTCAGGCGCATCTTCGCAGTCTCTTAGCGCTCCTCCCCAATATACTCGTCGATAGAGGCATTCGTCTGTGCCGCGATCCTCAACGCCCACCCGTAAGAGTCTACTATAATTTCTCACATTCGATGCACATTAATTATTGTCATATTAACATTTGTAATTCTTCCTTGTAGAGGATTCGTTTCTATCGAGGGATAACTTGAGTTTCCCCGTGTCATTTTCCAGCCGCTCTGATCAGAGCAGGAGACAGGATGATATGGGTAGGGGTTTCAGAATATATAAAACATGCTCGCGTTCATACCTGTTTTGCCAGCTTTTCAATATGTAATTCTGTTTACAGTGAATCTCATTCACGACGACTCTGGCTCTAGTTTGCTGAATATCGGAGAGCCGAGAACTTCGCAGAGTGGAACCATGATATTGAAAACCAGATTGGATGGGATAGAAACATCAATGCAATCCATTATGGAGAGAGTTGAGAAGCGCCAAGAGGAACAAGATACGGCTTTACATTTACTGCAGACTTCTGTTTCCCAACAGGATGCTTTGTTAAACTCTCTGAAGACTGCTGTGGTGGCTCAAGATACATTATTATAGGCCCTCCAAACGGATGTATCCAGTCTTACAACAAAGATCTCCGTTCTAACTGATGCCGTTCATTCGATGTCATCCGATGAGTATATGGATTCTTCGAGTATGCGTGTACTCAGGCTGCATTCTTCCAAGTACTTGCAACAGGAGCTGCGTATTCTCGAAGAGACTATGACCAGTAAAATGAATGCTGGACACCGGTCTATATTGTTGTTACTGAAATCTTATATGGATGAAGTATTCATGGAACGTAAGTGACGCGCACAAAAATATAATTGCCTATTGTCTGAGACTGTTGTTTTCAAGGTATCATTGTTTCTTTAGGTCCAACTCCTGTAAGCTCTGTGTCGCTTGATGTCCCTGTTTCAATTGTTGAAAGCAATTTCAATTGTTGAAAGCAATGGTAAGGGTTAAACCCTGTTTACGCGTTTGATTGGTGCTTATTGCTTTTCCCCTTGTCAGTACATGTGCTTTTTACAGAATCGTCTGTAGCTGAAAATCTTGCAACTGCAGGAAAATCTGCGGATATTGCGACCAATGAGGCGTCTAAGCGCAAACGTAAATCCCCAGATGCTTTGGTACCGTCTACTACAGTTGATGCCAACGAAGCTACTACAGTGCCCATGGATAAGCCTACCGGTAAAAATAAAGTTTTATCTTCGGCTTGTTTCTCATTCGACTATGTTGCCACTCATCCGATTTATGGTTCCTTTGAAATTATTCTTTCAGTGACAAATCAAATCTGTGGGAGATCATCTTCTCGCCGTTCCAGCAGGGCTGGCAGTCCTGCTCCGGGCAAATCACGAGGGCATTTCCAAACCTCCCCGCTCTTTCAAATGCGTTTATTGTAATGCCGAAGATAGTAATATGGAGGTCATGCAGGCACATCTTAAAGATTGTGCACGTGTCCACGCGAAATCGAACCCGACTAAAAAGCGTAAATAGACTATTTCTGCACCCTATCTATGTGTCAGGAATCACCGGTCAATATTACCAAAATTCATTGCAGTGACTGTCTACTTCAATTTGTTCTTCTGCCGTAGGTATTTTCATGACTTGTGATTTATTGTCCTGTCTTTTCCTGTATTTATTTGTCGCGTGTGCCTAAAACACGCTCGAGGTTTGCAAATGTGTGCAACGAGATTAATCTGCCGCCAAATTTGTAAAATAGAGTGCCTGGCGGAACTGCTAATTTGTTTCACTAAATTTCTAATTAAAATATAAAAATTATATTTTCCTTCCTACGCTTTCCTCATTATTATTAACAATGCGCTGGAACAAGTCCACATTGAGTAAATCACACTCTTATTTGCGACTGCAGCAAGAATGTTTTGGCGATGTGGCGATCCCGTTTAAATTTTCTAGGGATGGGCAGAGGTTTATTGGTGACATTATTATATGTTTATCACTGATGGAATTCAACAGTATCGAATTGCAGGCGACGTATTAGGTAATTCTACCTGGTGTTTGCTGAAACAATCAGCATTGTTTCACGAAAAGGTTCACATGGGGTTTTTAATATTCTTATTTCTGTATCCAGATCTCCGGTAATCGCATGGATTTGAAACCGGCCGCCTTCGTAATTAGTCGTTGAAGATAATTACAGAGAACACGATACTCTTTTTTTATAAAATAATCTTTGACGCTGAAGGATGCACTGTAAATTAAACTAGGGTTCCCCGCCATAGTAAGGTTAAATCCAGAAACACCGCGGCCGGAGCCTTCGCTTCGCTCGGCCCGGCGCAATGTGTTTCCAATTCTTTATTCCCATTGACCAGGTATTTAGCGTAACCTTTTGACCTAAACACTCTGACCTCATTCCACTTCGCTCAGGTCAGGTTGCGACACCCACCTTGACGTTTTTGGCATGAGAAGCTATCTGTAGGCCGATACCCTATTAGATATACACCAATTCGAAACACAGATGAACATAAGGAAAACATTGATGAATGTTTCCAATTTGACCCCACACCCAAATTTTGACCCCGTTGCAACAAAAATATCCCGGACCCACTTTTCAGACGTAATTAAGGTGTTAACAATGATATAATTACAGAAAAAGTCAAAATTGTAGAAGTTTTGAATAGCTTGCCAGGACTCATCAAGATGAGCAGGATTTATCGATTTTTGGTCACGTGGTTTTCCACAATAAGTCCAGGACTCGTTTTTTCCGAAAAAATAAGTAGTGTTTAAAGAACTTATGCTCAACCTTGTGCGATAGAATATGACCCGTCTCCATAGGATTTTAGTTTTCTTCTGCTGCTAAATTCAGCTATGTTAGTTCACAGATGAAATATGAACTTGTTTTTGAGTGACCTTTAAAGCGTAATTTGGTCGCTCCTCGCTTTTTTAGAGTTTTCATCCAGTATGAAAATGCTAAGGCTGAAAGTGCTAATGGATGAACTGACTACGTATGAATTACCATCAAGTACAAAACATACACAGGATGGAACGTTCCAAGTATAAAACACCGGCGTACGAACTACGCAAGTATGAAACGTCGGCGTACGAACTTGTAAAGTACGAACCACCACCAACCCATCATAGATAGTTAGGGGAACGTGCTGGAAACATACTAATGAATGTGGATGGTGCTAGAATTTCTAGATTGCGCGGATTCGTTGAAATGAGGAAAAATCATAGCCGAATTGAGCAGAGAGATGGCTTGAATGAAATCCAAGGGAATATAAGAGGATATGAAAACTTTGCAGGGTACGAAAGCATTGGGTTAACAAAACCAGGTAATACAGCTCATAGTTAAGATGTCTGCCCCGAAAGGATAGGGAAGGGAAATCTGCATCTTCATTCTAAATAGAAATCGATTCACTCTTTCAGAATTAATTCTCTCAATCTCAATCCTTAGTTCTTCCAGACTTTCTCTGCGCGTTTATCAGAGCATCCCCCAGTTTTTCATCCCTACAGTAGGCACAGTCCCAGACTGAATATGATGCGTAACCAAAAAGGCTTTTTCTAATGGAATGAGCGAGAGCTAGAGAAGTAAATGGGATTCGTTTATGTGGCTGGAATCCCTAGTAACACAGGAAGGCGTCCAGAGAAAGTGAAAGCGCTGACAAACGGCTCTAACTCACATGGAAATAGGAAAGCTTAAACCAGCAGCCAGCAGAAAGTACGCCAAGAAAATATCAGGCTTCCTTTTACGCTTCATGCGGAGTAAATCCGTTTAGCAACCTCTAACGGCTCTTAAGCACAATTCTGGGTGCTTGTCTTTTATAATTGCTAGAGACAATTACCTTAAAATTTTATAACTTTACTTCTCTTTCTTTCTACTCATTTACGTCTCTCCCACCCATAGGGCCATAAGCCATAGATACCTCATCATCTTCCTCTTCCTCTGGGTCATCGTGACAAGGGAAGATCAAGCTTGTATAGTAGGTGCTGTCAGCTATCAACTTTTACAAATCTTACTTCCTTTTTAATTGTCAATACTAAATTGAAGGAAAATGAAAAATGCTGATGCTCCAAAAACTTTGCGAAACATATCATTACCGATACCAACAACAACGACCATGTGCCATGTATCAGTATAGTCTAGTTTCACGGGATTAAAGAAATCCTGTGAATATCCTTCTAACATTTGTTGTTCAAAATTGTAGTTTGTTGAGCCATTGGAGCATTCTGTCAGATGAAAATTTTGAATTTTGATGAACATTTTGATGAAAATTTGTCACGATACAGAATCAGAGCTTTCTGATTACGGTTGGGGCATAGGTTTTTCATAGTTTTGTTAATTCAGAATTGCGATTCAGCTGTTTCTCAGGTGTATGCATGGTTTTTCAGCCAAGCATTCATCATTCCGTCTGACTAAAATACGTTAACACAAAGCAATGTCAACTTATAAACTCCGAAAGAAAACATACGCCCCGAACCGGCAGCTATTACTTTCATTGTTCGCTAGCATGTACCGTATGTCAGATTTTCATGTGCGAGCGAGGAAAACTCAAAACCTTTCTTCTTTCCACTGGTCATTTTTCGGCTGACAAGCCTCGTAGCGTCAAGTGGTTTGCATTACTGCATAACCGAGGTCTTTTTCTTTCTTTCTGTCTAACTTTAATGTCCATAGGTCAAAGGGTACGGACGCAACGAATATTATACTACAAAAAGTCATTTTTTCTGACTTAAGTTGACCTCAGGCGCTGCAGTGGCTGCAAGCTTTGCCCTATATACATTAAACTTATTGAAAGAACAAGGCAGACCTCAGCTATGCATCCATGCAGAGCCATCTTTTTCTCCCGCCCGCAGCAGTGGAGAGAGAGTGGAACACGTGCGCTGCTGTGCAGCGATTGGATGCTGGGACGAAGCGGGGTACGTGATATGCTGAAGAAAGCGCGCGAGACACTCAAAGCTCGGGCATGAAAATCTGACACACAGTAGATATGTAGTGTCTTAACACACTTGTTGCTCGCGTACAATACAACTTTAATACTTCACGGAAAATCCACAGGTGTTGCAGTGTTTAATTATATGAAATTGGAATATGGTGGAAAATGTTGGAAAATGGTATGTAAGAGCAGAATCTACTAACATTTTCGGTACCCCATTTTGTGCTTTATCCCCAGCATGGCGATTTTCATTTGGCTCAAAACTCAAACTTTTGCATTACTAACATTCCGAATTTAAAAACTCCTTGATGTCAATTCTCTCCATTGTGAAGCTTGGTAAAATCGCTAGCTATGGTAAGGTATAAGGGGTTTGTCTCAGGATTCCGGAAGCGGACAGATGCAAGAAAATCTTTTAGAGGAAGTAGTAAGTAATGATGAAACAATTTCCACCACTGCATATGCATATGTGAGGCTGGTGCGCGCAACTTGGACATGGGTATGCACCAGCTACTGCAACAGATTATAGACATGAGTATAAAGCTAGAGCTTTGACAATGGGAAATATTGTGAAAAATCGTATTTGAAGTTCTCCTTTCTAGATTTGGGCACGGTTTTCCTCTTCGTCTTTTCCTCTACACTGTCTCCCTAGATACGCTAGCTTTCTCTTCTGTACCCCCGTGGATATACTAGCTTTCTAGTCTCCCCTGGATACGCCTGCTTTCTCTTCACTACCTCCATGGATACGCTTGCTTTCTCTGCCTCTGTGGGATATTCTCCTCCTACTTTCCTGAAGGAGCAGGAGCTAACTTGTACTTTCCTCCTTACGTTCTACAGGTTGAGCTCCAAAGAAGGCAAAGAAATCGGGTTGATGTGTGGAGCCCAAATGTATGTGTACTAGTAGTTGGCTGGGCTTTCCCCGAAATCTAGGAAAATGTGTTCCCTTTCAGATAGCTCTGTTTCTTTCCATTCCTCGAAGCGACCAGTATGAAGAAGAGTGCTGAGTGAGCATGTGAAGAGGATAGAGTTTCATGAAAGTCAGGAACTCCAAGATCTTTTTGCAGATTACACAAAGAAATGTAGAAGAAAGGCAAAGTTTTGCGGTAGACTCACGATGTTAGTCTCCAATAGGACTTCTTCTAATTCCTCAAATTATATTCCATCCCGTCGTATCCAGAGTTTCGGAAGTGATACATTTCAAGGGAATAATTTTGGATGAAATCAGTGGATGGCATTACAGAAAAATCTTCGAACGAAGGAAACTTTTAAGAATGTGACGAGCTCTAATTAAGCTGTAGAATAAGAATAATACTAAATGTAACAAGGACAACGAGTTGGGTTTGGCAAGATTACGCTGGATATCCTGGAGCCATGAAAGAAGCGAACATACGTTTTATACTTAACCCGACTATGTGTACGATTTTTCCACATTCCAACGCGGAACTGAAAGCCCATTAATTTAAATCACTTTACGACACACCTGTTGGCTCTCTACCAAGTTTTAATAAGTTTCCTTCTTCTTTCCACTTGTTTGGATGGAATAGAAATTAACTTTGTAGGATTTGCCCAATTACAAAAGCTTTTGTTTTCCCTTCTTCATGCTGGATAAATTGCGGATGAACGTAACATATCGTTCACTACTTGGGAGAACTTGCAAAACCACTATCTCTTGTTTCAACTAAAAGCGAACATAAACAGAAATACAAGTGATATGGAGTGAAGCACGAGGGGAAGAAACCTGAATGGAAAAATGAATATCGCGGGAATAACAAGGCATTCATAACATGGGAGTGCAAGTCCTTGCTCATAAAAATATTAATTGTTAAGTAGATTTGTATTTGTGCGAAAGGTACAAACCAGACTTTTTTACATCAGTATTAAGTGGCAGAGCGCTTTATAAGGAGGCTTTTGTCCATCAGTCAGCCCAAAATTAACATAATTCTCCACTAGGTGCTTCTACTGACCTGCAGTTTGCGGCATAACATGCGTTATCACTTCGTCGACTCCCTAACTGTTTTCATTATATTCAACACAGCCCTTCATGACCTCTGATAAACGACACACGAACTGCAACGTTCCCCGCAGTATAAATTTTCAAATGCCGTACCGCTAATACTTCTTCATAATGCTGTGCAATTTACTTTCTTTGTGGATTCCTCCCTTGTAACGAATTTCCACTACAATCTCCCACCGTTACTGTGTGGTTCCAACGGTTGGTCATCACCGCAGTTACATAGCGCCCTATGTTGTAGGCTACAACTTGTAGCACAACATAGCTCCCCCTGTTAAAGCATAGCACCCTATGTCAAACATTAAATATAAGAGCTCCCTATGTTAAAACAAAGCTACCTATTTAAAATCGCTATGGTTTCTTATACAGCTTCAATTTCTTCTTGATTTTCAACTTTTCCATTATTCTTTTCTAAATTATGACTACCACTTTCATACTCCTCTGATTGTTTCCTCATTATTTCCAAAGCTGGCTTGGAATAGGGTACAAACTATAACTTGACAGAATAAAGCAGGCTTGGTTTTGACAAATGGTAGTATGAAAAGAAAAGAATACACCCAAGCCTTAAAGATTTTTATGGGTTTCCAACCCGTGCAGCTCTTTTTGTTGGATACGACTGATTATTGCATTGCACGTCACCCTAATTTGTAGAAACTTTTATTCTCCGCTCCGTATATCCATGTTGCCTGCCTGTCATGTGATTCATGCATCTCACTCATTATGAATTACAGTACCTGATTTACATGATCATATGACGTACTCTGTATGCAAAACGTTAACTTTGTCTCACTTTCCTCTATTTTGGTCTAAATTGCACCATACACGGTAACCTCTACCCGAATACTAAACCTCACAAACTATGGAATGCTCATGCATGTAGTAGCCCTAGAGAATCGGTCTGAAACGTAAGGACGATGAGGAAGACTAGGAAAGTAAGCAGAACAAGTAAATACTAAAGGCACTTGCTAAATGTAATTGTATAATGAGTCGAACATATGTTCGTATGTATCTGAAAAAAGACAAATCCCAGTTAGTTCTACCACGAATCTCTCCGCCGCTTCCTTCCTGCATATGGAAATCATTTTCCGGAGAGCACCCCATTTTTGAGGGGCTGGCTCCCTTCAAAGGTCAGAATATTTTGCTCTGGAACTAACTCGTTTCGTTTGTCACGGATGAGCTTCAGTTATAAGTATAGCTCAAGAGAAGTCATCCGTCAGTGTAAGTAGGGCCAGGATGTATAGAAACGTGTAGATTAAGATGAAAAGGAGAGTGATTTTACGTGCATCTCGTTTCCCTCTATTTTTATGAAGGGTCATAAACTTGCTAATTTTATCTACACTGAATACGCACAGCCATGAAAGAATGCCGACTGTAGCTTGATCGTCTATATCGTGGGTAGACGTCTGGTTAAAATAGACTTGAAGCCTGAAGTAATATCTGGAGGTCAAAATAAACGGGAGGTAATTCGAGAGATGAATTTAGAAGATGAATAGAGATGGTAGGGAAAAGGAGGGAAAAATCTTGGACATAATATGAGGACATTGGAAGGACTGTTGCGTGGAATGGAAGAAAAATCGAGTGTCACACTATATGTACAAGGACTGAGAAACATTTGCGTGGTCGTTGATCTTGAGTTACTACTGGAAGGCTGAAATGGTTTCGGTATTGGTCAGGATAAACTACTCAGATGGAAGGGAGAAGGGAGAGAGTTGCAGAGAGAGAAAAGGAGAGATGATGTGGCGGCAGTAGATGAATGGGGAGTAGAGTGGATGAGGAACAAATATCATGGTACACACATCATTAATCGTGATGTATGAAGCGGGCTGCGGCATCATCATCACGTTACTCACACCTTATCGTCTCGCAATCATCCGTTCCATATTAGGAAGGTTTTCTCCACGTCATTTACCCATTTCAATTGCTTGGCTGGTGTTGGGACTTAGAGGAGAGAAAGCGCGGAAGTAGAGGAGAGATTACGGCAGGAAGTGAAAGGGGAAGAGAAAATGGGATAGCGAAGGCCAGGGGATATATGAAAGTCGCAGTCTGAAGCCTACAAAGTAGGGGTAACCATAGAGAGACAGAGGGAAGAGCTGTATACGGTACGCAGGTTAGTATATTAGTCGTTAGCTTTCTTACTTTTCTCCTCGCCGGTAGTTCCTACGTGACTCTATTATTTGCTATTTCTTCTGATACTCCTTCACTGAGAAAATCAAGTTGGCGGCGAGTTTAATGGAAGTGAATATTGTCATCAGGGTTTATAGCACTAGGTTTCGGTAGCTTCAGGATTATGCCGCGTTTAGTTGAGTGTAGTACAATCTACTGAATACCTCCGTTGCATACTGGACTGGGTGACTCGATAGGAACATTGTGATCTATAGAGACGCCACAAAGAAGAGTAGTTGGAGCGTGTTTGTGTGTCAGAAACTCGGGATATTTTTATCAATAGAGCTAGTAATCAAAGGCGCAGTACTCTTAGCGGGAATCTGATCCTGGAGATATATATGAGCCTAAAGTCTAAAGCTATGAATTTGCCGTTGAAGCACAGAATACTAGTGAGATAGATAACATTTCCCTGGGTCACTTATGTATGTAAATATTTAGATTAGAGACAGGCAATTAAGTGCATATAAGAATTTGGAGTTACTTTTGTGCTCCCTCCTACGCAGTCATCCAGTCCTCTATCTATTCAGGCAGGAAGAGCAGATTGAAACGACATTGAAACTGTAATAGGGATCCGCCTCGGAAATCTCACCGCAGCTCTTCCTCGATCTCATAGAAACTAAACCTTACCTACATGTCGATTCCGATTCTAATTAATGATCCAAAAATGCAAGTTTGACGACTATTAGTTACTCGTGAAAACCACACGCTACTACATACTAACTCTGGTGCGTAACGTAAAGTAACTGTAGTCTTCTTCTTACATTTAAAACGCTTACAGGTCGACTAGGTTCTTTCTACAGTGTATGAATTCATGAAAGCGTATTTCAAGTCTATCCACTCCAAACTTGCGGACATATGCTAGGCATATTTTCCAGAAGCATACTTGAAACTTTGGCAAAATGTGGCACACTCAAAAAAGCGGAGCGGTGCGGGTTCTACTCTGCTGTTGTCCGCCTGCCTTGTATGAATAGACATGAGCAACAATTACGTATATGGGATGGGAAACGACTCAAGTCCAACGTTAAACTAAGGAAAAATTGACAATCACTTCACAGAGCTCAATCCCTGTTAGTAAAGTCACAATACCATACAAAAAATCCATGGTGAGGAATTTGACTTGAAGACAAAATAAATTCCCGTAAATGTTTAGAATCTGGAAAGTTAGGTAGGAAGTAGGAGGCAAAGGATTATTTTGGAGAAATCATCTGATTTGGATTTTTTCTTATTACTAAAGAAAACAATTTAAATGATACATATTCATTTCTGCGCGGCATTAACCACTCAGCCAAAGTAAAAGCAAGTGTGCATCTGCGTTGAGCATTTTGGTTTGGTCTGATGATCTTGCTTCCCTCACCCTTCTAGGGTAGCATACTTCAAACAGGCCTCTTTTGAAGTATTTTGTTTCTCCTAGTCGTAAAAAATGAGCTTTTGTTTTGCTAAATTATAATATCATTCGTATTTATCTCTGTTTAACTTTGAATTTCTTGACCCCTGTCCAATAGCGAAAGCTTCAAGTTAAACACCTGGATAGCTGGGTTTATATGATTGTTTAAGCGTTTCATCACGTACATTTGGCCAAACCACCGCACCCGGGGAGGGGAAACTACAGTGAAAATACGGAAGCTTTATAGAGTTGGAATACGGAAGTTGGCCCTAAACTGTATGATTATGGAAGATAACAAAAGGATGTGATGTTAAAAGGGGGTGGAGGAAGCATTAAATATATAAAAGGTTCTATTATTATAATTTAGGGAAAGAAGGAAAGTAATCAGATTTCCACTACTCTAGGAAGGGTATCATTCTCTAGTCTCATTCTGTTAGGAAGAATGTGAACTTACCGCTTTACGCTGATGCACGAATAATACAAACTTGTTCATGACAATATCCTTCCATGCTCATTTATCATCTTCACTCTCAATTTTTACCCTTTTTTATCTTCCATAGTCTTTCTTTTTCTCATACTTCTTCTCGAGTTATAATTTGAAAATTCACATTTCATTAAATACTTGGATCTTGTGTAGATCTTACTTAGTGCTTTATCGCCGTCATGTAAGAAACTGGGTTGGGTTTTAAACACCGTATAAGCTTCACTGTATGGAACAAAGATTACATGATCATAGAACTTATAAGCACAGCGAGTTTAAAATGGGAAGGGTAGACAAGACAAAAGTGCTGAACTGGTCTGAGTACATTAGCTTCTTTGTCTCTACTCTCAGCTCTTCTCTTCCACTGGGATGGCAGGAGGAAGGAAGATTTTAAAGAGAGAGGAGGATGACTAGGAAAAGCCGAGAATGAATAGAAGAACACATAAAGCGCGATTTGAGTTTTTTGTGATCGTCACCTGAACATAACATAACCACTGATAAAGTGGAGAAAGCAAGCACAAGGAGACGAAAGAAAGTGGAGGAGTTTCAAGTTACAGCCCTCAGGAAGGAGTGGGACAAAAAGGGGTAAAGGAGTTATGAGTAGTTTTTTAAGTGAGAACGTGATTCTCGAAAATTTTTATTCTCGCCCTTCAGTTTTGCACTCCCTTTCGTCCCTTTCCACCCTCTCTTTCTGTGGTCTTCTAAATGTGAATTAGATAGACTGGAAAGAAGGAGTAAAAGATTATTTGCGTTGCCTACTTCCCAGAAACGAATAAGAGAAAGGAGTAAGCTTTGGCATGGCGAAGTTCTTTACTTAAACTGTCGAATACGGAGTGGTAAAATCAAAACAAAGAAAGTTGCTTTCTTTGAAACTGCATGGTTCTCGTCCAGCACATGAAAATAAGATAGGGATACATCATGGGTGCACAGAAACAGACAAAATAAATCCAGAACCACACTTTGAAAGGAGGAATGTTACTTCAGTGTCTGTTTCATGAACAGGTATTAAGAAGGATGGAGCAATACAAATATCCATCTCCTGAGACACACCAGGAAAATCTTAGGAGTACCTCTGCTGTTCTCTGCAATTTACGAGATAGTGCAGGGATATCGAAAACTTGAAGTGAAAGCCAGAAGAGGAAATGAGGGGGAAAGTCGAGAAGAGCAGATGCAACTTTAAAGGAAGGGGATGAATTGAGGGAGTGAGAGAGTTTGTGCTAAAAGAGATGGGAATGATATGATGATGAAGTGGAATGACTAATAAGCTGGGAATAATAGAAGATGAAGTACGGATATTAATCAAGATCATAGTGGCAGACTAGCAATCCTACAAGTTTTCGATAAGTTGACGCCCTGTGATGTAAATATTACAAATGACTCCTCGCAAAAAATTCATCGTACACTCTTACAGCTTCCTTCAACTACTTCAGCTTCAGCTACTGATCCCATATCTATTGCTCCTACATTTTCAACGCCGCATTCAATTGTCAGCTAATATTGAAATACACTGAAGTCTAAAAATTATGTGGTGTCTTCTTAACTTTTAAGAGACTTTGCCGAAGTTTTTGAATTCCAAGCCTTCGTAATGCGATTTACAGTCTGCGTTATAACAATTTGTGTGTGTGTGTAAAACTTGTTATAAGACTAACTGGATTGCTACACTAAAAGTGGCGGAAAGTTATGGTTCACACATATATTCGGGGAGGAAGGGAGGATTACTTAATGCACTTTTGGAATGAAAGGAAGAAAAAGCCTAATAGATTATTTTTACTTCTAGATCGGATTTATTACCGTGGAATTGATCACTGTTCCGTGTAAAAGGAAAACCGAAAGGTTAAATGCAGATAATTATTTACTTGCGGCAGCAAGTTTTAAGAAACGTTGTACCTGTGAGATGTTTGTCACAGATTCTATGCGTTTCTTGTCGGCACCATTCAGGAACAAGTGGGAATTTCGGCATGAAACTTTTGGAACGCATGTAGTCCTTTGTAAAGACGATCCCTATTGTTTTTGAAGCTCATGGGTCCTGACCTTCTCGGTCAATCATGTCAGTTCACCTTCCTTGTTAGAGCTTTGCTTCATGACACTGCGTAAATGGGGGATTAATCTGCGTATTAAGTTTTACGCGAATGTGCCATGCATGAGTATTTAAACGCTTTCCTACGCATACATTTCCACTGTAAATGTATATCCATCTACATTGGTACTTAGCGAGACTTTACCCAGTTATAACCATTCTGTCCCTCTCATTCACCCGCAAGGGACTTACATACGCCTTTGAGTTTTATTATTGTTGACAACGCCACGTATACAACTAGCTATGATCGCATGCCTCGCTCCTGCGAATAGACACACTTATTCGTAATTCATTCAAGGGATACAGCCTTAACATTCATTTTCTGCTTTTATTGATTTGGCTACAACAAGTTTTTGAATACAGATTCTTGTTTCCATGGAGCTGAGATACACATATCTGACAAAGTTCTGTTTTGGAAAATAAAGTGGAAAATAAAGAAAAATGTTGTATGGTTTCCATATCTGGTTTTTCAAACTTACTATGATATGAATACGTTTTTTCCGGGTTGACATATTCAAAAAAAAAATAATAACTGGCGGAGAAGAAATGAAGTTTAAAACCTAGTGAGGTATGGGCTGCGGGAAATTCTTTCATCTTGCAAATTTGTAATACGTGGATGACGGTATGGTCTCATAATCATGATATCGCTACTAGCAAGCCAAATGTTTTATAGTGGTTGGGCAAAATAGCTCCCTCGTTACAGATTTCGCAGAGACAAAAGAATTTGATGATAGCCTCGTCTGTGAGCACTTTGTAAATAAATATAGTTCGATTGGCGAGAGGATGTGACTACTTACAATAGTTTTTGAAGCGCTCCTCGTTCTTCATCATCCCGGTCGTCGAGCTTGTTGGCATCCTGGCGATCCTGTCCAGACATTCCTAATTCCTCCATAGTGTTTCCCTAAAATGTTTTCCCAACGTTTGTTCGAAATACTGGCTAGCTGTCAACTGTCAGAAATTTCCCCGCTTTTTCTAATCTGAATTACAGCGTTTTCGGTCACTCTTTTTGTTCACACTTTCAAAACGTCGAAAACTTTCACACCTTACCACACTCTTCCGGGCTCGGGTAGGTGCCCGCTGTGTCTTGGAGCAATTCACAGGGTTTATTTGTCACTGTGGGTAGCGTTGCATATATATTCCTATACTTAGTTTCACAAAGATGCCTCGCTTTCCTTCAGCATGTCTGTCTACGACAGATCGAGGGGTCGGTGGGCCAAAATATAGTGGAGGTGCATAGTATGCAAGTACTTTAGACTAGGTAAAAGTAATTTGCCAAGTGAGATCGGTGTGCTGAAAAATACGGGGTAGCGAACGTGTGGTGTAGGGGTGAAGTGATAGCTAGCAATGTCAGGGTAGGAAAGAGGCTGGGTCCATGTGTTCTGAAGAGAAGAGATGTGGTCGGAATTGGCTGAATGTTTTTGGTTTTTGTGAGGAAAAACGAAATCAAGGATATAAAGTTAGGTAGATAGAAATAGGGAAGAGAGATTGAAGATTTAATTTGGAAGAAACGAAAGAATAGGTAGAGAGAGAGAGGGGAGTGAGATGAAGTTGAGAGAGAGAGATAGAAATAGGTAAAGGGAAATTCCAAGGGTTCTAAAAAGAGATCTGTACTGACAAAGGCAATCTAATTATTTAAATGACACAGAAACTTGTTCTCTGGTGGCGGGGTGGTTTGAAGGACGTTGGCGCTCAATGATGGAGACAACGCTGCCTGCTTCTTCTGGCTCTCGCTGCGGACTAACGAATTTCTCAGATGATCTTGCTCCTCCGAAATGATCATTGGGATGAAAGCATGGAACATGCAACAGAAAATCCTCCCCAACCATCGCACGTACACACAACACGACTACTCCGCACGGCTCAAGATTGGCGAGCATGCAAGCTAGGAAAAGCTCTGCTTGGAAGTCGATGGAATGTGTACATCAAAAGAGCATGCTGGTGATGTGCAGGACTCGGTGGGTGGCTCACTGGCTCACTGACTGACTGCCGATGATGCCGACGACCATCACCTATTACAACGATCAAGACTAAGACTTTGGAAGAATCCGTCTCGATTCTATCCTTTCTTCACTTCTACTGTATTTCAATAAAGCGATTGAAGCCAGTAAGCGACGTGTCCATCAACTCATTCACAACTGTTTCGGAGATATTACTGTCAAGTTTTTACAGGTGTAGGTGAAGTACAGGGTACAGCGAGCTGCTTTTATTGAAATCAAAAGGCGCCAGGCGCAAAGAAACACGACTCGGTACGAAAATTAAAATGGTTCTACAACTTCAAATATACAAGAAACGAGTGGGAAACGCTTACTTGCTGTGTTTGTTTTTTGAGGAAATCCGATGGTGAAAGGATTTCGAAAACGAGTTCGGAAAATGTAACCCCATTGATAATAATTATATTAATAACGCACAACGGAAAAAGGAGAAAATAGTTTCAGAATATGGCCCTTTTCACTGTTTATTTCAGGTCTTACGTAAGCTTCATAAACCGAAATTTCAAAGAAAAACTGAAGTTATACCAGCAACGATGAGCTAAGCTAAAGTTACTTTTGTTCTTATCAAATCGAGACATACTGCTTATTCAGAAGAGGGAATCAAGATTTAATGGATAAATACGTAATGCGACGTGTATACTCATGTCCTCGCCTTAACAACAATTTGCAGAAAGTGAAGCAATCCACGGGAACTTTTTGCAATGCTATGCAAATCTGATACAGGTGTAGGTTAGGATTATTGTTGAGTTAATATTAATGCAGCATTGTTTTCGAAAAATCATACTGCGGTCTGCAACCGGTTTCTACAAAAATGGTTTTTAAAGTATGAGGGGCTAAAAGCTTCTCGGGAAACATGAAGTTTATTACTTCTTACGTGTAGCCAACTCTTTGCAGGCAGGCCAGTGCACGAAGGACCCCGTACCTTTTGCCGTACAGCTTGTAACAGTTCCTAGTTAATGCATCAATCACTAGCCCAGTTAAGCTTATGTGACACTGATGTCAACTAACAAACGGGCCGTCGTTAGTATTACTGTACTTTACAGTGATCTAATTGTACTTATCTATCGGCAATGCGGAAGAGGGCCGTAAATAAATAAAAAGACACAGTAACAGCAGTCATCTACCCACAGCGAATTCGTAACACCGATGCTATCTCCAGTATTCTTTATGTTAAGTAAACTATAGGTTCTGAACAGCTTCCACTCCATACTTGTAGACTAAGGCTAAACTTATTTACATTGCAGTTCGTGAATTCTTCTATTCTACATAATTACGGATGACTCAAGAAAGGTGGAAGGTGGTATTTGGAAACACGTGATCTCTCAATGATTATGTGAGAAATCTTCTCGCTCTTGCTCTTTCCCCATAAAAACTACAATCTTCCTTTCAACCTTCATACAGGTAAATAATGTTTTCAACGATAGCTCCTACCCTTGTTTGCTTGTTGAAAAGCGAACATTGTTATGGTTGCCATTACACGAGTTTTTCACACAAGGTTAACGCTTATTAAATTTAAGAGTAACCAATGTAATTAATAGCCAAGGGTTTTCTCTGTTGCGGTCAGTACATTTTGTACAATATTGAAGGAGCTGTATGGCTCATATCAATAAAACCACCACTACTAATTTTTTCGACGAGTCCAGTCAGGTAGGGAGGGTTCCCCTCACTTTTATTAATTTGCCCCATCTCAGTAGCATAATCCTTGTTGATAAATTCCCATTTCGAGGAGGACTTGTACGGAATATGCTTCTAGACTTGGTTTTATTTTTCAGCTAGATACAAGGTGAGCAAAAATACAATTATATTCAAATCTTTTTTATCTCTGGTTATTCGCATCCGTTTGGACAATTCTTCATAGGTCTCTTACACCACCCACTTTCAGTTACCTAGAAGTGCGCACGCCTAAAAATCTCTCTAGAATTTACCTCCTCTAATCACGAACTACATAAAGACATTCGGCAATAGATATGGCTAACTACCTAAGTACTGTAAGAATAAGAAGCTACCTTTTGTAAACCGTTTAAAAAAGGCAAGTAATAATGCAATAATTGCACCCCAAAACTCGTCTTAATTTTTAAAACACACATACTTGGAACTTATTGGACTAAAGGGAGAGAGAAGGGGTGGTACTTAGATATTATACTTTTGACTACTTCTAACTTATTACGCTTCTGGTACACAAAATAATGGGACACTTCTCAAAACACAACTCTTCAAATCTGGTCTGTCCAGTTATTTTACCTTCAACTCACTATACCGTGCACCAAGTGTTCGTTTCGGCGGATTATGAAGAATAGTGGAAACTGCGGCATTTTGGTCCTAGTTAATAGTTAAAACCCAAAAAAGCCCATGTTTTTCGGTTTTCTTGAGTAATTGCAATTAACAGGTTTTAAGTGGGGAATTTGCTTACGGGGAATTACATGCTTTTCTGGATCGTCCAGACCTCGATCCGTTCGAGTCATCGTTAAAGCGTCTACTAAATGATAATCCCAGCAAATGATACATATTTGGAACGCCCGCAAACTGAGGAAGACGATTATGGTCATATTATGGAGCTTTTTATCAAATCCGGGTATTTTACAGATACTTTGTTACCCGGGTAGTTGCTAATACCCGGATTTGATAATTAGCTCCACAATATGACCATAATCGTCTTCCTCAGTTTGCGGGCTTTCCAAATATGTATCATTTGCTGGGATTATCATTTAGTAGACGCTTTAACGATGACTCGAATGGATCGAGGTCTGGACGATCCAGAATCGCATGTAATTCCCCGTAAGCAAATTCCCCACTTAAAACCTGTTAATTGCAATTACTCAAGAAAACCGAAAAACATGGGCTTTTTTGGGTTTTAACTATCAACTAGGACCAAAATGCCACAGTTTCCACTATTCTTCATAATCCGCCGAAACGAACACTTGGTGCACGGTACAGTCAGCCGCCACGAATTGTTCCTCAAAAGATCCACAAGACATGCTGTGTGTATTCATCAAACATCTGCTCCATGATTTGCATTCATTAATTTAGGTGGTGAAGTCGCTTCTCTGAGATATTGCACATGTCCGTCTGTGTAAGACAAATCCAAGCGGAATTTAGATTTGTTACAAACTTTAGCGAAGACGTTCCGAGTTATAACTACTTAGTATCAGCCATGTTGACCAATTCATTTCAGGTCATCAAATTATGCCTCCCAAATCGGAAAATCTACCCATAGGACTGATAAGAGCAGACCAAAGGCTATATACATACACGTTTTCTTCGCTGCCAATGTGTTTTACAGCGTGCAGATTGTGGGACAAGGAAGAGGCTCCTTAGAGGCTCTTGTGCCTTTTTTTAAAACAAGTTGCAACCCCACATAGGGACTCTTTTTTTGGAAGTACTAGTACTTTTCTACTAAACTTTGTCGGGCTCCTGATCCTTTTTTAAAAAGTTTAGTTCTCTTCGGTATTTGGGAATCCAAAACATGCACGTGGGACATCCTCCATTGCGTCATGAGGTTCTCGCCTCCTCTCTAAACCTTTTCCATACCAAAACCAACGAGAGAAAGCCTATGGACGCATCCCAGTCTTTTCCCTTCGTCAGCTAGCATCCTCCCTCTCCCCGGTACCTTCGTTCTAAAAGGGACTGTGCGGAGCTCAAGTCCTCATCCCTCTTCATTCCTTCCTTTACCTTGCCTACAGACAGCTCCCAGTTTCCCTAAGAGCCGTACAGATAATCCCTGCAACCTCTGCCTCCTATTACATGCTCTTACTTTCTTTATCCGGCAAAACGTTGTGCGCGGTCCCTAGCTTTTCCTACCCGGAGCCTTTGCACACTTTTAATCACGTTTCCCGGACATTCTAGGTAGTATTTTGGGTATGGTTTTTAGTACGTGACACTAAAAATTACAAAATAAAACCCGAGAAAAAAAACCCGAGAGTTAAAAAAGGCTTCCGGGCAACAGCCCGACAAAAAGTTTAGAAAAGTACTAACACTTCTAAAACAAGAATCCCTAATGTGGTGGGTAATTTCTAGGGGCATGCACAGGTCAACGAAACTTTTGACCACGATTAATCACAACTGCTAATTAGTTCAGGATAGGATGTAGTATAGGATTAGGGCTTGCAGTGAAAAGGATGCACGCAGTTTAGTTAATCCTGGTCAAAAGTTTAGTTTACCTGTGCATGCCCCTAGAAATTACCCACCACATTAGGGATTCTTGTTTTAGAAGTGTTAGTACTTTTCTAAGTTATTTGTCGGGCTGTTGCCCGGAATCCTTTTTTAACTCTCGGGTTTTATTTTTTATAAGGTTTAGTTCCGTTCGGTATTTGGGAACCCAAAACATGCACGTGGGTCATCCCCCATTGCGTCGTGGGTTCTCTTCCACTCCCTACACCTTTTCTCATAGCACAACAAGCACAACAACTATAGGACGAAGCCTGTGGTTGCGTCGCAGCCCTTCTGCCTGCATCAGCTAGCATCCTCCCTCTCCCCAGTACATTCGTTCGAAGGGACTGTGCGGAGCTGAAAGTCCTCATCCCTCTAGCCTTACCTACGGATAGCTCTCAGTTTCCATAAGAGCCATACACATAATCCCTGCAACCTCAGCCTTCTTTTCCATGCTGATTGCTTTCTTTAGCCGGCAGTACGTTGTGCGCGGTCCTTAGCTTTTAATATTACACTACCCTTGCGTCTATAATTCCTTTACACTAGCGCAATATTTCACTACGTTTCATGTATTTCGGGTTTGGTTTTTAGTACGTGACACTAAACACTAAACGTGAATAAAAAATTAAACCCGAGAAAAAAACCCGAAGGGGAAAAAGGCTTCCGGGCAAGAGCCCCACCCGACTTAGGCTTAGTAGAAAATACTAACACTTCCAAAACAAGAATCCCTTGTGTGGTGCATCAATCCTAGGCTTCCACAGATCAACCACAATTTTGACCACGCTTAAACTACACTGCGCGCACCCTTTCCATGTAAACTCTAATCCAATAACGCGCAGTTTTGTTTAAGCGTGATCAAAATTTTGGTTGATGTGGATACGTAGAAATGATGCACCACAGCAGGGATTCTTGTTTTGGAAGTGTTAGTATTTTTCTACTAAACCTTAAGTCAGGCTCTTTCCCGGAAGCCTTTTCCCCCTCTCGGGTTTAAAGTTTGGTTCTGTTCGGTATTTGGGAACCCAAAACATCGGCGCGGGCCATCCCCCATTGCGTTACGAGGTTCTCTTCTACTCTCTAGCGCCTTTTCCATACCAAAACAAGCGGGAGGAGGAGGGGGCACCTTTCTCATAGCACAACAACTATAGGACGAAGCCTGTGGTTGCGTCTCAGCCTTCTTGCCTTCATCAGCTAGCATCCTCCCTCTCCCCGGTACCTTCGTTCTAAAAGGGACTGTGAGGAAGTCCTCATCCCTCTTTGCTCATTCCTTTACCTTGCCTACAGACAGCTCCCAGTTTCCCTAAGAGCCTAATCCCTGCAACCTCTGCGTTCTGTTCAATGCCTTTGCTTGCTTTATCCAGCAAAACGTTGTGCGCGGTCCCTAGCTTTTACTACCCGGAGCCTTTGCACACTTTTAATCACGTTTCCAGGTAGTACAAGGTGTTTGCTGAATTTAGGAAGCGGCCTATTCAGAGCCTGAGCCAAAGAGGGGAGTCTATGGTCCTGTTTACCAGGGAATGGAGAGTAGCTACTCGCTCATGCTTCTCCTCAGCGGAGAGAATAGGAAAAGCATGTGTGTGCATATCTTCAATCCATGATATCCCCCCTTTGGTTCGAGCTCGCGCTTCCTAAATTCAGCAAACACCTTGTATTTTGGGTATGGTTTTTAGTACGTGACACTAAAAATTATAAAATAAAACCCGAGAAAAAAAACCCGAGAGTTAAAAAAGGATTCCGGGCAAGAGCCCGACAAAAAGTTTGGAAAAGTACTATCACTTCTAAAACAAGAATCCCTAATGTGGTGGGTAATTTCCAGGGGGCATGCACAGGTCAACCAAAATTTTGACCACGGGACTGTGCGGAGCTGAAAGTCCTCATCCCTCCAGCCTTACCTACGGATAGCTCTGTTTCCATAAGAGCCATACACATAATCCCTGCAACCTCAGCCTTCTTTTCCATGCTGATTGCTTTCTTTAGCCGGCAGTACGTTGTGCGCGGTCCTTAGCTTTTAATATTACACTACCCTTGCGTCTATAATTCCTTTACACTAGCGCAATATTTCACTACGTTTCATGTATTTCGGGTTTGGTTTTTAGTAAGTAACACTAAAAATTAAAAAATAAAACCAGCGGAAAAAACCCAGGATGGAAAAAAGGATTGCGGGCAAGAGCCCGACTTAAGGTTTAGTAGAAAATACTAACACTTCCAAAACAAGAATCCCTTGTGTGGTGCATCAATCCTAGGCTTCCACAGATCAACCACAATTTTGACCACGCTTAAACTACACTGCGCGCTCCCTTTGCATGTATACCCTAATCCAATAATACGCAGTTTTTTTTTAATCGTGGTCAAACTTTTGGTTGATCTGTGGATGCCTATAGGAATGATGCACCACGCTAGAGACTCTTGTTTTGGAAGTGTTAGTATTTTCTAATAAACCTTAGTCGGGCTCTTGCCCGGAATCCTTTCTTCCATCTCGGGTTTTTTTATCGGGTTTTCTTATTTTGGGAAGGGAACTGTAAGTGTACTGCGTTTTTCCTTAATGCTGACTATCAATTGGGATGGCTCATTGCGAGGAAATCACAGCCACTATACAATTTTAAAGGACGAATTCATATTAAATAATTATAAAGTAACTCTTTTGGATGCATTCCAGAGTATCACAGAAATACTTACATCAAATGTTTCAAACTGAAGTTTGTGCACTTCAGAAGATTTCCCCTCGGCCATTTCGGATTTTCCGTATTCCAGCTAGTCGATTATTAATGGGCGGAGCCATTCCTATACAGGGTTGAGTGACGTCCGTCGGTCCGTCGGTCCGTCCTTCCGTCGGTCCGTCTGTGCGCACGATAACTCACGAACGGATTGACGGATTTACATTAAATTTTCATTATATGTAGTTAATACACTTAGGACCATCCCAGATGAATTTCGTCCATATTGGTTAATTAATATCAGAATTACAGATAATTTAAGAGTCAATTAGTCATCACATACATGGAAATACATACGTTCCACTCACAAGGACGCTCAGCAGGCAGAGAGTGGAAAAGAGAAAGGAAAGCAGCGCACAAGCACACAATGACGAGACTAGCGAGTGGAACAATACTGGAACGAAAACACTGTTCACACTACCGTGACTTAGTGGTTAGAGCTTGCGAGGGTCGAGGTGAAAGACGCGCGTTCGCATCCCGGCTAACTCTCATTTTTTGCATATCATTCCCATCAAACCATTGAGTTTTAGTCATATAGTTTGATGAGCCAGTGAGTTTTAGCAGTATAGTAATTCTGCAGATTACGGGGCGATAAGAGAAATTGCTTTTTATAGCAAATAAGAGCATACAACATTCCTAGTTAGTATTAAATCATGGATTAATTGTTATTATGAAGTCTTAAACTTCTACATATACTATCAATCCAAGGTTTTTTAATAAAGCTCCGCCCATTGCATATTCGGTTACCCGTTTATTACAGATCAAGGTGAACGCTGGATACATATTCTAAATAACCCCTTTTATTTTGTTCATCCCCCTCCCCCCAGTTTATGACCGTCGTACAACTCTTTGCCCTGCCTTTTTTGGTTCATCGTACATCCTTTGTACAAACTAGCTTATTAAGAGTAATTCTTTGTTGCCATATTTGTTTTCAAAAGCATATCGTTACTTCATCCCAACCAAGCCCATTCCGGCTGTGATTTACAACTTTATGATTTTTTCTGCTCCACTCGTTCACCTTGAAATCCTGCAACTTTTTGCTCCTCTTCTCCTTACTCCTCTTTGCTAATTAACCACACCCCCAACACTGATTTTGAACGCCACAAAACGCAGGTGAACACCATTCCCTCTGAAACGCAATACTCTCCTCTCTACGGCTGATGGTGATGAGAATATTTGTTGTCTGTGCACAAAACTGTGTCTCTTCATCGTCGCAATATCTAGATATGGAGTAACTTCTTTTGATCATTCCACCCGTTCCAGAAAGCATTGAAAATTATGTAGTATCATGAAACAGCCAGAACAATAAATGTACGGCCTTCCAATTTTTTCCACCACCCCTTTACTCCCCAGCCCCTTTTTTCTACGCCACAGTGGACCCAAGTTCCCAAATATTTTAGTAACATGTCCCATGACAAGTTAGTTAGGGCAATGCAAATATTGTGCGAACTGAAAAAAACTGCCTCTTTGTAGAGACTAGCGGTTTGGCTCGCTTCGCTCGCACCGCTAGCGCGGCGGTCATTCGGCTCGCTTACACTCGCTTTTCCGCTGATAATAGTCTTTAGCGGTAACCCGGCTCACTTCGTTCGCTTAACAGCAGATTGAAATAGCCTGAATGGCTGTTTACAGATTTACTTGCCTCCTTATATATAAAGATTCACGCTAGGAAATTATTAAGGACTCCTGAATAGTCAGGTTCAATACAATGGTCAGCAGATACGAGAAAGTCTCAAAATTGAACCCTAACGATAATTATATCAGAGTAAGACAAAGTAGGACCCCTTCAAGCCCCCCCTCCCCAAACTGTTGTTGTGTGAAGTAAATTACAGCTAGAAATACAAAACTCCCCACTTCCAATGCTAGTATTAGAATAGCGTGTGCAGTGCCAATTTCTGCGTTTCGTTCTAAAATTTACGTCAGGAAACAGTTATGAGAGTGGGCTTGAAAAGTCCGCGATTTGCAATAGCACTTGTGACCGAGTTTAAGAGTTGTACTAAATTCCCGGCTCTATATAAATTCACCCGATTCCCACTAACTGTCGATTGTAGTGGTACGGCCGCGGCTCTAGCGACCTTAATCTCTCTAAAGAGAATTACCGTTACTTCCGTTCTACAGGCTCTCAGTGCAGAATCCCCGATTTGCCAACTTGCGCCTTAACACTCACATTGGCATTTACGCGCTTTGTACAGTTCCTAAACAAACTACTGTTGCGATGCCTGCTATACTGAAATACTCTTTTCCCCACCCAAATACAGTTGCTGCTTTTTAGCCCCACCAAGGAAACTTTGACTTCTCGGTTTATTTCCTCCCCCATTAAATTAACTGATACCATACCTGGTTACTGGTCCTGCCTTTCTTACAGCAAATTGTCGCTACCTCGTACATCCACGAACACAGTTACCCTCGTACTCCCATCGTAAAACGGCTAATCTTTTGATTTTACATCCTACCCACTTCCCCACGAAGTTATCGATACCTGACCTCGTATGTCCCTCTTCCAGTAAATTACTGATTGTGGATCATGCTCTCCTCCCTGTGCTACCCGCTACCTCCGCTCGATTTCGCATGAAATTCTCATACCCAGTCTGTACCATCGTTCTCACAGATAATTACCACTATCATCCAATACCGTCTGAAACTGTACATTTCCGTCCAGGCTAATCTTATTGGTTTGGAGCAAGTTACTTACTTAGGTTTGATATTAAATTCGAATTAGACGTCTACGTAATGACCTATTATAATCAAACGGGTACCAAGTGTAAACTGAAAGTCTGAGGTTTTGCATGGTACAAGTATCCATATCTACAACATGCTGTGCACTATTAACGCAAATTTCCAATCAGAATCCCATGATCGACCGATAATTTTTCGCGTCGGGTTATTATTGGAAAATTTGGGGATAAAACAAATAACTTAATTACATTATAAGCAAGATCTTGCTTTGCAAAGCATTTGCATTTTCATTCAGTAATCTACTGGAGCATCAACAGTTTGTGCGAACTCCCTCATTTGCACACCCCGCACCTTTGATTGCGCCTTAACGTGGCTTGAAAGATTTTGAGTTGAGTTTTCAGTACCTGACCTCAAACTACAAATAAAAATACGAAAAATAGGGAGGGCCAAGTCGTTAGAATGGGATCCCTACGGGTAAGAGCCGGATCAAAGTTTTGTAGCAGGGTACAGGTTTAAGCAAGAATGGCGTAATTAATTAGTTTATCATTTCTAGGTATTCACAGACCAATCGAACTTTTAATAAAGATTACGCTTTGAATGCCGGGAAACAATGTTCGAAATAAAGCAATTCTTGTTTTATACTTGTCAGTTACTCTACTACAGAACTTTGGTCAGGCTCCTTTCTTTATTACGGGTTCCTTCCCGGATTATCTTCATTATCTTCAGCTTCCCAGCCTATGCTCTGAGAGACTAAAATCCAGCTCATACAACTTTGGTTATCGCAAAACGTTACCAAAACTTATTGAAACATAAAAAGTGTCATCCTAATATTCCCATTCTCTCGAAGCATTGTCGCACATGTGATTATTCTGGTAATCAGAATTTAACTTAATTCGTAATACCGATAAAGTTATTAATGTCGTTCCAGGACCACCACTTACCACATATTCATCCTGAGAGTTGCAGAATAGAGTTTAGCTCGACTCACTTTTAGCTGCAGGACATTAGAAAGAAATAATATTTTGAACGCTCAGGGGTTTACTGAAGAGGAGGTGAACCGAACTATTAACTCCAAAATAAAATTTCGAAATAATTTTGAGTAGAGGACCATGTAAGAGTACTTCATGCGAAAAATCGCATCCTTTTTAGCCCTAGTTTAAGCGCGGTGCTAGCTCAAAGTTTGTTATATGTCGGTCCATATTGCTGATGCCGCGTCCTCGTCCATGCTTAAGGTATGGATGAAAACTTTAAATGAGTTATTTGGACCGCCATATACGAAACTTTGAGCTAGCACCGCGCTTAAACTAGGGCTAAAATGTATGCGATTTTTTGCATGAAGTACTCTTACATGGTCCCCTACTCAAAATTATTTCGAAATTTTATTTTGGAGTTAATAGTTCGGTTCACTTCCTATTGAGTCCTTAATTGATAGATAAACTCCATTATTAATTATTTACAAGTAAGATAAACTTGTCCATCATATTAACGGATTCCTTGAGCATTATCATAGACCTAACTATCTAGAGCTAGTTGCTCATCAGTAGCACCGTGAGGTGGGACCAGACATAAAGATGTACTGAACAAATCGCCAGGATTTTAATGGATAGAATTTATTCCAAATTGCTACACTTAATCATCGCATTGTTCAAGAGAATAGGAATTATCTTACGCAGTAGCAATTTTTAATACTTAAGTTAAAGGTAGCTATGCCTAACATGAGACTATTGTAAATGTAATGTACACGGAGAATAAAGGACAAAAATTTTAAAACGTTTTGTAGAGACGTATTCTTACATTTATAGTACCGTAGTTCTACAGTTAATGTCTCTAAAAAGATCTTTTTGTGTATCCGGCGGGATAGCAAACAACAACATCACATACTGATTTTTCCTCAACACTTTACATCACTCGTTCCTCTGATGATGTTGATTAGAGCTCCACTTTGAAAATATTCATGTTCAGTTCCCAGGAGTTCTTGCAAAAACAGACTACGATTACCCAGAAGCCTGTGATGATAAGTAGCTGAAGGGAGAAATTTTAAGATTGTAACGCTGGAGGGCTGGTGAGTGGGCGAGGGAGAGTAGGAAAGCGCTCGTTGGTCACAGGTTTGTCAATACTTTCAATTCTTATTCAGTTGCGGCCTGAATCTTCTTCACATCCAAAGGGTTTAATTTGTTATCAAAATCGAATGGCAAAGTACATAGTCATCCGAACCTAGCAATTCTTCCAAACCTTAGATGGCATACGCCACTTTTCTTGGGGTCACAGATGATTGGGAATACTTCACGGTTGACGACGATGATTTAGCATAAGTATCGTTATAGAGTTCAACACTGTTTCACGACACGAAAACGCTCACAATGCATACGTATGGATTTTCTTGTCCTACCTACAATATGATGTGTCCTTTGTGTAAGTTACATATTCCATGATATAGTTGGGATTTAAGAAGTATCACCTAAAGAGTTACAATACTCGACACCGAATGTTTGCGCTCACACACGCTGAACTCTCCATCTTCATACAATAGGGAACGTATATACATAGGTGAGTCTTCCGATGCAGTAACGGTTGAATTCATGATTCCGTTATTGCATAAAATAATCGGGATGTTCTGAGTCTTTCTCGAACCTTTTCGCTTCTTCTTGCATACTTTCTTTGATTTTCAAAATGGCTGCAGACTCTGTTTGCTCCTACGATGGAACCATCATTATATAAATGACATATTGGTGTATTGATACTTTAAATTTCATCAAATGAGACACGGTGACGTACGTTTTCAGGGGGCCCGCCAAATCCTCCCAAGTTGTACTCTGGCATCGATGATCCCCCGTCATCTCTAGGGGTTCCTGGACCATTGGCAGGAGAATTTTTCATGTCCATACCGTCACCATTCATCACCGGTGTCATTCCGGGTCCTAAAGGAGCTAAAGGGCCGCCTTCTGGACCACCTCCCATTGCAAAATCCTTTGAACACAAATCATAGCTGCATCAAAAAACCTTGTTTACATATTTATTTAATCTACTGAAATTCCTACATGAAGCAGTTCTTCATGTCATGCATATTTTCTTAACAAAATTCAGCACAGCAGTAATCATGTTCAAAATGTACCAGATCGGATGATCCTGTCTACAAATTATCCCTAAACGGACTAATTTGAGAAATCGCTATCTCTTCAACGTGAAGAAACGCTGTGCTAAATTCTTGGAATAACTCTTCTTCGCGAAAAACGTTGCAACCTTTCTCCTTAGCCAATCTCAACGCACAACTCTAAGCTGTCTTTCATAATAAATCAATTGAACTTAATCTACACATTTTATGTTTTTAAAATCCTGGTGAGCATACCCCAGACATTGCTCCTCCGGGTACTGGTTTCATCATTCCGTACATATTGTCACCTCCTGAACTCGATGAATCTAAGGAAAACACAAAAAATCAGTTTTCAAGTTCCTTAAAGCAAGCATGAGAATTAGTCTGTTCAATTTCAAATGACGTAAACTGTTTTACAGATACTACCTTGAGGACTGGGCATAATAGGAGTTCCTGGCCCTGGTGGTCCTGCTGAACCAGGTGGTCCACCGTAGTTCCCAGGTGAAGAGGAGTTATAATTCATAGGCTGTACACAGTAAGAAAAATAATTGAGTAAACACGTGATTAGTTTCCATGTGGGGAGTTATTCAACTATAACGCCCAATCATTACATATACAAATATTCAGCACTCACAGCTGAAGAATTAGGAGGCCATTGTGGGCGTCCGGGACCAGCCATGGACATTGGTGGCATTCCTGGGCCGCCAGGCCCTCCGGGTGCACCAGGAGGAGGACCCCGCATTCCAGGACCAGGACCATACGAGGGACCGAGAGGTCCCATACCAGGACCGGGTCTAGGTGGGGTCATTCGTGGACCCATTTGTGGCATACCTCCAGGACCTAAGAGTTGAAAGTTTCGTTATAAAAAATTCTGTTCGGGTTCACGTACAACTATTACTATCAGCTTTTATCTTTGAAAGCGTCACTGTACAACTTTTGCGACAGAAATTTCACACACATACATACTCCACCACACATTTCTCTGTTTTTGATATTAAGGTAGCAAAGGGCAAGTAACTCAAGGAATAAAACAAGGTATGGTACAGTGTTTTGCTAACGTTTAGACATAAACGCACACCACATAAGCTGACACTGACATTATAGTTTTTGGTTCATACCTTGCCATCCCACAAAGTCCCCGCCTTCCCCTAAGAGTAAGGAGAGAGCAGCATTCAATATTTAATGTTACATATTAGATAGAATACTTTGGAGAAATCGGGGCACCGAGTTCTAATTACTATAGTACATTCCCAAGTTAAGATCTGTAGCTGGCGAAGAATCTAACATGCTCCATTAGCTTGATAAATCAGAATTTAGATACTCATGCCGGTGTTACGCAAAAATCTTGTAAAACAACTTTCGACAGCTACTCACCTTGCCTCGAGGGATCCATCGGCCCAGGCATCATCGGTTGTCCGGGAGGCTATACAATAATAAATGTTGCTTTACCAAACTGACAACATGGGAAATAATATTCATAAACCTATACTGAGTAAGCAGCTTTCATCATAAATCGACTGCCGTGGAACAGGTAGAGAGCGGCGCTTCGAGATTATATTAGATGCGAACGAGTACAATCGATCGATGGTACAAAACTGATCCCTTCTTACTGCAATCGGTGTAATTCATCACAGCAACACCACTGTACCAATTCAGATCCCGTTTGCGTTCCTGTCCTTACAAAGGGTTTGAATATAACGTAGAAATGCCAATACCATAGGTTAGTTGTTTATGGAGTGCAAACACGGAGGGATGTTATCAAAATTCGGGGTTTAAGGGCGTAATTTGTAACCTTAGTAGTGAACTGTTTTGTACATAATCGAAGGCGTTCTTTCGCAGGAAATACAATTTCGAATTTCTCTACTTCCCCAGCTCTACTGGGGTCGACTTATCCTGATGGCTGGACCGCGGCATTTCAATACGAATTATTACCCGATCCGGATTCACTTACCCCATTGAAGTCATTACCCATCGGCGGTAGCCTTACACCCGGACCTCTAGGACCTGCAGGGTATCTCGGGCCCATAAACGGCTAGAACATGAGGGTTAATTCGATAAGTCGTCATGAGATCATCTAAAATAGCATGTATACCAGAGAAAAGCGACAGGGCTACTAAATTTACCTGGCCCGACAACATTGAAGGTTGAGGAGGTTGTGAATGAGGGGACGGTTGTGACGATGGATGATTAGGAGGTGAAGGTCTCATTGACGGATTCTGTAACATTAAAAGCAATGCATGAGTAAAGTATTGTAGCACTAATTTACGACGGCGCTGTACCGAATTCTGGCCATAAATGCACCACTTACAGGAAAAAATCCGGGTGCCATTGGACCTCCTGGCATACCATCTGAATGAGGTATTTGGGTAATAGGACTCTGGGCCGGACCACCACTCTGTGATTAATAATGTACGAGATATATTCAACAAGTCCAATTCAACGAATCATCAACATTACAATTTAAAACAACTGATTTATGCGATGTTCCTGCAGTAGAGGGGGATTACTATTATTTTCTATGCGTGCTTATAAAGGTATAGTAAGAGAAGTTGCACTAAAAACTTCTCAGAAAAAGATCATTTTCTTTCTATCAAATTATCTTGATCACTTAGATACACGTCGCCTGCATTCACATGTTTTCATTTTGCACCACACCCTCGTAATACTGCAAAACTAAGGTTTAAAGCAGGTGCTCATTGTTGCCAACAAGCGCCGATGAAGCCATAATGAGGCTTGCAAAACGAAGTTACTGGACATCTGTGTACGGCGTTAAAGGGAATTAGCTCATAGCGGTCAGGGAATACCTCCGGAGTTCAGTACTACATGGCTCGATGAACCTGTCCTAACAGATGTTCCGATGTACAGATGGTATTAAAGCGTGAGCAATACGTCGAAGTCAATTCGACATCATCTTAAATAGAAAAAAGAATATGGAAGTAGTCATTACATGCGAAATCCCGTTGACACCGTAGCCGGAATTGACAAACCCCTAAAATAAAGAATAAGTTTCATGTTTAACTATGATTATTGTTTGCCTTTGACACATCCCGTGAGATGACATAATGCGACCAATCTTAACTCACATAGTCATGAAAGGCTTTGGCTTCACTAGAATGTTCACACGTATCCCGTCTTTCCGGTGCTGCACAATACAGGTCCCAAAACACGCTAAAATGCAGGCATAAGTTATTATTTAATTCCCGCTTTTATTTCCTCCAGGAGGTAAATTTCCATTTTCCCCACAAGGTGTCTGAAATTTTTATTCTCTAGGCCACTTACCACCACCATGAATGCAGGAATCCTGGAGGTTCTCCAAGTGTTATATTTTTCTCCCACCGTATCTGTAATAATCAAAAATATAACCACTTGTAGATACATGTACAATAGTTAAAGAGCTCATATTTCTGTGATACTCAAGCTCGTACAGTTTTTCATTACATTACTTGCTCGTAATTTGCATTTCAAACACTAGCCCTGCATTGTACAGTAGGTTATTGCTACCCTTAACCCTTTGCATACTCTGCTATTTTCTAGGTAAGTAATGCATTGCTGGTTGCTGCTGATGTTTACTTGCCCGCATACAGCAACAGATCAAGTCTCCGCTTCAACGGAATATCTCTAAGCAAACCATTGGTGAATCCACGCGGCTTTACTATTGTAAATTTTGAAATTCTTACTACTGATTAGCAGTGTAGTTCTGGTTCCGATAGAATTCAATTTTATTTTTGGATGCATTTAATATGAAAGCAGTGCCAGTAGTAAACTGTTTCACAGGCAGTGCGAGACTGAAAGAATATTTTCGTAGAAAATGGTGTTCTGTAACCACAAATGCGTCATCTGATTTATGAGAAAGGACATCAAACAGAAAATCACCTGTAGGATATAGGATTGAATAACACTGACGATAACTCACAGCAACTAATAAAAGATCTTTTAATCGTTCTGTCAATCAACGAACTAAAGATTAAAGAACTAAAATTGAAGGTGATTGTACACACGCTGACCACGATTTGCTATCGGCATTTACAAAATTTAACACTCAATAAACGAGTTTCGAGTTAAACAAAGATTTTGAAGCAATTTAATAATTCGACCTAAAAATTCGACGATTTCGAATTTAATTTGTTGTGACCGAACCACTGGACGGATTTAGAAGCGTTTTTCGGTCCCATGCATTTCAGGAGCAGCTATGCTACTATAAAAATATTGAAGTTCACAATTTCAGTGGTTTGTGAGATCAAATCAGGAGGCATATTCGTTAATTTAGCGCTTTATTATCTCAATGGGGCGGGGTAATATTTTTTACCATACTAGATTTGAACATAATTGACTGCGCTCTTTCACATAGGACATAATTTGATTTGTTTAGGCTTTATTCAGGTGACAGGCGTATTCAGTAAAAAGTTTCACTGTTTTTCAAAAGCGGTCCCCATATTAGTCAATCGTGCCACGCTTCAATTTTAGCATACCAATCGGATTACTGTGATACTAGCTTTTAAGTATAGGAAAATCATCCCGTTTTTAATCCTAATCATTTCTTTATGAACGCTCATTTAACACTTCATTTAAATACATTTAGGCAAGCCTTCTAGAAATATAAAGATCAGAATAGAATCTTGCCTTAAAAGCTGCTGCGGGCTTGTGAGTTAACTCATATCACTACCACTTATTCATCAGCATCCATTATCCTTTCGGGGAGGAAGATGATGGGTCTTGTGTACACATGCGTGCAAAGTTTTAATTAGCCTATCTCATTGTTTATTATCTATTATTTATTACTAAGACACGCAGTATCTACTATCTTTCTCCTGATAAGCTGCCGCACGTTTACACAACTATTGGACTGCTGGAAGTAAAATATTGTTACGACCATTTACTCTTCGTACTTGTCCATGCACACAAATCATTTTATAACCATCGGTATAATCAGTTCATCACATTTAAAGAAATTCATTGAGAAATGCCAGTGTAAAAACGAGCGTTGGCCTCCAACCATCCACACAGACTCGACAAATCCGCTATTTCCACCTGCAGCTATGGATAAATCTTCTTAAGTACCCGACAAAATATCAGTTGAATCCCCACCTCTGTCCTCTCTACATTAGTCATTACTAAGAGGCCGTGGCGGATTAAAACACTTCGGAAAAGCAGCATCATTGAGCACATTAACATGATAATGCCTGCATAAACTCTCAAAGCCTAACAAACAACAAAATAGAAATAGGATAATCCCATTTTCAATCATGCTTATTAGCTTATCGAATCATGAACTCTCGTGATCGTGAACTAGTATTAATTAGCTGATACCAGAAGACAAGAGCAGCTTTTCATTCATAAGTTCTAGCACATACTTCCTACCAGCATAGTTTTTCATCGGCTCTTGCGTAGCCAATAGCCGACTACCTTCCTCATTCATATTCTGGGCAGGCGGTATGATAGTGTACCGCGCTGATCAAAGTAGTTCAAAGAAATCCTCTAATCTTATTTATTGATTACTAACTCCGTTAATCCTTCTTGTAATCTCACATGTATTATAATGTTCATTGCATTCACTGTGACTGCGGTCGTAAAAAATAATCCCCAAACACTCCATCCTAAATCATAGGCGAATTTCGAAATTTTGAGCTTGCTTTTCTCGGTGAAAACGAAAAAGTAGGAAAATTCGTTACTGTGAGAATACAGGTAGAAGATAGCTGGATACCAGTACGGCAGAAAAGAATATTTTGGATTTTTCAAAGAACATCAAGGCCCCCATCCCCTGGCTTCTTTGACTCTTCTCCAACTTCCACTTACGTTGCACACACATATGCCTGAGTAAAAACTGCTGAACCGGAAAACACAAGAAGTTTGTTGGCAAGCTGAGAGTTCGGTCTGAGAACGTACATATTTCATTATTTCTACGCGCCGTATCATCCATTTGTCCATCAATCCATCCAAGCCTGAACCTATGTTGAATTCAACTTCCTTTAATGAGATGAGGAATGAGGACTAGGAATAACAAACAGCGGCTCTGCTCTTCACTATATAACAATATAATTTACGTCTGACCCATGCAAGTAACGTTACACAGGGAACTCTGTCTGGAAAACTAGAATGTACCATGTTTATAACTACTCTAAGTTTCTGGCGAAAAATACAGGACAAAGCGTTCAACAAGACAGAGTAGATATGCTCTCGAGTAATGCTAGATAGTCCAATGAGAACCAGAACCGTCCTCATCCTATTAATACTGTATGCACTTCTCGTAAGTTTCCTCACTCGATTTTATACAGCATGAATGGATAAAGTTACGAGTAGTAGAGATTTAGTAGAGTTGCATATGGATTCCTGCCGTCCTACTATCTCGACGTTTTCCTCTCTAGTATTCTCAAATAATTCCGATTTGATGTAATTCAGTACTAGGAAGAGTATAGCAGAATGATGGGAAAATATTGGCCACATGGCCTTGCTTTCAAGATTTGTTTTCACGCCTCTTCTTCCTTTTACTGACTTGTGTGCTTGTGTCTCTGCCTTGACTCCTTTACATCCCTCGTCTTTCTCTAATCTCTTCGAGCACCTATTACCTATTCTACCTTCACAGAAAATGTGAAAGAAAAGAAGTCGAAATGAAAAATATGATGCAAGAAGGGTGGATACACGTAGAGGAAAAAGACCTGCATGACGATCCAGAAGGTGAAGAAAACAAGTGAAGAGATGGACCCACCCCAAAATCATTATTTTACATTGCATACTCCAATGTAATTACGACCGCTCTCTGGATCTACCTTAAAAAATCATCATCTATTCCACTAATCTCAAAATCATATGGCCTCTACCAAGACGGCAAACTGCCACCATGGCTGCCAGCACCAATAAGGAATCATCTCAAAACTCATACGTTTTTCACTCCCGCAAAAGCATACACCCTAACCCTCTATTCTCTCCGCATCCACATCTTCATGGTATCTCCTTTAGTATAAGGTTTTTATTACAAGGTTTTTTTTACAAGGTTTAGTTCCGTTCGGTATTTGGGAACCCAAAACATGCACGTGGGTCATTCCCCATTGCGTCGTGAGGTTCTCTTCCACTCGCTACACCTTTCTCATAGCACAACAAGCACAACAACTATAGGACGAAGCCTGTGGTTGCGTCTCAGCCCTTCTGCCTTCATCAGCTAGCATCCTCCCTCTCCCCAGTACATTCGTTCTAAAGGGACTGTGCGGAGCTGAAAGTCCTCATCCCTCTAGCCTTACCTACGGATAGCTCTCAGTTTCCATAAGAGCCATACACATAATCCCTGCAACCTCAGCCTTCTGTTCCATGCTGATTGCTTTCTATAGCCGGCAAAACGTTGTGCGCGGTCCTTAGCTTTTAATATTACACTATCCTTGCGCCTATACTTCCTTTACCCTAGCGCAATATTTCACTACGTTTCATGTATTTCGGGTTTGGTTTTGAGTACGTGACACTAAAAATTAAAAAATTAAACCCGAGAAAAAAACCCGAGAGGGGAAAAAGGCTTCCGGGCAACAGCCCGACCCGACTTAGGCTTAGTAGAAAATACTAACACTTCCAAAACAAGAATCCCTAGTGTGGTGCATCAATCCTAGGCTTCCACAGATCAACCACAATTTTGACCACGCTTAAACTACACTGCGCGCACCCTTTCCATGTAAACTCGAATCCAATAACGCGCAGTTTTGTTTACGCGTGGTCAAAATTTTGGTTGATCTGTGGATACGTAGAAATGATGCACCACATCAGGGATTCTTGTTTTGGAAGTGTTAGTACTTTTCTACTAAACCTTAAGTCAGGCTCTTTCCCGGAAGCCTTTTTCCCCTCTCGGGTTTTATTTCTCGGGTTTACACACCAAAATTCTAACTGTTCAATGTCCTTTAACTAACAGTGACGTACTCACCAGTTTCAAAATCATCTCTGATTGGGTCCCTGTATGCCTCCCAAAGAAGCTATTTATTACTTGCAAGGCAATAGTATGTTGTCAGAAAACTACGGCGACAACCGAAAGAAGCTTGAATAGGCGAAATAGAAGGTACATGCTCACGACAGAATACGAAAAAGTAGAGTGAGAGACAGAGGAAGAACCATCGCATCGACGCTGTTTTCCGTGGACTGTGTCTACTTCATTTCAGTATCCCCCACCCTCTCTCCTCATCTCTCTCTTCGCCTCCTCCCTGCTTTCAAGTGTGAAGGTACTCCAATACACACCAATGCTTCTCCAGCTCTGTCATCTTCTTCAACATATTAACATAAAGCTTCACGCAGATACACCGGCTTTAAATTAAATACACCTTTTCTTCCCTCCCTGACTACAACGTGCATTCTTTAGACGAGCACACGAATAAGAAGATCAAGAAACGGGGACGAAGAATGAAATGAGCCGGGACAAGGTTCGCAAATCTCTTTCTTCCCATCCCACAACTGAAGACAGCGGGAAGAAAAAAACAAGGAAAGAGGAGCGGAGATATGAGACGGTGTTCTTTGCCTTTTGCTTTCCACCAATGTCAATACATCTTCTTCCTCTCAGTGATTTAGCTCCGATTCCTTTGATACAACTTTCGGAAGGTAGCAGAGGATTTGCTATAAAAACCCGAGAAAAAAAACCCGAGAGTTAAAAAATGATTCCGGGCAACAGCCCGACAAAAAGTTTAGAAAAGTACTAACACTTCTAAAACAAGAATCCCTAATGTGGTGGGTAATTTCTAGGGGCACGCACAGGTCAACCAAACTTTTGACCACGATTAACTAAACTGCGTGTATCCTTTTCACTACAAGCGCTAATCCTATACTACATCCTATCCTAAACTAATGAGCAGTTGTGATTAATCGTGGTCAAAAGTTTGGTTGACCTGTGCATGCCCCTAGAAATTACCCACCACATTAGGGATTCTTGTTTTAGAAGTGTTAGTACTTTTCCAAACTTTTTGTCGGGCTCTTGCCCGGAATCCTTTTTTAACTCTCGGGTTTTTTTTCTCGGGTTTTATTTTATAATTTTTAGTGTCACGTACTAAAAACCATACCCAAAATACGACCTAGAATGTCCGCGAAACGTGATTAACAGTGTGCAAAGGCTCCGGGTAGTAAAAGCTAGGGACCGCGCACAACGTTTTGCCGGATAAAGAAAGTAAGAGCATGTAATAGGAGACAGAGGTTGCAGGGATTATCTGTACGGCTTTTAAGGAAACTGGGAGCTGTCTGTAGGCAAGGTAAAAGAAGGAGCAAAGAGGTATGGGGACTTGAGCTCCGCGCAGTCCCTTTTAGAACGAAGGTACCGGGGAGAGGGAGGATGTTAGCTGATGAAGGAAGAAGACTGGGATGCGTCCACAGGCTTCCTCTTGTTGGTTTTGGTATGGAAAAGGTTTAGAGAGGAGGCGAGAACCTCATAACGCAATGGGGGATGTCCCACGTGCATGTTTTGGATTCCCAAATACCGAAGAGAACTAAACTTTTTAATTAAAAAAGTATCCCTCCAGCTCCAAGCCCGCCGTAGTTTATCAAGAAGAAACAGGGAAAAACATCCCGGGCATCATCATGTGAACCTGTAGAAGTGTTCCAGAAAGTAGGCAGAATATTCCGTCATGTACGCAAAACTCGTAGCCATATAATTGTCCTCAGCTTTTCTCCTTCCTCACCCTGCTGTTAGCTTCCCTGTTAGTCTTTTTCATAGACTCATCTTCAGCCACCCCCTCTATGCTTCACTCCCCTCTCTTGTAGTCAGTTCGCTCTATATAGCTTTTTATATAGTTCTAGTCTTACTTCCTCAACCTCACCCTGGATAAGGAAACCAATCTATGGACGTGTAACGTACCCTCCTGGAGGCCGCACGGGTATTTTACCAGAGTTCTCCCTCTCCACTCTCACTCCTAACCCTACATCTAAAACTCGGGATTATACCTCGTCTTCTTCCGTTTTCTCTCCCTCTCTTGCCAGAGTCACCTAGTGAATCCCGTCGACATGGAGAGATTCTGTATGCTCTATGCGCTAGATCTACAACCAATCTATGCGTACATTCGTAGCAGCAGCTCACGTGTGCTCTCTCTCCTCTTTCCTAGCCTATCACCCGAATCAAAATATCGTTTCCTCCCCGTCCGTCCAACCGTTATGGATTCTCCCACTGAAGGAAGACTCCAAGCAACAAAATTGCAGCATGCTCTCACTCCCTCAAACCTAGACTGCTATGAAAGGAGCATAGAAGTCCACGAACGAACACTGAAGTTAGCCTTGTGCACACACTTCTGACTCTCTCTCCGTCTCCCTATGACATCAACATCTTATACTGCATTGGAAGTATACACATATAACAAATTCGCTTCTTTTGCGCTCGTCACAATGATACAAACAATACCGAGGAAGATTTCTTTCCGTCGCCATGAAACAGAAAACAGATTCCATGCTCAACGCTCCTCGACAAACTCTAACCGTTCTACACGCCGATAATTATAAACCCTTTGAAGCTCCGCATAAGGAAAATTGCCATCCAGATCTGCAACAAAATTCATCACGATGCCCTTGTTTGCCATGAATCAAAAGCTCTGCGTAGTTTGAAATACGCCAACCAGATTATTTCCTAGATGGAAACGAATTCCGAAAACCCGGCTATTGACGGCCAAGTAATTTTGCTGACAACTCGGAAATTACGGACCTCAGATCATTCTAAACGGCATCTGGACTACACGTCATTAATCGAGACGTAACGCCACGTGAAGTGTTAATGGATCACGAACGTTTCGCCATTTTGGTTTGGGATAGATGCAGGAGGTGGATTGGCATGTGTGGCAACCGAAGAACCACCTGTGTCGTTCATTATTTGTATATTGTTTGAGTGGACTTCCTCAAATCCAGGATAGTGTGAGTAGAATACGGTAACATGCAGATACTAAAACCCAAAGGCGTTTGTAAGTCACTTGCGGGTGAATTAGAAGAACCGCATTGTAATACTGGGCAAAGTCTCACTGTAATTGTACCATCTGTAATGTTAAGTTATTTACTTACATGTACGGCACATCCGCGTAACTTAATACGCAGATACATCATAACCAGCGGCAACACACGTTGCCGCCCTATCCTTCCCTTGTTAAGCGCTGTTGCCGCTCTATCCTTGCCTTGGTAAACGCTGTTGCCGCTCTACCTTTTCCTCGTTAAAGGCTGTGGCTGTTGCCGTTCTATCCTTGCCTTGATAAAGGTTGTTGCCTCCCTATCTCTTCCTTGTTAAGCGATGTTACCAGCTTTTAACAAGGCAAGGATAGGGCGGCAACAGCGTTTAACAAGGCAAGGATAGGGCGGTGTTGCCGCTTTGTTGCCGCCGTCACAACTGGTCATATCAACCAGCGAAGCTATCCGCATATATATATACATATATATGAGCTTTTACGGAACGAATGCGAACTGATATGATTGACCTAGAAGGTCATGACCCAGAAGCGTCAAAAGCAATAGGGATCATCTTTACAAAGGGCTACATGAGCTTTGAAAGTTTCATGCCAACCATTTTTTCTCGAATCGTGCCGACAAGGAACGCATAGAATCTGTGACGACAAGGAACGCATACATCTGTGACGACAATGAACGCATAGAATGTGTGACAAACATCTCAGTCCCAACGTTCCTAAATACTTGCTACCTACCGCAAGTGAATAAAGGTGGTGCATGCAGGTGGAGGTAAAATTGACAAAAGCAGACACATACATTTACGCAATGCGAATGCGAATTCTCCAGAAATGCATTGCTATTACTCAACTCTACAGATGCTACCCAAAGCATAGTTAACGTAAACACATCTTTTCAGTGATATACTCCGATGTAAGTCACACGTATATGTATCATGTGACAAAGAGCTGCATCTGCACCGTTGTAACAGACAAATGGTAACTGTCATTTATCGACTCAGGAGCATCATGGTCACAGCGTCAAGCAGTTTGCATTGTCGAATATAAAGGACTTTCTTTCTCTTCCTATTATATTAAGTTTTAAGTCCACAGGTCACAAGTTACAGACGCTATAGAGCTTCACATGAAAAGTCATGTTTTCTCACGAAGTAGGCGTTCATCTCTGCAGCGTCTGCATCATCCGACCCGTCGACTTTAGACTTACGCGATATGCGCACGAGAGCATTTAAACGAATGACACCAGAAATTGTTACACGGTATACCCTGTATAATTTGCATTTTGGTTCGGGATACGGTTGAGTCGAGAGAAGTGTGCAGAAGAAATCCGCAACGATTCACCCATCATTGTCAGCAAGGAAGAAGTGAGGGCGAAGATTCAAGGAGAATTTATACTTCAAATAGTTTCAGGACACGTAACAGATTTCTCCGATAAGGACGTTTGCTCTCTCCAAGAGAGAATAACGCTACGAGGCGCGGGAGCGTCTCTTGTGCGAAACTGATTCGACGATGGAGAAAGTTGTCGATTGTGAAACTCAACCAAACAAAAAGTAGGAAATACACTGCCGTACTCTAGTTTAAAACCTCTTCCATCTTCTCTCACTTTCACCGCACAAAATATGTTCGGAAAAGGAGAAACACTCCCGCTACTCGCAGATTCAAGTCGATATACACGCATTCCTACCGCATGATGAGCATGTATTCCAGCTCTCTCCCTCGATCTATGCCCACGTCTAAAATCTTTCCATATACTGCTATCTGCTCCCCTGCTTTCTACTCCGAAAACTCTTGCAGGTATTGATTTTTGCACCCCGGTCGCATGCCTTATCACTCTCTTAATGTTTAGTTCCTTCCTTTAAAAACCAGCCTCTGGTATTTCTGTTCTCCCTCACTGTCTCCTGTACGTTTCCTGATTTGTTTGTACTACGAGCAGTCAGAAGGACTCCAGGTTGTAAGAGAGAGAGAGAATTAACCCTTAAAAAATCCTATCCAGCTTGGCCACTACATCCGACAAACCCGTTTCCCCAAATACATCTCCTGCGTTCTTGGCTTCAACCACCAAGTCGTCTCCGTCAGAGTGACAGCAAGGCTTCGGGTAAGAAGAAGCTTGGGTAAAGTCCATATCAACATGAGGTTATTTCAACCTGCACAGAAGAATTTGTTCACCTCACTTTTCCCTCGCTCTCTCCTTCGCCATTTCTCGGTTGGTTCATATTCAGCAAAATCTCTTAGGGCTATTTTCGCCTTAACATGCATATCATCTCATGTCTTCCATCCGACGATCGTCATTCGCTTCTCCAGTCTCTCGAAAATACTCAGTCGCAAAATGCTCTCAACTCCTCCGGAGTCATTTTCTTGAAGCTCTATGTAATTTCCCGGAAATACAAGATCAAGAAAGTACGGATACATTATTTCTTCCGTTCCCACAAACTGACCGTTTCCAGCCAAAGGAAAGTTGACACTATCCAACGTACCCAAGAACGTGCTTAAAAACGAAAGATCTTCCTCCTGGCCTACAATAAATAGTCTGATGTTAATGCCCACTTGTGGAACTAGCCCTTAGCCCATTCATATAGCTTTACCTCTTTCTAAAAAAGCAACGAAATACCTCCTTATATTCGCCATTAAGTTATTTAATTAATTTTACTCTCACCAATCCTATAATTCGTAGACGATGAAGTAGGGTAGCATTTATTCAAATGATTTGTCTTTGGTCTTCCTCGTTAGCAAAGTCAGAAATACATCATAGTAACGCTTTTAAGATGGTTTGAAAGATGCACATAAGAAGCTCAATCGGACCTTTAAATCTATCAAAACACCTCTTGCAACGCTTTCAAAAGTTTTTACAGGTTTAACCTCTTGCGTACGTTTGTCATGTATGCACTCACATTGAAGATGCATGCCGTGCCCTGTGTCTCATATAGACGCACCTACAATTTTGTTGCCATGGTGTGGTGTTTTACCAACGGTGGCAATGGTGAGAATTGCCATCAGGGGAAAAAATAGTTCGAGCAATGTATTTAAAATTATTTGAAAATAGCATGATGCCGCCATAACTTAAGGGCCTTATTATAACTAAAAAGCCTTATTTGATCTACAACTGTTATTAGAAGTACCATAGAAGCTCCAAATCAGAGAACACATATCAGCTTCCAAATAAATACTGTTGGAGTAATCCATTTCTGATCTCCGAATATAGCCTTTCTAATTGTTTTGGGAGACTTCTGAACGAATTTATTACATCAACCGGATTCATGAGAGGTGTAAAGTGAACTGTTGCCTATTTGTGTTAACAATTGGTACCAATAATTTTACCATTACCATTTAATAGTACCTACGATTTTCTGATGCGCAACAGATTGTTTCTAGTTCTAAACTTTACTGTCATTCTTATAATATGTAAAGACATAATGTGTATGCGGTTAGTAAGCTTTGAAATCGTAACGAAGAATCTCACTCTCTAGGTTGTGTCTTTCGCTTCTATTCATATTTGTCACCAGCCAGGTATCCGCAAAAAGCATCAGCAAACCAAAATATTTTAGGTGCTAAAAATCCTTATTACCTCTGAAAGGAATGTTTGTGCCGCCTTCTGTGCCCCGACATGTAGTAAATATTCGTAAACGTATAGCGCCAATCTGTTAATACAAACAAATGTTAGATATATTCTCCTCAGCAGCAACATTCGCACATGCAAAATTCACAGAAGTTGCGAACACGTTTTTTGAGTATCGAGAGAAACTGTTGCATTATCAATCGTCCCGTACGACAACTTCAAAAGAAGTATGCTATCGATATTACTATCGATGCTGGGAAAATATATGGATTCAGGATATAACTTACTTTTCTCTTGCTTGAGCGTCGGAGGGCACCGTAGAGCCCTTCCCTTTGGCGTACATCGTGGCACTTGGTGACACCGTAATGTTGAAAACTGATCCTTGGAAAAGCTCGGCAATTTAAAGTTTCAAGTACCAGATAATTTTTAATGATACGGCTGCGAAGCCGTTCATATCAGGAACCTGGAAAAACAGAATAGGACATTTCTGAAAATATACTTTCATTCTGTGACTTATAAATGCAATACAATATCAAGATTATCGCATTCTTGGTTGGTTCTCTAAACAAAATTACCAAATCATAACTGGCAATATTGTTAAAAATTAATGAAGGACGCATGTATCTGTGGGTCATCTGCTCATGGTATTGACAGAATAGAAGTCAAAGAAGAATTACCGCTGACGTAATATTGGTACAGTGCTTGTCATGCGTTTTCAAAATGCGTATGCACATATTGTAAGAAATTTTTGCAACAAACATTACGTGGTCTAATGATAAATGAAGTTCCTGGAGCGTGGTTTAGGACTGGCGTGTAATGAAGACGTGACCCCACATCCCTTGTTAATTGACAGTAATTAAAGGCTGTCACTCTGATTCGCACTTAATGAAACGTAATATTTGAAGCTTAAATGAAGTCTTGCCGCAGATTGTAAGCCTCTAAATTGTAGCAAGGTAGGAATTATCTCATGTCAGACCTCTAATGCCTTCATTACTGTCTGCTGGTTGACTCAACCTAATGTTAACTAAATAAGGGTTAATTAGACTGAGTTGAGTCAATTTCATATCTGAATTCGCAGTATAGGCAACACAGCAAGATGATTTAGAGCTCACTTTTGACTGCAATATTGTTAAAAACAATGTTTATTCAAGCAAAGCAGAACTATAGTAAGCTTCTATGATCCCTTAGTTGTTTAATAGTCTTAAGCTCGTTTGTTGTTGCTTTAAGTGTTTGGCACAAGGTGCAATGAGTTAGTCGACATCCGCTTAGAGGCGATACAAGTTAGCCGCAAACCTACGCTATAGGAAATTCATTATTAAGCTTTGGGCATGAGGTGAGAGTGGAAAAGCAGCGCAGTGCATTGAGGGAAAGACCTGCTCAGCTCAAGGCTTTTCAGAGGTAGCTGAACAGGAGGAGGGGAGTGAGCAGCGATTATCGGTGTTGGAAAAATCTTTGAGCGGCAGAATAAGATGCACATTGAAATATGGAGACGCTAACGTGGGAAGAATTTGTGGAAAGCTGTACCACTTTGATGAAACTTTCTGAAGACGGTACTTGGAGACTGGAAATAGGGAGTCAGGTAAGAAGAAAATTTCATTGACGCTTCTTATTTTTTGGCCGTTCTGTCACTAAGTACTCAAACCCATCCCGCAGTTTAATGCATACCTTCCGCCCTAAGCAAAATATAGTCTAACCAGAAGAGGAGATGAAAAAGATCGTGTACTAGTCCTTTGCTCCTGTACTTTATAACTATGAAACTCAGATTTTGCCAAGAAATACAAGACCAGGAAAGCAATAATCAAGAAATGAGACTCGGTATGAGCAACATCCGCTAAAACTTCTGCAAGTATAGCCAGTTATCCGAATAAAAAAACTGGAACAGAGGCACACAAACACACATAATTAATACAAGGAAGCACTGCGACGAACAAACTAACGGTTCAGACTAACGATAACCTCCTCGGTATAACTTTGAACTATTTCCTCCGTTACGAAAATTATAGTAAAATTCAAAAGTAAATTAAGTAATTCCATCAATGTTGTTGTAATCGAAGTAATAATGCTCAGGAGATAATCTCGAATCGCTATTTTGCAAGGCTAATAACAAATAATACCTTAAGACCCTTGGAATCAAGTGATAGAGATGATAGATGATAGAGATGATTTGAAAGAACAGAGAAAATACTGCAAGACCAATAGGTACACGATATTTTTGGAAGTATGAAGAATACAGAATTTATGCTTCTATACAACTTCTCATGCACGCCACATTTATAAAGTGAATTCGAACAGTACTTACGTGTTGTTAATGAAGATTTGGGAAGTTGTTGAAGTTACCCAGGGTGGCAGTGTGGGAAAGTATTTCTTAGGAGATTATGGTTGTTCAAGTTGTTCAAGTAGGAACATGTGTAAATAAATACTTAAGTCCGGTTTCGTTATGTCCTAGCTTCTTCGAAAATGAATGCTGCACAAGTCGCTTAGTTGAAATTAAGGTTAACCGAAATTAAAGATGAACACTATTGTTGGGAATCGAGGGACGCTGCATGGGTTCCTAGGAGTTCATTGATGGAGCGGAGGCCCTCTTCCTTGACATTGCTGGTAGTTGAACCCGTAGAAAGGTATATATAGAATGTTATGTGTCAACTAACAGTAGTTTGAGGAATTGTTACTAAATGTTCATCGCATACACACCACTAGTTATTTAGCGGAGTCAGGGATAGCGGTTGTGTATATGCGGCGCCTCACAAGGAGAAGCCGTGGAAAGTACAACTCAATGACCCGAGAGTGAACCGGGAAAATAAAAGTAGGGAGATTATATGCAATTGTAATTACTGGCAGTTATAATTGGGGAGGAGGTAAAGTGAAAATTATTCGAACTTGGAGACCAGTAATCCTGGGAAAATGTTGCTGAAAATGTGTAGAATCCCTGGAAGTTCACTTGCACAAAACGTCAGTTTGCAGAGAGAATCTTGCACTAGAAGATCTATGTCCAACCTGCCCTTGTCTACAACCGGGAGAACTCAACATACACGTCCATCTAAATCTCAATTGCCATGAGCAGAGGCTGTGGAACCAAGCGACCAAACGACACACAGCACATACACGCACATACGTAACTATAGATATAATCGTACACACTCCTCCTCGGCTTCTCACTCACCGCGCGTCGCAGCCGCCTATGTGAAAGCTTTTCCTCCGCTACAGTCCTCCCTATGCTTGGTCTACACTGGTCGAATGCTTTATACTGATCTACCTAATCTTTATGTACATATACAGTATACTCCTTCACTCCTGTGCTGCTGTCCCAAGCGAGGAGAGAGGATATGAGAGGAGGAGCAGTGAGAGGAGTAGTGAGAACGCAGGAGAGTTTTACGATCCGCGGCTCTTAAGTAAAATCTATAAATTGGGTCCCATCCCCAGTATTATTTTCTTTCTGTGAAAGCCTTCTCTGTATAAACAGCTAGCGTATCCGCTGGTGAAGTATGCACATGACTGTACCCGTCGTAGTTTTATAGTACTGCCTCGTATGATCCTAAATTTTAGACTGATTCATATATATACGGTATATACGCAGCTGGAGCAAAGAATGTGGAGTCTGCATGGAAGTTCATTGGGAATTGGGAGGAGGAATCACAACGAAGACGCTTCCTCTGCTTCTTTTAATAACTCAAATAGTACTGTACAGAGAGGCCATGCATACTTATTTTATAACATCCCGTTTTCCTCCTCTCTCGCTCTCCGATTCTGCAGTAAATCTGTTTGCAGTGTAAAGACACTATATTTGTACTATTTCGTGAGTATATAAGTAGTGGATTTGTTATTAATCGTGTGGCCATGGCCATCTTGTGGCAGCAAGTTTTACTTGCTTGAGTTCTTATTTGCTCCGGGAACAACGTTTGTTAATGTGCAGCGGAAAGCCGCAAAGAATGTACGAGTAAGGGCGCAGCTACACTATGTTCGTACAATAGTATGGTTTTTCGTTACCATAGAACCATTGCAAATCCCAGCCACACTATGGGACTAAAAATTCACTCATAGTGTGTCGCATCACATGCAAACAAATGGAGGGATAATTGCTATGAGTTACTATGTGCCGCTTCCTAACTTTTTAATTTCGCTCGCTTTTTGCTTAAATGGAAATAAAATGACGGCTTTCACATGGTAAATCTTACAATTACAAATGCGCTGTCTTCGTGTGTGCAAACATGTGCGTTGTTATGGAAGCGTGATATTATCATACTATTGTACGAACATAGTGTAGCTGCGCCCTAATTAGTAATAATTTTTGGGCTGTACATCCTTTATATTAATCGGTGTAGCTCTGGCGAAAATTTTGTCCTCATTTGAATGTTCGCGCTGACTTTTGAACCTTCGCGCTTGCCCCCTCTAAGTCATTGATTTTAAGCGTCTATATATATAATCTATGATAACTTTGTAACAACGTTTCCATGACGACTGTGTTGGTGTGAGAGGCATTGATGGGGAGAAGCTATTTCATGGCTAGCTCTACATGCTTCATCCACTTTGTTTAACTATTACGATTCACTAAACTGTAATCGAACTGTCTATCCGACCGAGTTTCGTAGCGACCGTGGCACTATTCTAAATCTGGAGGAAATTCTTACTCAGGTATTTATACTTAAATTTAGTTACTACCGCCACACTTTATTTACTCTGCTCTAAGGCCGTCCGCTGTAACTATGTCTGAATTCTGCTACCGACACATGGGACTTGACACAGCCACCATTACACAATGTGTAATGTAACCGCTAACCGTAAATAATTAGCTGAGAAGCGAGTGCAAGCGAGCTTAACGACAATATGGCCAGCGGCGTGAGCGAAGCTAACGCTTATTCTTTTATCTTATAATTACATGTAGCTCTGCAGAAACTTGGAACTGCTTTGAACCTGCGCTTCATAAATCATAATTGTTTCACTAACGTCCTCTATACTGGCCAGAATAATTGGGATGTTCAAGCACAGATTTAGGGGTGTTTCCATGCAATCCTAAAAGTCCCCAGGCTATATAGGCCCGACAATCGTTAATTAATTTACTTTGATCTCCTATCTTCTACAAGTGCATCGCATGCCTCGCCATCATTGCATCGATGCAAGGAGAATTCTCTATTGCGAATATGGAATATATTGCCTGGAATCCCATCCTTGCATTAATATCCACCGAGTTGCTGACAGGTTACACTACTCATACATAGTATCATATTTCCCAAGACATAATTCAATCGATAAGTGACTAGCAAGTAAAATGACATATCATTCAGCAACCATAAAGGTATTTTACGCACCCGTTGCCTACGAAAGAAATAGTGCTGAATACGTTGCGGAACCAGTTTCAAAACCGCCACCGTTACACAATGTGCAATGTGACCGCTAACCTTGAATGATTAGCTCCGTAGCGAGCGCGAGCGAGTTTAAGAACTATCAGGCCAGCTGCGTGAACGAGCGCTTATTTTATCCTGTTTAAAATTCCCAGTAGCTCTGCAGACTTGGATCTGCTTTGATCCTGCGCTTCATAAATAATAATAGTGTTACTGACGTGTTCTATACTGACTGGAACCTCAGAAACCTAGCAAGTGGGACACGATTCTATTTTGCTTTATAATTTAAGGTTCCAACGTTTTACTGCCACTGGGTCTTGGTAACTCCAATTTACTTAGATGTTAGCTAAGAAATGGCTGTTAATTATACACTACCCCAAATAGCTGAACGCCAACAACCTATCGATTTTCTACATGAATCAAGAAATAGGATTATGAAAATATTTTTTTCCTAATTGCAATTGACGATTTTTTAAATGATGTTTAGTAGAATCGCATATGTTTAAATGGAAAAACATGCTGGTCTTCTTGATCCTGCCATAGCTACAATAAAAATGTTGAAGAAGTGAAATTTAGAATTTTTAGCAAACAAAGCATGGACTATCTGAATCTAATTTAATTTTTAATCTTCTGACCCCAGATGACCCAGGGGATGAGGTCAAACCGATTTTGACGTTCACTTATTTTGCTCAGCATAACAGAGCGTAGTTAAATAAAGGGTGTCTATTAATCAGAGTTAGTCCATACTGATAGAAAAGAAGTAGATCTATCGATTAAGACCAATTTCGGCACTGTTGCTAATACCGTTAACACGCAGCGCAATTCAGCACGTAGCGATAGGTTGTTGGCGTTCAGCTATTTGGGGTAGTGTAGCTGACCAGCGAGCGCAATCGAGCTAAAAGATTATCGCGCACGTGGCGTGAGCGAAGCGAACGCTCTCTGTAGCAAGAATTCAATGGACCATCAGCCGTTTCAAAACACATTCACGTCCCGTTGAATATATTTTGCATCCGAATGTGCCGGAAATGTTGTAATTAACGCTGAAGCGTGTGTACAGTTTAAGCCGTGTGTACAGTGTAAGCCGTGTGTACAGTGAAAACCCTGTGTACAGGCTGCGGCTAGGCTGAATTGCGAGCGAAGCGAGCTATTCAGCCTTCCTTCCTTTTAACCGGCGTTGCTCAGGTGAAAATTTTGACCTCATTTGAATGTTCGCGCGGACTTTTGAACATTCGCGCTTGCCCCTCATTGATTTTAAGCATCTTTTATATAATCTATGATAACTTTTTACCAACGTTTCCATGACGACTGTGTGGGTATGAATAGTATTGATGGGGAGAAGCTATTTCATTGCTTGCTCTACATGCTTTATCCACTTTGTTTAACTATCACGATTCACTAAACTGTAATCGAACTGTTTAACCAGCCGAGTTTTGTAGCGGCCTGGGCGCTATTCTAAATCCAGAGGAAATTCTCACTCAGATAATCATACTTAAATGTAGTTATTACCGCCGCGCTTTATTAACTATGCTCTAAGACCCTCCGCTGCAAGTAAATCTGAAATCTTCTACCGACACATGGGACTTGACACCGTCAACGTTTCACAATGTGTAATGTGACCGCTAACCTTATAAAAATGATAAGCTGAGAAGCGAGCGCAAGCGAGCTTAACGACTATCGGGCCAGCGGCGTGAGCGAAGCGAACGCTTATTCTCTCTTTTTTATAATTACATGTAGCTCTGCGAAAAATTGGAGCTGCTTTGAACCTGCGCTTCATAAATTAGAATTGTGTTACTAACGTTCTCTATACTAGCCAGAATAATTAGAATGGTTAAGCAAAACCGCAGCGTTAGGGGCTAGGGATGTTTCCACGCTATCCTAAATCTTTAGCCTATTTAGGTTTTACAATCGTTGCTTAATTTTTCTTTGCTACTCCATGCTATCCTCTACAACTGCATTTCATACCTTACCAGACTTGCTGTCATCGCATCGATGCAAGGAGAATTGTCTATTCCAAATATGGAATATATTGCCCTGAATCCTTGCATTAATTTCGATTCAGTTGCTGACTGGTTAGAATACTCATACAGACCATCATATTTCCTAAGACATCATTGCGCTGATAGTATTATAAGTGACTAGCACGTAAACTTGACATATCAGTTGAAACCTGAAATGTCATTTTACGCCCCCGTTGCGTTTAAAAAATGAATACAATACCGCTGAATACGTTGTGGAATCAGTTTCGAAATAACGGGTCAGGATCGGTTATGCACGCCTTTTTATTAGAACCTTAGAAACCTATCATGTGGAACATGGTTCTATTTTGCTTTAAAATTTAGCATTTCCATTTTAAACTACGCCTAGGTCATTGTGGCAACTCCAATTTAACTTAGGTGTTAGATTATAAACGGCTGTTAACCGTCAAACTTGAATAATATGCTGACAAGCGAGCGCAAGCGAGCTGCTAAAATATTATCGAGCACGCGGCGTGAGCGACGCGAACGCTCCCTTTATGGCCAGAATTCAGCTGACCATCAGCCGTCTCGAAACCTATGCAAGTTTAAGTTAAAGAAATATTGCATGGAAATGTTCCAGGAGTGGTTTAAGTAACGCTGAAGCGCGTGCACAGGCAAAATTGTGTGTACAATGCAAACCGTGTGTACAGTGCAAACCGTGTGCACAGTGCAAACCGTGTGTACAGTGCAAACCGTGTGTACAGTGCAAGCCGTGTGTACAGTGCAAACCCTGTGTACAGGCTGCGGGTAGGCTGAAGGCGAGCGAAGCGAGCGCTTCAGCCTAGTTGGTAATAAGTTGGCTACGAGGGATTCCCTGTCATGTTTTGCCTGGAAACTTCACTATTAATTGGCGGAACCATTCCTAGAGCGAGTTCCATGGTGTCTGTAGGTCTCTCTGTCTGTCTGTCGGTCTGTCTGTGCGCAGGATAACTCATGAACGGATGCATCGGTTCAATTCAGATTCAGCATACAGTTAGAAACTATACTAGGGACCATCGCTATTGAAATCCAGTTACATTGGTTAATTATTTTCGGAGTTATGGATAGTTAAAGACATAATTAGCCATCATCACATACATGATATGCATGCAATGTACATACATTCCAGTCACAAACACATCTCTACGCTCATCAGGCAGAGAGTGGAAAAGTGAAAGGGATGTAGCGCACAAGCACACAGTGCTTAAGCCTTCGAGAACTAGACTGGCAAGAAGGATGATTAAAAGCATCTAGTCGTGTGGCCCAGTAGTTAGAGTGCGAGAGACAGAAATGGAGGACGGGAGAACGAATACTGCGTTATATTTTTTTTTGCCGACTTTACCCATAGAGTTTAGGCTTGTCATTGAGTTCCTCATAACTAGCCTGGCTTTCAGGGCTTCATAAAGTTTTACCGTGCGTAAAACGTGACACTGATGAGAGTATTTTCAATTCTATACTTCACCACAACCGCAATGTTTCATTCATCCAACTATGACCATTCATTACAACCTTTTGAGGTTTAAGCATCTAATTTTTACGCAAACCTTTGTTTTCAATATTTCCGCCAATTAGGTACTCGGTTAACCGTTTATTATTGTTTCGCGTTTGCATTACAGGAAGATGTTGGTGGGAAATACATCCGTTACGTTACTACTAAAAATTTAAGTCAAATTAAGCGGGATGACAGAAACGTGGTGCGAGTACATCAGGTAAGATTCTCGTTTTATTAATACACTCAAACTTTGCGTCTTACCGTAATATGAGTTATGCTTAATATTAAGGGTGATGCAGCCATCCGAATTTGAATAATAGTGTAGTGTGTAGCCGAGTGGACGTGATTAACAGTACTAACTTGGAATGATACCCAATTATATCGCTCTTGGAACTTCTAATTTACGTTTTTAGATAGGGACTAGGTCAAGGGTCACTCATATAAAAAATGAGTCCCATCGAATAAGCCGTTTGGGAATGGCAGCATGTCAAATATTGAAAGAAATTGTACTCCCTTACCGACGCTCTTGACTGGTGCTGTAAATTCGTCCAAGCCTTTTAAAATAAAGATGCGAGAGCAAGGGTTTCTTTTGGAAAACATGATGCGGAAGCTGGGTTACAATTATAATTAACTTTTATGTTGACAAATATTCCGTATTCTAATATTTTTTCTTCATCAAATTCATCAAATTGAAACAATGTGATAAAATCATATATTTTTGTACATAAAAGTTAATTATAAAGGTCATACCAGCTTCCACATGTTTTCGTCAAGAAAGCCGCCCTCCTGCATCTATTACTTCTCACCAAGCTTGGATGAATTTACAGCACCTATAAAGATCGTCGGTAAAGGAGCTACAATTTCTTTCATTATTTGACCCTCTGCCATTCCCAAACGGGTTATTCCATGGGAGCCATATTTAGTATGAGTGACCCTTGACCTAGTCCCTATCTAGAAACGCAATCTAGAAGTTCCTAGTGTGGTGTTTCTGGGTATCACTCCAAGTAAATACTGAAACAGAAATCCCATGTATTGCCTTATTCGGGATCCTAAAAAAATCAACGTTTTCTCAAGGGGTTTACTAGGGGGACCATGTACATATTATTCAGAGCCGATTCGTTGAATACGATCTAGAGTAACATTTAATTGACTACGTGGCGATTGACTCTGAACTAGCGGGACCGCTCGCTCCGCTAGCGCGATGGTCATTCGGCTCACTGTTCTGCCGATAATAGTCTTCAGCGGTAACCCGGCTCACTTCGTTCGCTCAACAGCAGATTAAAATTTATAAATTTATTTGCCTCCCTATACATGAAGATTCAAGCTGGGAAATAATTAAGGATTCCTGAATAGTCAGGTTCAATGCAATGGTCAGCAGAAACGGGAATTTCTCAAAATTGAGCCCGAAGGAGAATAAATTATTAGAGTAAGACAAAAGTAGGGAGCTTTCAAGCCCCCCACCCCACAGCTGTTTCGTGTCGTAAATACTACCACGAAATACAAAACTCCCCAGTCTAGAATTAGAATATCGTATATTTTGGGCCGATTTCTGAGTTAAGACAAAGTAGGACCCTTTCAAGCCCCCCCTCCCCAAACTGTTGTTGTGTGAAGTAAATTACAGCTAGAAATACAAAACTCCCCACTTCCAATGCTAGTATTAGAATAGCGTATGGAGTGCCAATTTCCGAGTTTCGTTATAAAATTTATGTCACGAAATAGCTGCGAGAGCGGGCTTGAAAGGTCCGCGATTTGCCATATTTCTTGTGACCGAGTTTAACCTCTTCCCCACCAAAAGGATAGACGCTGCATAGTTTTAAAACCAGTTGTCATGGACATGAAGATCACTGGTGCATAGTTTAATTTACCTAGCGCGGGACTTTAAAAACAACGTTGCATAGTTAAATTCCCGCATGATCTGGCCATTAGATCAACGTTGCATAAATTCGAATTTCATTCCGCATCTCTTACGCATAGGAAATATAACTATAGCTAAAACTTGTGAGAGCGGCAAAGATAGAATGTTCTTGAGATGGACTTTGCCGATGCTTACATTTTAACTTACATTCTTCATTGAATAATGTAATACGAAGATTTAATTTAATTTAAAACTAACTTAGTTTTAAAATTTTAATGCTGGCCTAACGTTCTAGAATAGATGTTAGAGCTTGGTATATGCCGTGCACAGGTGTCATAACAACACGGTCACTAAGTTAGAGAATGCTTCTAATGTGTTGGTGGGGAAGAGGTTAAGGGTTGTACTAAATTCCCGGCTCTATATAAATTCACCCGATTCCCACTAACTGTCGATTGTAGCGGTACGGCCGCGGCTCTAGGGACCTTAATCACTCAAAAGAGAATTACCGTTACTTCCGTTCTACAGACTCTCAGTGCAGAATCCCCTATTTGACTCCTGACCCAACTAAATTCGTGCACTCTCCAGCCCCGCACCTTGCGCTTATATCTTCAACTTTCTTACCAACAGATTACCGCTACTAAACTTGCTCCCGAACAATCGCATTAGCATTTACCCGTTTTGTACCCTTCCCAAACAAGCTACTGTGGCGTTGCCTGCTAACTGTTATACTCTTGTCCCCAACCAAATACCGTTACTGCGTTTTACCACCTACCAAGGGAACTTTGACTTCTCCGTTTTTTTCCTCAGCAAATTAACGCCTACCTGGTAACTAGTCAACCCCTTATTCCAGAAAATTGTCGCTACCTCGTGTACTCCCATCGAAAAACCGTTGCTCTCTTTATCTTTCATTCCATCCTCCGCTTCCCCACCAGGTCATCGATTTCTGGAATATCCCCTCCCCCAGTAAATTATACTGATTACGGGTCATGTTACACTCCCTGTGATACCCTCTACCTCCAATCGATTTCGCATTAAATTACCATGGCCTTGTACACTCCCCTCTCCCGGCAGCTTACCACCGCTCCCGTTATCCGTTCTCCTAGCAAATTGTCGCTACCCTACCTCCTCTATACCATCGTTCTCCCAGAAAATTACCCAACACCATATGAAATCGTGAACTTACGTCCTAGCTGTGTACCACAGAGTTAAACGGGGGAAACTCCACTCCGTGCCGCCGCGCGGCTAAAAAGGAACACCCTTTATATAGATCTAGTTATAAAAGTTACTTTACAAGTAATAAACTCAGGTGGGCAATGCAAGGAAAGGTATGCAGGAGAAGAAGGAAATACACGTGCGTATGCATCAGCATGTAAGTCAGTTCTTATATGAGCGCCTTAACATCTTGCGTCCCATACAGGCAGTAACAAGGATGCTCGGTATGTGATGTCGAGGATATCACGGCGCCTGTGATATCTGTCCACTAGGTTGTGATATATCACAAGCTAGGGAAATTGCATTTTTAATATCACAACATTTGCTAACTTTAGTGGATGTTTTAGTTGAGATGCTGTGGAAATTTTATTTCTTGGCGGAGTTTCGTGTTTTTTGTTTTAAAACACGTCTGAGGTCTCCTGCACACAATAATCCGGGGTGCAAGCCGCTCTAACCGTCATTACTTTGAAGGAATTAAAAGTCAAAGTGAGCGCCATCGTAGAATTTCTCGCTCCCATAAGAGAATCATTGGGATTCTCACTTGCACGCATGTTCTCCGCTGTAGTGGAGAACCGAAAGTTTTCTGACTTCTCTTTCCAATTGCTCCGCTCAGGAGCGTCCTAGAGTCAAACAGTTTGGCTTGTTGGATAGCTGAGTTTGTTTTCTCGATTACATGTAAAATATGATCTCTCTAGATCAAAGTTTAAAGTAAGCTGCAACGCTTACACTGAAAAAAGTCAGGTTTCTTCGGCAGTAGACTTCCACCGTTGTGGTATCTTCGAACTTTAACCTAAGAACCTAAAATTTATTTTAAAATTTAGAAGACCTAGGCTATCCACCAATCTAAATTGCTTGGCATTGTGACTGTCGTGAGTGACGTGGTGGATAAAGCAAGCCGAGGAAAATCTTACGGCTATTTACTGTCCGTATTGCCCCACTTCCCGATATCACGTGATATCCTGTGCTTGCTAGTACTACAGTTATGGGAAAATTATATCACAGGACCCCGTGATAAATTTCTTTATTTATGCTTCTTGTTCCTGCCTGCCATGAGCTTCGCACCAAACATTTGAATACCGCTCCTATAGCCAATTGATATTGTAGTAACAATTCTTTTACGGTTGCCATGGCCGTATGATTCCGCTTCCAACACACATAAAAATTCCGGTATATCTGCCAATTGATGTTGCAGCAAACAACAATAAGATGCATGGGCAGCCCATTGATGATTTTTTGTCTTAGAATTGCCAGCTAACGACTGAATAATTTAGCATTTTCAAAACTGTTTCTTAGAACCTCATTCTAACACCCCTTCATACATTAATCCCTAAGATTTTGTCACATGTATCAGATGGTTAAGTAAGTAAAAATCTCCAGCAATCTCCGGAAACTCGTCTCCAAGTACACATCCAGAAAATATTGATATAGTAAGTATCTTAAAACCTATTGCGATTATCTTTATCCAAATCAGTCCGCTGTACTCAAAACTGAATCGCAGAATTACTTGATTCCTTGCTACGAGATAAATATATGCAATTTAACATAAGCATCGAATGCAAATCTAACGGGCATCGTCCAGAACTTACACCATGACAACAAGGGCTTATACGAAAAATAGTGCAAAATTATACAGTACGCAAGAGCTTAATCCTACATAAAATGCAATCCTTAAGTAACTATGGTAGCATAATTTGATTTTGATTTGATTTGATTAGGCTTTACTCAGGTGACAGGCATATTCAGTAAAAAGTTTCACTGTTTTTCAGTAGCGGTCCCCTTTATTCAAGCGAACTAAAACGAAGATGAAAGTAATACATTGTTTATAAATAATCATTGTAATTTCTTTTGTATATAAAATATTTGCACAGATTTTCTTCAAACAGGCCTACAGGTTTACGAGTATCTCTTATCACAGGTTCTAGGTTGTTCCAGAACTGATTAAGCCTATTCCAGCAAGACCTTTTGAAAGTTTCACTTTGGAAGGTTATACTTCTCTTATACTGACAATGTGTGCTTGCACGAGACCTTGTGTTGGTGTTAGAGTAAAACAGTTATTCAAACTCTCCATGTTCATATCGAATCTCATAAACTACGAGGAATCTAGCACCAACAACGTTAATGCGCTCCTTTACAGATAGAACCTTTTCCATTTGTTCAAACAAGGGGTAGCCGTGTTTGGTATTTTTAGCACTACTGAAATAAGCTATACATCGACAAAGCTGTAGCTAGAGGAGATTCAAGCCATAGTCGCACTCTCCTCCCCATATTGGAAGGCAGTAGTCAATTATAGATAACACAAATGAATTGAGAAGGAATATGCATACTTTACAGTTAATATAACGTTTAAGCTTACTCATAACACCAGTAGCTGAGCTGACTCTCTTGAATACATAATGGTAATGATTGGTGAAGCTCAAGTTGCAGTCTAGGCTAATCCCTAAATACTTAAAGGTGTATACTCAGGCTATGGTCAGGGTACCGTAGGTGAGAGAGATTTCCTGATTTTCTGTTATATCATGCTGTTATAGCTTTATGAAAGACTCTATCTTTGAGACATTAAGCTATAGCTGCTTATCTCTCAACCAGCCTTTTAATCCTGTAAGCTTATAATTTGCCTTTTCTGCTAGCACTTTCAGGTCACATCCTTCGAAGTATCCACTGCGTCATCTGCATACCAGAGATAAATAATGTTACCTAGGTACTGACTGATATGGTCACAGTAGCACATAGAGCCTAGGCATGATAGCCAAGAGCCCTGAGGTAGCTCTACACTAATTGAGTATGTTTCAGAGATGTATTCACCTAGTTTGATCCTATAGCTACTCAGGTAAGAGATCTTGATGTTCATAAGGTAGCTGGGTAGTTTTTAAACACTGTCCCGTCCTAGAATACTCTAGCTGTTTAAAAGAAACAGCAGCTGTGCCCAAAATGCCACACGACGGTTGGCCGTAGCACACAAGAGCTGTCACCACATGAGCAGGAACGCGGGAAATTTGAACGTCACCGTTGTTCTAACGTATGCCTTAAATAAGTTATTAACTTTAAATAAGTTTTTCCTACAAACATGAAATGCTGCGTTTCCTTGCACCCCAGATTGTTGTGACCCATATCACATGTAGTTGATACTACTGAATGTTACTACGACCCCAAGATTGAGTTTCAACTATTTGTCGAGTTTAAATTTTGGTGACAGTTGCCATGCCTTGGTGTTAGTACAGGGACCGGGCACATTTACCTTACGTATACCGTTTCGCTTTTTGAAAACGTGTAATAACTTTTGAGCAACCAAAACGTGATGAGCGATAAAATTGGGTGCCTACCTGTAATTGTTGGTTTATAAAAGGGTGTCCCATTTAAGTCGCACAATGACACTTTTAGCCGCGGTCTCCAATGATTTTCTTACGGAGGCTAGGAGGCTAAGGAGCGCGGTACTTGGAGAGGAGGAGCCCGCCGGATCCACTCCTTCCTCCTCTCTGTAGCTGCTCCATGTTCAGTGGACGGTGCTGTGAGGAGCGGCGGGACTGAGGTGAGGAGCTGCAGAGAGGAGTGAGGATGTGTCCCATAGAGTTGAACGGAGCAACTTCCCGCCGTGCGGACTGTGCAACTTAAATGGGACACCCGTTAGATTACATGTAAATACGTATTGCTCAAGCATATTTACGCGTATATCTTATACTATAAGGCAGAAAATTTGTGCAAATATGCACAGGATGAAGTCCCTAGAATCTTTGCGCTCTTTGCCAATGGTTTTGCTCTCTTTTCGAAGAGTAGATTCTGTAGCTTCTTCCCGAGAAAATTTTGAATTTGCTCTCTTTGCCCATTGATTTACTCTCTCTCCGAAGAGTAGACGCTGGAGTACATATTCAACGAGAGAGCTATAGATTTGACGAGAGACCTAAAAGTTTCACGGGAGGACTTTCGGTTTGCCGGAAGACCTATGGATTCCACAGGAGAATATTAGATATGGTAGAACTATAGGTTTGACCGGAAAACTATCCATAGGTTTTTAATTTGCATGAATACATTAGTCTGTAACCGTGGCATTTCGGTACTGTGTAATCAAAATCCCGGGCGAAGTCGGGTAACTTAGCTACCGTATGTTTGCTCAGTTCTGCGTGGCGAGAAAAACTCAAAACCTTTCTTCTTTCCACTGGTCATTTCTCGGCTCACAAGCGTTGCAGCGTTAAGCGGTTTTCATTATTGCATAGCTGAGGTCTTTGTCTCTATTTCAGTCTAAGTTTAATGTCCATAGCTGAAAGGGTACGGACGCTACGAATTTTATACTGAAAAAAAGTAATTTTTTCTGACTAAGTTGACCTCAGGAGCTGCAATGGCAGCACCCTTTGACCTTTGGACATTAAACTTAGACTGAAAGAAAGACAAAGACTTAAGCTATGCAACAATGCAAACCGCTTACCGCTTCGACGATTGTGAGCTGAGTAATGGCCGAAGAAATGCAAAGATCCCTCTTTTTCTCGCGCTCGCAGCAGTGGAGAGAGAGTGGAACACAGCGATGCTGTGCTGCGATAGGCAGACGGGACGAATCGGAGTATGTGATAGGTTGAAAGAAGCGCGCGAGATATTCAAACGCAAGCAGAACTGAGTAAACATACGGTATACACTATATATCAAATTATGGACCGCCAAAACACCGATCGCAATAGCCAGTTTTAACAAACCGGTAAAAAACAATTAGTTCAAACCTGGGTATCAGATTACCAGCTCGGAAGTCACGACCACAAATTAAGACGTATCAGTGAAGAAATGAGAGAAATAACGAAGAGATGGGAAAACTTATCTGGAATGGGTGAAAGTAAGGAAGCGCAATCTAACTCAGCCTTCGTTTTCTCTTTACAGGATTTGGAATGGGGCAACTTGATGGAGTCGGAATCTGGCGACGAAGACTGGAGAAAGGAAGTCGTGAAGTGTGAATATCATATTGTCTACAGTATTACCTATGCAGTACCTGTGCTGTATTTCAATTTCACCTTAGCCAGTAAGTATGTTTCAACTTTTAAAAAACTAACAAGAAGACAAATGTCATTATAGGGGAATTAACATAAACTGGTGGGATTTAGAATCACTTTAAATAATTGACCATTCTCTATCCTATAAACCGGATCCATATATATAACTATAGCGGATACATAAATAATTGTGAGATAGAGGCTCATCTATAAATAACGTGTTTGATCAGTTTATTCATTTATAGTGGGTGATTTGCATTGAAAAAATGGGACCAGGATTTAAATTCTGTCTCTGGCATTTTAACAGATGGAGCTCTAATGAAGCTTGAGGATGTTTGGTCGATATTTGAAAGAAATGCGGAAGATAAGACCGCTGGCAAAAATCTCCATGCTCTGTGGAGCACTATTTCACAACAGGTGGGTAAAAGTGCCTCATAAAAACTACTTACGGCATTATTATAAGTTTTGAAGAAACCAGCTACATGTGCGCCTACAAACAACGCGGATGACCTACAAGGAAGGCGCTGTCTAATATGAAGGATTTACAGCTTTTAAACACGGTATATAGCGTAGGCATCCCGTGATAGTCAGGTTTTGGGAACTTAAAAAGAAACAGTGCAACTTTCATCAAGGCATATTACTAGTTCTAAACATGTATGAAAGCTGCAAATGGGTAAACTGAGCGAAATCACTGAAAATAATTTTAAATGGACGCTGCAGGCTGTAAAATCGGAATGTACCAAAACAAAGGTATAGTCTGTAATCATCATAGAGACTTTCATTCCACGGTTTAGAGAAAGTGTATCGGGAGAAGGTGAAAGTAAAGAAAGGAATCACGCCAAGTATTTTGCGAACATATTTCCCCCACAACACTGATTTTGCATGATTCATCGCTTCAGAGTTCGTGTGTATTAAAAATAATTGAGGTATGGAACCCAACAAGTTAACTGTACGAGAGGTTAAAACAGAAGGTCGCTGGCGAGATGCAAACTGCCCTATTGGAAATACATCTCCACCGGGTGCAACTGAAGTTCCGACCCCTGCGTTCCAGAAACTTGGAGGGGTTCATGAATGGGTTGGCGGAGCTGAGTTCGCAGGAACTCTGCTATTTGTAGATAAGGTCGCAGAGAAAGGTTCGCGTGGATACAAGTTCGCTATAGTAACACTACGCCCGTATTGTTGCATTTTGTACATTAATAGTTACTATTCCATGTCGTCGAATTTTTTAGCACGTTGCGTATGTTGCCATAGCGAACTAGTATACACGCGAACATTTCTCTGCGAACTTATCTACAAATAACAGAGTCCCTGCGAACTCGGCTCCGCCAACTGATGAATGAAGTGGACGAACCCTCCGCTTCACTTAGCCCGGTGGTGATGTGCTCCCGATTCTGTAAAGTCATCTTGCCAAGCGGTCGGATGTTAAGGAGAAGTGAATTACCGACGTGGTTGCAGGCACATAATTTGGTTGGGGTGGGAGTTAGACAAAATACCCGAAAGCCTGGATGCCATCATACAGGCCCGGACGATTCGGTCCGCTGAAAATTTTCCATGGGAAACCCGCCTGCGGAGGGTAAAAGCGTGAGGAAAAATGTCTAAAGAGCGCAGTAGAGAGATTTATGCAAATAATGATGAATTTCTTAATGTGATAATTCGATGCGATTTATTTGCAGGATCATCCCGTTTTACATGTTCCCTTCTTTTCCATCCATCCTTGCCATACGAGAAATTTCATGAAGAGCTTGTGGAAAAATCCGGAAAATCCGTCTTTGTAAGTTCTACTCGTATTTTCTGTCCTCAAGTTGTTTTTTTAGTTAATTTCATGACTTTAGCAAGGTTTTTGTTAGTTGTATTGCCTTAAGAGTAATTTTGGAAAGTTATCTATACCGAGAACAAAGATGAAGTACCGTAATTGTCTTGAATAATTTCAATATTCTAATGTAAATTATGGGTAGAAGTAAAGACACTTGGGCGACAAATTTCGCGGTTTTCAAATTTAATGAAACCGGTGTAGTCTTTAGCAAAGTATAGCAACAATATTCAGCTGATTTTGTAGCAAACGGATATACTTCGTTAGAAGAGAATTATGGAATGCAATTTGAATGTTACCGTGGACTAATTATATACCTCCTTTGACACAAAATCCTTTTTCTGATTTACAGTAGTTTTTTGATATCCTGGCTAAGCATCGTAGGTCGTAGAGTCGGGATTGAAATGTCAGAAAAGTGGATTAATGCTATTTACCCAACGCAGAGAGACGACTTCGAGGATATGAGGATAAAGCCCGCTGTGAAACTGAGAGAGAGTGAAAAAAGCTCATAATTGTTATCAGTATTATATAAGTTTGAAACCAAAGCCCCTATCATCTTGGAAAACTAGCGATAATGATGCAGGTCTACGTTGCAGGCAATCCAAAATTGTCCCCCGAAGCAATCGAAAGCTGAGTTTCTATTCCTTAAGCCTGAGGTTTACAACCCCCAAAGGTTTTGGGTACCGTAAACTTTAGGTCGGTCCCATAGTACCTATATGGCTAGTATTAGGGTTTACAGTACCCGAAGAAAAGAGCTACACACCTAGGCGAATTAAATGGAACGACATCTAGTTTTCTGATTACAAACTGACAACTTTTGACAGAAACGCGTTATCGCCAACAATTACAAGATGTTTGCTGAATTTAGGAAGCGCGAGCTCGAACCAAAGGGGGGATATCATGGATTGAAGATATGCACACACATGATTTTCCTCTTCTCTCCGCTGAGGAGAAGCATGAGCGAGTAGCTACTCTCCATTCCCTGGTAAACAGGACCATAGAATCCCCTCTTTGGCTCAGGCTCTGAATAGGCCGCTTCTTAAATTCAGCAAACACCTTGTATATACCAATCGAAAGCCCGGACAGCGTTTCGCTAGTTATGCCTTCTTCGGCATGAGTTCTGCATAACACAAGTTTTATATATAGCTTTTCTCTAGCCATCCCTTTTTTCGACACTGTAAAGGCAACGTGATATCCATTATTTCCTTGGGTCCAAAGATAGAGTTGCTATGCAAAACTTATTCCTGTGCAAGATTTATTCTGAAATAAACTAAAGCTACAGTATTAAACGCGAATTTTGCATTTTTAACTCAACCATATCTGTAATAATTATACGCAATAAAGATTCCATAAATTCAATTCTTCTTTCGTGTCTTTCACCGTGTCTTCTCACTGTTTGAGTTTGTAAGCTAGGCTCTTTCGATAAGTAGTAGTCTACTACACTGCTTTTTGTGAAGAAAGTTTGTGGGAACTGAGTTACTCATGTGAAGAAAGGAGGAGAAAATATTATTTACGTTTATTCAAGTTGAAATGATTTGAGACAGGGGAAGCTGCGAGTCGAGCTGTGCATACTAACATACTTTCCTTAAGTTAGATCTGCAGGCAGACTAGAATTTATAAAGCTTAGAATAATCCAGATATGTGGGTTTAACCTCTTGCAAACGGTTGTGTCATTGTTACATACTTCAAAATCTGTTGCCATGGATAATAGGTTCAGTGGTGCAAAGTAAAAAATCTTTATCCTCCGCTCAGTGGTTCACTGTTGCATACTTCTTGTTATACGTCGGATTTTCTTTGAGGGAGTTTAAAATAGAAAGTACATACTTGACAGGGAAAGCCTCAAGACAGTTTTTAACGGACTCTCAGAAAAAATTAAGTTTTCATGTAAGAATATTAATATCTTCAACGTTTAAAATCTTTAAAGTAGCTTTAATTTCTAAATCTATTATTTTTCTGGGTTATGGTTAAGTTACTTGCTATGACAACCCGGGTCACTATGAAGAATATGTTTCGAAGTATTGGTTTGCAAGAGGTTAATAGTAAAAGAGGCTAAAATTAATGACGAAAAGGATTGAAGAAGAGACTCAAATGGTGAAATTCAATATTTTAAAGGAATTACATGGAAGGGTTTCGATTAGTTTTCATTACGTGCTGGGGTACGAAATCCATTCAAGTCTCCAATTTCTAAACGGACTCGATAGATTCTCGCTTCGTCACTCATCTTCCATCTTTCAACGTCATCATGAAAATGGATAATATTTTGGCGCTGTATAGTTTCGCTTACCCTTGGACGTGATATTAGTGAGGTTCTACAATAGATACCGGAAGCTTATCTCTCGTGCCTTAACTGTGGTTAAGTATTGCTTTGCGCAGATGTTTCATACGTCTGCAGTTCTCACCTTCCTATGCAAAAACTTTCCATGTAGGAGACACGAATCTTTGGAAAATTAACAGTCATGTGTAATTTCGTTGCCAGCATGTACATATGCAAGCGTAGCATATTTTTGTAACGTAATTTTTACTTCATAAATCTGATGTAAGTTATCCATGTGCTCTCCTACATGCTCCGTGACGAAGATGACGATGGTAAATGTTATGGGAGAAAATTTGTTTCTCGCTTTTTTCCTGCCCCGAGTATATACCGCTAGCACCTTTAACCTAGGGACATAAAAGTTACTGCGTATCAGAGAAGAAGAACTCGGCTTTTGTCGTTAAAAGAAATACCCGGTTTCATCAGCGAGCACGCAGGAGACTTAGCGGAGGAGATAAGAGAAGCGTATATACAGGAAAGTGGCGTCGTGGAGGAGCAGAGGGAAATTACAAGCAAAGCAAGAACTTCTGGAACATGCGGTACTTTAGTTAATAGCTTTTTATTGCATTCAGCCTACTTGGGCTCCTATGCTTCCCCATGTTAAAAGAGGGTCCACGGAAGATGGCGATTTTGCGGTGTTGCGCCCCGTGCGTAGCGGTACGAGCGCATGGAACGAAACACTGCATCCGCACGTAGTGCGGGCAGGTGCCCACTTCCCTTTCACTTTTGTATGTACGCTGTAGAACTGTAGAGTTTGGTACTAGGAAGTAGGGGTTCTTGCCGCTTTTTCAGTGGATAAATTGTATCGTTTATGTGGGATATTAATTGCAAGAATATTGCACATTTGCTGTAAACAGAACATAATTTTATTCTTTTCCTGGGTTCTGGAAGGTGGGGGAATACTTATTCGCCTTTTTTGAAAGAGCTATTTTTTCGCATTTTTTTGCGGTAGTATTTTTAACTTCTTGTATAGATGAGCACTGACAGGAAAGCCAGAACATTGTGGGACTGAGATGACAGCTGACTATGTATGCTGTTAATTACATCGCATATATTTTCTTAAATATTTGGATCTTTTGCCACATCGATCATGTCATGAAGCTTTTGCAAGCTGTAGAGTTTTTGTAAAATCTTTAACGGATAAACGACTCGTGCATAACACGGCTAAAAGTTCTGAACGAATTTTGAGAAAAGGGAGGACGATGGTCAAACGAACCTTTTGCATCTTGAGATCTTTACCTCTCTCAGCCTTTCTCAAACTCATCCAGCGAAAAATCGGAATTTCACAGCGGCCTCCAACCTTCCCTGGTGTTCACCATTGAGATCACAGGATTTTGTCTCCATGGCTCCATATCACCGAATGCAATGCGACCGAGTCACCGGTGCTTATGGTTGCCGACACTTCCCATGACCTGCATGAAAACATTTGCTGTACTCCTTTTGCAGAAATATGAGGACCTAAAATGTCTGGTAAGTATCGAGACAATGAGAACGTTAAAACATGACTTATTGTAAGGGTAGTTACCAGGGACGCTAAGCCAAATTATAACGGTAGCTAACAGAGACTGGCAGTAATCTTGTAGACTAAAAACACTGGTTGGCATCATAGTAAGAGCCTCTTACTAAGAGGACATATTGCTGTGAGGAAACAGGTCCACAATAAAGGACGATGTGCGATTTGATGCACTGCGGAGAAGTCGTTCATATGATGGCGAAGTGTCTACTTCGCACCAATGCAATACCATACCTGAATGCGGTAACTAAAACAATTTCTGCACTTCCGGATCTAGATGTCGATGTTACTACCTATAGAGTGATATCCTTTTTTGTGAAACCCAGTCGACTTCATCAGATCAAACATCGAAGTGTAGCACCATAACGTAGTTGTAGAACGAGGAGAATTGGAAGTAAGCCTTTGGCTTCTTCGGTTTCATCTGTCCCTCCATGGACTGCTGCATTGGTATGTCAACAAAATGCAATACATACTAGGGATGGGGGAACGAAATATGGACAACGTCGGCAAGCAAAGGCAACTCACATCTTTGAACTTGCTGGCAATGCGATGTATTATTCAGTTTACCCTAAATTCTCGCCTGTAGCGCGCGCGAAGTACAGGAAATTGTTAACACTTCCTCGAATCCATCAAATAAGTTTCTAGAAACGTCTGGAAATGTGACACAAACGCCCCCGCTGAGCTCATCTTGGTCATCACTGTCTTGTAAGAGAACATCTTCCTCTGTTTCTCCAACATTTATACTTTCCTCCGGAGCAAGCAGCAGCAATTTTTCTTCTACTTCATCGGTGTTAGTGTAGAAGATCGTTGTAACACCATTTGCTTGACCTCCGTTATCATAAGCGCGGGACAGCTGTCATAAATTAAAAGCCGGGAACGCTTGTGACTGCTGTTGAAAATCGAATTTCGAATTCAGATTTGAGAATCTCACCTTAAGTTTATCTTTGTTTTGTACGGACTTATGAGAACAAGAAACCGGGACTTGATTTGGGCGGGGCGCCATTTCAGAAATTGTCTTGGATGAGAAGCAGAAGAAATGATAAAGGAAAAGGTAGACCAAGGCTAAGAGTATGAAGAGGAAATATATTTTGATACTGATAAGATGAGTTATATCATAACAAGATAAGGATCACTTTAAATATTTCTTCCTTATACGAAATTCACGTGAATTTTGAGCACAATATTATCATTTTGAATGTACGAACTAGACAGGGGCGCGGACAAACGGGGTTTTGAGGAAAAAATAGGCTCAAAAACCGGGTGCGCGCTAAAGTCGAGACTTTAGGGGACATTTAGCAACATTATGTCGCGAAGTGAGAATCTCAAACGAGTAATTATGGCCGTCATAGATTATGCTTTCCTATCCTATCATGTGGTGCTCCCGAAACCAAGTCACCCATATTTGATTTGCTTGCTGTGCCTTCTGTTCCCGGCGTAGATTTACTCCTGCTGCTTGAATTTAAAGTCCAATATGACGGGACAATACGGCGCATCCAGGTAATTACTTTCCCTCGTTGTTAACCCTTCGACGTGCGCATCCAACCGTGGCGATCCAATCATTAGTATGCAATCTAGTTCCCGCAAGCAGAGTATGCATGGGGAAACCAAAGGTATGAGATATGACAACTTTTGAAGTTTATTATGCCTTATTCCTCTTGTAACTATGAGTCGCAGCATGGGAGTAGCAACTCATGGGTCTTAAGTACAATAAATAGACAAGTAGCCAATGCATTACAAACGTCATAATGTCTAGAGTAGCTTCATGAAATTTGTAATCGGATTCCCCGTCTACATATCAACAATTGTACCAAGTTGCATAAAAATGCCACGAGCCGTTTTTATGAAAAAACGAAACTACTGGATCTTCAGATTTTGTCTATTGTTCTCTGACGTGATGAGAGGAGCCAAAAACCGTGTTGGTCCCGGCCAAATGGCCCCAATAGAGGCCAACTGGACATTGCATACACTTCCCTTACATGTACCTAACTATGGGGTGTGGAGGAAGCGATTGCGTTTGAGAGGGCCGAGACTCCAAGAGAAAGATACAGATAAGGAAAGTAGACTAACTGATAAATTCTCCGGATATGGCTATGATGCTATCAATGTCGGTACGAAACGAAGGAAATTAAATAAAAGATCATAGTGATGAATCAGAGTCTGTTTCATTATGGCCGCGGACGTAGCAACGTGTTCAATCTTATCGGAATCAGATCATTTCTCTATTTAGTTTCTAAATCATAAAGGCCGTTGGTAGAATTTTTCAAATCAAAAGGAAATTAAGAGGCATGCGAATCAAGGAAAATGTAAATCTTTGTGGGTTGGGGGCACACATCAGGATTACGTGAAATGATAAATGCTAGAATTGCTAAATACATCCAAATGACTCTTCGTAGCAAGAATTTTTATCCACCTCAATAAATGTTGTAGCAACGATTCTTTTGGTCATTTTTCATCGGGCTTAAGTTCATACCTTCCATTTTCAACTGGAGCTCAGAATAAAAATTAAGAAAACACTGAATGATTAATTTGTATAGAAGCACTACTACACTAAGATAACGAGAAAGCTGTGGATGGTAATGAAGGGAAGGCTATAGAACGCTACTATAAAGGTAACAAGGTTTCTCATGATGTGCCGTGGCGTAACAGGATTAAATGCTTACTTTGTTTCAGGATATCATGAGAATCGGGAACTGGGACATCTGTGTCTAATTTACGCGGAAAAGTCAAGTTCAGTATTACAAAAAACGACGAACACAAGTGCTGGGAAAGGTTATTTGATTTATTATAGAGATCAGTGCCAGGGTGGAGGTCGGCCACAGGGCTGTGGCCGACATTGTCGACCCCTGCAGTTCTAGGCCATGGTCGACATGTCAGCCACGAGTGTCGTCCAGGCCGAAATGTTCGCCACGAGTGTCGGCCAGGCTGACATGTTGACCACACGAAGGCCACAGCTCAATTGAAAGACAATGCCACTTCACCATCTGTTATAATCTGGTTTGTTGTCAAATTGTTACGATGACTGAATATATAAGTTCTGAATATACAATCCGAACATGACAGTGATTCGTTGAGGCAAACTTTCTATGCTGTTCCACAATTTTCGGATATTCTAGGCTATTGTAGCTTTGCTCCATCGTACTTGACGCATGAGCTTATATGCACCTACTCCGTTCATAAGGTTGTTTTTCGTCCCACAATGATTTCCATGGACACAGTTAACCTGGCTATTATGACAGCTAGCTTTTGTGTTTCTTAGAGATCTTCCGGAATTATTATAACAAATATATTATTCGAATTCAAAGTAAAGTCATCAATTAAAGGTGATATATAAACATGAATCCATTGTGCTTTTTCTAGGCTTATTTTCCTCTTGACATGAATTCCCTGTAAAGATTTTCTTAAAGCTAGTTAATGCCTACTATTGCCGCATGGCGGTTGCACTGTTTAAAACAAATGATGGTATTCCATTCTCGGTAATGGAGGATAATTGAGTGTCGGTTTGTTACGTATCCAACGGATGCTTCACAGTCATATTTTCAAAACACGCCACAGTCACCTCAAGAACACCCAAGAAAGAAGACTGTATCGATAAGCCGTTGGTTGGTATCGACGAATGATAAATGATAAGGCCGGTAGGTTAAGTTTAAGTTAAGTTTAATTACAGAGCGGAGAGAGGTAGGAACTGTAGGAGATACAGGAGGAGTGCTGTGCTTGATAAGCTAGGCTAAGGCTGACTGACTCTACGAAAGTGTAGAAGCAGGATAAGAGATAGCTAGGAGGGACGGACGTGTGAGAGACGTGAGGTCGGACCTAGCAGAGACGAACAGTATCAGCATAAAGACTACAATGGAAGACCTGAAGGCAAATATAGAGCTGATACTTGGAAAGATGTGTAAGCTAGATGTACTGGAAAATTCTATGAAGACCGTTCAAAACAGCCTTATCACGGTGCGGTGCAAAGAACCATCCAAAGTTACCATTAAGAAATTTAGCATAAATTAAAGAACAATGAAGAGGACAACGCCACGATAATGAACCAAAACAACTATCTGCACAGAACGATGGAAGCAATGTACCAAAGGATCCTCCAACTGGAAATCGACAAGAATAAGAACTGCATTATGATACATGGAATAGTAGGAACGGAAGGCGAATCCGACAGAACCCTGAAGACTGAAGTTAATGAGATGTTTCGATGTGTGCTACAAGTTAACCCAGATGTGCTCAAGGAAATGTGGAGGGTAGGAATGAAAGGACAAATCGCTGGCCCTGTGAAAGTAGTATTGGAAGAGGGTGGAAGGCAAAAAGTGTTTGCAAATGTGAAAAATTTGAGAGGAACAACATTTTTCATTTCTGATGACTTGCCCAAAGAAAAGAGAATCAACTGAAGCCTACTAGTTAGCCACTAGTAGACGTGAAACTAGTGGGAGGGAAGCTATGGATTATTGGAAAACGTAACATTGTGAAGGGAGGGGTTTTCATCGAGCAAATGGAGCACGAGTGACTACGAAATAAGATACACAGTAAAAGAATTCTCTACTGGAATATAAACGGTAAATTAATGATTTAGCTCAATGAAATAAGAAAATTAGTATGTAAGTTCAAGCCTCTTGCTTTTTATATAACTGAAACGTGGGAGACGAAAGAACTAAATTTAAATATAAGTAACTAATCGGAATCTTAAAAAGTGTAAAGTACCAAGTTATGGGAATAGTAAAAGGAATTTGTCACGTCAAAATTGAATACGATAATAAGAGTATGCATTGTATTTTCTGCTACCTTTATGGAAGATTTACTAGTAATATAGCAGAAGTTGGAGATATAGTTAAGAATATTCCAAGACAAGAGCATATTCTAGTTACAGGGGACATGAATGCGAGAACAGGAGAAAGTCAGACAAATAAAACTATCAGGAGAAGGTCGCAAGATCAAACTGTCAATCAGAGAGGAAAGCAATTAATAGAAATGTGTACTGAAACCGGATTAATATTTGCCGATGGGAGTGTGGCTGGAGACTATATACTCATAAACGTAAGCATGTTCTTTAATACACTAAAAGTTGAGATCCTTGAGAAAACATTATCAGATCATATGCCATTAATATTGACAGGGATCAAAAGCAATGTAGTAATGTTGTAGGGCAAAATGGAAAGAGACAAGAGTAGAAAATACAAAGAGAAAGTAGAATTCCTGATGCAGGACACGGACAAAAATACAGTAGAAACCCTTAATGATAGCCTTCAAAGCAGCATTAGAATTGCCATGAGAGAGACAGGAATGATTAGCAATTACAATCCAGACAAGAAATACCCGAACCGCTGGTTCAATAAAGAGTGTAGAGAATGAAGAAAATTTTTAAGCAAAAATTAAAAATTGTAACGAAAGAAGCACCTTTCTCCACCGCTGAGGCTGTACAAGAGTATAAAAACTGCAAGGAAGAGTATACCAACAGTATGTTTAGGACTAAGGTAAATGGTATGTATAGGTATTCAAACTGTAAAATTGCATGTTGTAAAAAGGAGTATGCATCTATCCGTCTGATTTTCCCGTTACATTTGCAGCGTTTCCTGCGGCAACTACTAGGAATTTACGACACTACAGGAGTGCCGGCGCTGTATATTACAATATTGGAATTAGTTGTTCTGCAATAATGTAATAAATTACTTAAATACGCATCTCATTATCGTACCCTTTCTAACAAATGTTTTTTTTAAGTATAGCTACAGCAGAAACTGGACTATAAAAGGCAATATGTTAATGGTTTTCACCAATTGCAATAGGGATTTCGCCCCATACTATATAGTATATACAACATTTTGCCGATTTAGTAAATCTAAATAGATTCTATTGAATATAATATTTATGTATCAAGCATATCTAATAGTGTATAACTAAAATGTCAAATTGTTAACGGCTTTCACCGATCGCAATAGCGTTTGCGCCCCATAGTATATACTATGTTCATTTTTCGGATATATAGTAGATTTATATAGATTCTAATAGATATTCCCTATATATTTAATGTATATCTACTAGTATATTACTAAAATGTCAAATTGTTAACTGCTTTCACCGATCGCAATAGCGATTTCGCCCCATAGTATATACTATGTTCATTTTTCGGATATATAGTAGACTAGCTTTGCTACCCGGCTTCGCCCGGGGGTTGGGTTGCAGATAATTAAACAAAAATATTATAAATCTCTCCCGTAGAATCGTTGGCTCTCTTATGTATTTTGTTAAACCTTTAAATCTTCCCTGCAAAAAGCTCTCGCCAGACCATTCAGTTATCCTGTCTTGAATTCAGCGATCTCGTCGAACCTGTAGCTCTTGCTTAAATCTTGTAGCTCTCCCGTCAAACGTATAGTTCCTACTGTCACTCGCTTGTCTCTCGCGTGGAATAAATATCTCTCCTGCCGCACCTATTGTTCCCCCATTGAATCAATAGTTCGTCAGTTACACGTGTAGGTCTACTTTCCAAGCATTAGCTCTTCTGTGCGATCATATCCTCTGCTGTCAAACGTATAGGTCTCCCGGTCTCCCATGAAACTTTAAGCTCTCCTGTCCTAATTTTGTTTTTCCGTTTAATCAACAGCGCGACAGTCTACCTTATATCTCCCACATCCAGCGTAAAGCTCTCCTGCTAAGCGTATAGCTCTCCCGTAAAGCGTATAGCTCTCCCGTTAAGTGCATGACTATTACGTTTAGTGTGTAGCTCTCCCGTTTAGCGTGTAGCTCTCCCGCTAAGCGTGTAGCTCTCCCGCTAAGAGTATAGCTCTCCCGTAAAGCGTATAGCTCTCGCATTAAGCGTATAGCTCTCCCGTTAAGCATGTAGCTCTCCACTTAAGCGTGTAGCTCTCCCGTTAAGCGTATAGCTCTCCCGTTACGCGTAAAGCTGCCCCGTCCATTTTGTAATAAAAGATGTCTAAATATCTGGCCTGTCAAAATCTGTGGCTCTGCCATCACATAAATAGCTCTCTTGTCAAAATCATCATCTCTATAATCGGTTGCAAAACCTAATCCCTTTTTGCCTTGTTTGTTAAAACAGGCTATTGCGATCGGCGTTTTGGCTGTCAACAATTGGACATATAGCGTAGTTACGCGTAAATATAGTAAAGCTATGCCCAATTACCAGTTTGCAATCATATATCTACACTATATTCCAATAATTACATTATATATATAAGGGGTCGGAATGGCTATTGCGATCCGCGTTTGGCTGTCAACAATTGGATATATGGTGTATTCACGGGTATATATAGTATAGCTATGCGTATATACACGTTCGAAATCACATATCTACACTTTTTACCAATAATTACATTATATATATAATGGGACGGAATTGTTATTGCGATCGGCGTTTTGGCTGTCAACAATTGGATATATGGTGTATTCACGGGTGTATATAGTATATCTATGCGTATATACACGTTTGAAATCACATATCTACACTTTTTACCAATAATTACATTATATATATAAGGGGAAGGAATTGCTATTGCGATCGGCGTTTTGGCTGTCAACAATTGGATATATGGTGTATTCACGGGTGTATATAGTATATCTATGCGTATATACACGTTCGAAATCACATATCTACACTTTTTACCAATAATTACATTATATATATAATGGGACGGAATTGTTATTGCGATCGGCGTTTTGGCTGTCAACAATTGGATATATGGTGTATTCACGGGTTTATATAGTATATCTATGCGTATATACACGTTTGAAATCACATATCTACACTTTTTACCAATAATTACATTATATATATATATATATATATATATAAGGGGACGGAATGGCTATTGCGATCGGCGTTTTGGCTGTCAACAATTGGATATATAGTGTAGTTACGCGCTAATATAGTAAAGGTATGCGTAATTACACTTTATGTACACTATATACAAAAAATTACATTTATACATATAAGGAAGTGGAATTGCTATTACGATGGACGTTATGGCTGTCAACAATGGGTTATACTGTTTTTCCGTGTGTAAAATACTACATCGACACTGTTTATTGTCTATAAATGCATTCCGAGTTACAGCCGTCCTCAATCCTTTTCTTAATCGCGGATATGTTTCCTATTCTTCAATTAGGGTTCGGGGTTTCACTGTACTAGAAAAAGGCTTTTGTCAAGGGATTATAAGGCGCTGCGACAAAGCCTTTGCAAAGTATTATCTTACACCCATAGAGAAGAATTAATCCAGTATAGCAAGACAGCATTCGTTCTCCCAGGGTGTCATATATTCCTACGAATTAGCGCAGGAAACAGTGCTATAACATAAGAGGGAAATCAAACGGATTGATTTATATAATTATTTGTAATGTACATAATATGTGTCAATACCTCAACCATCGTCCGGCACATTTGCAGTTTTAGCATCGCGGTAGTTGTATGAATATACAGAAATGCAACAATACATAATAGTTGACTACAACACCTTGGGAAATTAGATCACATTTGCACTGTGGCGCAATTATCAGAAACTTTGTGAAAATGGCAAGAATGGGCAATCAAATCTTACCGCCCTTGAAAACAGTAGACATGAACAAGTAACGATTTTAATTTCAAACCGGCAGTAGGGATAGCCTCTATCCTGCAACAATTTTTATTATTCAAATGGGGAGGTTTTGCAGCATTAGACACCATTCTCTTGGCTTAACAATGAGCGATTTTGGCATTAGGTAACATTAGAAACTTCGGAAACCATGATGAAGTTTTGAAACCCTGATCAAAATGGTGAGACAAGGTTGAAGTAAATCAAGGGATGTTTAAAAATTTGATATACCTGGAGAAATTCCATATTCATGACAAAAAATGGATGGTGTCCCATAAAAGTGAGCTCTGAATAAGTCCCATTTGAACGGTATCTCTACCATCAAAAACTTATCTACAGTTAGCCCAATAGCTCTATTAAAGTAACATCTCTCCTGTCAAACGTTTGGCTCTTCTTTTGAACAATTTTGATCATTTCTGAAACTGTTTGATCATCATTTAAACTTTTTGATCATTCTTTAACTTTTCAATCATTTTTGACATCAATTTCAAATATTTTGATTATTTTTGGAGGTTTTTATAATTTTTTTGAAATTTGTTATAAATTTTTGAACTTTTTCATAATTTTTAGGATTTTAAGATTTTAAAACATGCCCGATGCTTTTCCAAAACTCCTAAGTAGTTCGTGGCACACACAGACGTTGAGATTTATTTTTCGGATATATAGTAAATTTATATAGGTTCTAATAGATATTCTCTGTATATTTAATGCATATCTACTAGTATATAACTAAAAGGTCAAATTGTTAACGGCTTTCACCGATCGCAATAGCGATTGCGCCCCATAGTATATACTATGTTCATTTTTCGGATATATAGTAGTTGGAGATCCAGGAAAATGCAGTGGGGTTTTCTGAAATCTTGTCATTGGGGTTATGAATCCAAGAATATGCACCAGGGACTTCTAGCATCTTAGGGATAATGGGGACTTCTAGAATCGTAGGGAGCGTCGGGAGTATATTTTAATTATAATGCTTCATGCTTATTGAAAATGCTAAAGGCTTTTAATTATATTGCTTAAGGCTTATTGAGAATGCTAAAGGCTTTTAAATACTAGTGCTTTAGGCTTATTGAAAATGCTAAAGGCTTTTAAATACTAGTGCTTTAGGCTTCTTGAAAATGCTAAAGGCTTTTAAATTATAATGCTTTAGGCATATTGAAAATGCTAAAGGCTTTTAATGATATTGCTTTAGTCTTATTGAGAATGCTAAAGGCTTTTAAATTATAGTGCTTTAGGCTTATTGAAATTGCTAAAGACTTTTAATTATATTGCTTCAGGCTTATTGAAAATGCTAAAGGCTTTTAACACATAATTATTTTATAAAGTGGACGAGACTTTAAGATCATTTTGGGCTAGGGAATCAATGGGATAAAAGATTAAATACAATTTCTTTTGACTTTGTTGGTGTAGAGATTTTAATGTCTATTACTTCCAAATGGGTATTGTTATTTTTTTAAGAAGTTACGGTGACGTGTTCGACAATTCTCGTGGGAATGATTGGGTTTTTTGCAGTAAGAACAAATAATTTCTGTTAACTTGAGGGAGGTTAAAGGTAAAGGGTTCTCAAGATTGTTGGAGAGGGTCGTTGATGTATGGGGTTGAGATGACTTTAGAATTTCAATCTCTCGTTGGGCTTGGGACAATTCTTCTTTCAAGCGATTCTTTTCTTGGATAATGTCAAGAAAGGCACTAGATACATTGGAAATTCGTTTTTGTAGGGTTTGATTCCTCTCTTTTAGGAAGGCGTTAGTATTTTTTAAGATTTCACAGTTCACTAACATGTCATAATAATGTTGGGGATTTGTTTCATTTTCTATTTCTGTATTTGAAGGATCTTGACAATTTGGTAACAATGACATGATGTATAAGTAGGTTGTAGTATTGGTAATCCGAAAAAATTTATTTAAATATGTCAAGTAAGATGCTGGAGGAAGGATGTTTTATTTTATAACAACAAATAAGTTGCGGCGGTTAATTATTGGGAAATAGGAACTTGTAAATAAGCGGGAAATAATAATTAGAAAGAAAAGATTAACTTGTTGGTATGGCAACCAGAACTTAGCACAGAAAACAAAACGGTGGGAAAAGGATCATGAATTGAAAACTGATTAAACATTCATATTATATGAACGATCCCATATTAAAGACGAAAGAAGGTGAAATAAACTTGGAAAGTTTTGAAGGAATTCTAATAAGTTTATGAGATCAGGAAAGAAAGATAAATTACAAATAAGGTAAGAAGACGAGATAAAAATGGCAATACGGATTTAAAATATAGATAGCAGCGGGGATTTACTTACTTGGCAGTGATAAGGTAGGTAGGGAAAGCACACATCTCTACCAATTGTGACCTTACTTTAATAATTAATTAATTAAAGTTAATTTAGAAGTAGATTTATTTAACATTAAAACCACACATCATCACACAATCAGTTACAGGACTCGAATGACTTACATTTAGAAATACTTCCCACACTAACATTAACAATAGTGTACTATCTTCCAGACAACAGGCAGCGTAGCGGCACAAAGTGTAGCAGTAATGTCCCACGAACACATTTCAAAGATTTCTCAAGGATTAGGAAGGCCCGCAGGATTTCTTTGTTGACGTCCTGTCATTAACTTAGCCCTTGCACATACTTTACAAGAACGGATTTTTCTCAATACATGTTGTGAAATTCGGAATGAAGAACTGATTCTTGCAGCTCATATACGTACTATAGAATCCCCTATGAGCGCAGGTTTTACCGGAATGTACTCTCTCGAACACCATATCGCGCATATCTGTAGGTACTACCAATCTAAATTTTCCCAAGTCCGTGCGAAAAAGACATTCGTCTTTAATAGTGTAATTGTTTACTTTGTTATTATTCGCAAAACGGGCCAAAATGGAGCGAGTGAATGGGCATAAATGTTGTAATAAGATAACATTGTACGTTTCCAAACTATAATTTCGATCTTTCCTACGAAACCAGCAAGTTCTGGAAAATGCTCTTCTTCATTAGCTCGTTCAGTGGTCACTGTAATGCGAGAGAGATAATCAGCAATTATGTTCTTGCCCGAAGGTACCTTGACTATATCAGATGAGTGCTCAGCAGCAAAATGCTCCATCTGTGGAGTTTAGGCGATTTAGGCATCGTATTCGATTGCAGTGATTTAACAGCCGAAGAGTCTGTGAATAAAGTGAAATGTCGAAGGTGTAATTATATGTGATAATTAGAAATTGCATAAACCGTACTCATAGCTTCTTTTACAAAAAAGGATGTACGCTTTTCAGATTCTGTTAGGTTTCTGGAGTCAAATCTACAAGGGCGGACTCGGTTGTCACTATGTACTTGGCATAAGGCACAAGCTACGGAATGATCTGAAGCATCAGTGTTATCATGAGTCGGTAATTTAGGATCGAAGAAACATAAAACTATTGGTTGAGAAAGTTTATCCATCAGAGTAGCCCAAGCTTTGTATTGTTCGGGACCCCATACAAATTTTGTTTAGGGACTAAGCAGAGGTGAAATTGGCGCTATGATTCCAGCGTAATTTTCACAGAATTTACTTTACAGAATCTGCAGTAACTCCTTTAAGTTCTTATGCGTTGGTAGTTCCTTTTAGATATCTAGTTTCTTGGACATTACAGGTAAACCTTCTGAAACTAAAATGTGACCTAGAACAGCAATCTGTTTGTATGCGATAGAAGTCTTGCCAGGGCTGGCAGTGAGTTTGTATTAACGGAGGACTTCAAAAACGCGTCTGGTCAGTAACAACATAGACTTTAACGAATTTGCTTCAATAAATAAATTGTCAAGAAAGGTGAACATAGATCCTTCAGTTATAAGCTCTTGGAATGCTATCTGGAGGCATTGCGTTAGAATCACAGGAGATGAGATAAAACCAATATAAATGCACCGAAACAGTATAGGAGATCTGGAGCTGGAGCTTGAAACGTAAACAGATCACGAGATTCCGCAGGAACTCGAATTTGCCAAAAATACATGATCCTAAAGGGAATAACATTTGGAGTGACAAACTAATTACAATATATCATCGCATGAATTTAGCAACGCAGTTTGCGCAATACATGTTGATTGCTTGAAAGTCAAGGCAACAACGTCGCTTTATCTCCACTTTATCGTTAACATCTCAGATCGCACTACTATCATATTGCTCTTGTAAAGGCCACTTGAAGGTTCGTTGACATCATGAGCCAACAACTCTTCAATATGCTTACGAATCACTTCAAAGTCGGCTAACGATTGTTTGTAAGGAGGTGCTTTCATCGGGAGTTTATGAGGTTTAAGTTGAATGGGATCACATAAAAAAATTGATCTCTTAAGAAAACAATTGTTGTATTCCGTGATCAATTGTTTGAATTTCACTCGGTATTCATCGTCTACATTGGGACCTGTCATCTTATCAAAGCGAAAGCAGAAAAGTATCAGAAGCAGAATGGGTCACTTATTTTAAGTCACTGTATCCCGATAAGCCAGATGTAGACTTAGATTGTTACAATAGAGAATATTCAATACTAGATGCAGAAATCAGCTTCGAGGAGGTTGTGAAATGTATAAAGAAATTAAGTAATGGGAAAAGCCCTGGTGTAGATATGATACCGAATGAGGCAATTAAGACGCTACCGGAAAAAGATGTATAAGAACTAGCTTTACTTATGAATAATGTGTTCAATGAATGTAAAATGCCTGACTATCCTGAAACTGTTTACATCAATTCTAAACGAAAGACTAACAACTTGGTGTAATATAAATAAGAAAATTTGAAACTTTCAAGCAGCGTACCAGACTGGTAAAAGTTGCGCAGATCATTTGTTAGTGCGTATGTCTTGTATTCACAAACAGCTAGATTATGGTAACAAGTTGTATTGCTTTTTTGTGGACTTATCTAAAGCCTTTGACAAGGTAGACCGAGAAAAATTATGGGAAAAGTTACGTAAGCTGGAAGTCAGCGCTACATTTATAAACATTGTTAAGCACATGTATGATAAAATGCACGGCTGCGTGCGAGTAGGAGAAAATTATTCACGAGATTTTAGGATGACGGAAGGGATTTGCAGGGTGAAAGTCCATCCCCCAAACTGTTCTTATTGCTAGTACAGTATATATATGATTACTTTAAAAATCCGGCACTACGCCACTGTATCTTGTAAATCAAAAAATTCACCTATTAATGTTCGCTGATGACATAATTGTGCTTGGAACGGATAGAGACGATATGCAAGCGAAAATAGGTTATCTACGTACTTTAGAGAAAATGACCTGCAAATTAACTTGGTGCGGGGTGGTAGGACTAGCAAACACGATAAATTTAAGTGCGAGAAAACCAGCATTTAACTAGTTAAAGATTATAAATACCTAGGAGTGCAAATGGATTCAAGTGGCTTGTATGACTCTAACGCCGATATATTTATTAAGAAGGGTATTCAAGGTGTAGAAGCCGTATGGCCTATTCTGGTAAAAAGTAAACTCCCTTGCTCTAAAGTTCAGCATAAACTCTTTACAGCTTTGGCATTAAGTCTTAGTTTGTATTGTTCTCACTTGTGGGGTATTAGATATTTGGATCGTTTCGATAAACTAAGTATGTATTTTCTGAAAAAGTATCTGCGATACCGAAAAGTACACCTAATTATATGGTAAGGCTAGAATTCAATGTTTTAAGCCTAAAAGTAAATATCATGCAACAGGTTCTGGGTTACATCATAAGCTTATGTAAAAGGCAAGACAATGATTTAATTGCAGATTGTAAACAATATTTGTGGAGAGAAAAAGGTACGGAGAAATATAATTGGGCGATACAGGTAAAAAGAGAGCTAGGAGAGTATTTGGAAAGTGATGTTTGGGAAAGCAGCCCCATTGTATGGGCCCGAAGTAGCAAGAAAATAATAGCCCAGTATAAAATGAAATTGTTAGAAGAAGACATTAAGTTAATGAATGAATCAGCAATACGTCAGCAATACAAGTCCAGTAAAACCCAAGTGAGATTTGAAGCGTATCTGTACAGCCACTTACCAATACATGAATGTACAGTTATTATAAGATTACGATTTAATCTTCCTAGAATTTATGTTAAGCAGATATGTGCTGAACTGCTAGCAGAGTGTCCAAAATGTGGGCAGCGAATAGATCTTAATTGGAAGCGCGTAATATGGGATTTTGAAGCCCTTAAATCAAGCAGAGATGTTTATCTCGATGGGTGTGCAGAGATGTACGCAGACTATCGTGATTTGTTGACTGGTGAATACACTAATGTGTACTGGTAAATCTATAATTTTCTTAGAAATATCTACTCTGGAAACCATGTTGGAATGTAACTAAACTTAAATATTGAAGGAGCCGTCAGAAAGCTCAAATCAATAAAATCAATATATATATCATCTTGTCAACTTCGATATCTGGAAACACGGGTTCCTTCAGAATATACCAATCATTGCTCTGTTATAAAGATACTTTCATCATAGGGGCTTTAAGCGGGATGAAAATATTTTCTGAAGTGGGATTCGCGCATGAAAATGTATATTCTTGGTCTTTTGAAATAGTAAAATTGACAGGAGATGTACTTAAATTATTATAAGGGTGTAAACATTGGTGTAATTAAAACAGGGCTACCAAGTTTTTCTTAATAAACTCTGGAAATCTAATTATGATCGTTTCGGAGTATCCTGGTAGGATAACTATCGATTTTTTCGAGTAACCGATACGTTCATTATCTAATAAGGATATCACTGTATGAGTTATGGTCTCCTCTTCTGGTGTAACACTCCTAATCGGGATTATTTCTTCATTAACTAATTCTAGATAATGATTTGTGAAACTTAGTGAAGAAGCGTATTTTAAAAAACTAAGCCTAGCAACGCGGCAAAGTTGTCTCGTGTAGTACAAGAAATTTATGGAGTACTGTCATGTTCTTAGGTGCGGTTAATTTGACTTGTATGTCACCTATGGCCGCGACCAGCGGTGAAGCTAGACCCTTTACAAAAGTCGAATTAGCCGAGTAATGCTCTGAAGCAGGTATTATTTTAGAAGAGATAATTGAAACTGTGGAAGCACTGTCTATCATAAAAGGAATGAAACGTCTCTTATAATAGCGAGAGTATTATGGAGAAATCCATAATACTCTCGCTTCACTGATTGTTCCCTGCCCTTCTATAAAAAAAGTGGAACGCACATGCGTTGCGTGAGACCCATCAACAAGGATATGGTACAATAGAAAGCTTGGAAGGTCTCAAAATAGTGTACACTAACGGATCTTCTGATCCTAGATGGGCCAAACGGGTTGTCCGAGATATCGCGAACAAGGTTATGAACTTTGGAATCCTGTGCATACGCACAAACTACTGCGTAATGTGTGCCTAACTTTCTACTGGAATTTATTTGGCGATGCCACTAAACACAGAAACAAGAAAACTACGATAATTACGACAAACATCACAAGAAATGTGGGTGGTTAAAAGAATATTCGTTTATAGTTATTGATTTCACATCAAAAGCGGAATAAGGAAGACGTTATGGACACGGGCTTGATGGTTTCTACATTCCATCAAAATATGTTAAGGGTTAGGGATTTTGTAATGTCCCCAAGCTAACGTATTTATACCGGCATCTAAAATATAAGATTTTTCATCAAATGGGTATAACCTTACTTTATTAACTTTTACTGTATATGCTTCCAGTTTTTTTGATTCAAACTTCAAGTAACTGGTACACAGTTGAGTCTGTTCTTCCCAGACTGTACGAAATTCATCAATATCACATCGTTTTCTATTTGGGATGCCCTTTTGAGCTTGTTTCGTTTGACCGTTAAACGTATAACTATTGGTTTTGGCTTGAAGTCCCATAAACCGATCCACAATATCTTCATTGGTTTCAATCTTACAATAAAATTTATTTTCATTTACTATAGGAAAACCAAAAATATTTTTTGGTTGTAGCTTTGATGTATCGAACCTTTTTTACCGGTTTCAAAAATAGGCTAATGCGATCGGCGAAAGCCGTCCACAATTCGACATATTGGTTATACACTAGTAGATTTGCATGAGATATACAGTATATATTGAATAGAATCAATCGAAAACTACTAATATCCAAAATTTAACATGTACTATATAGTATGGGGCGAAATCCCTATTGCGACCGGTGAAAGCCGTCCACAAATGGACATTTTAGTTATATACTAGTAGTTTTCAATGAGATACACAGTATATATTGAAAAGAATCAATTAAAAACTATTAATATCCAAAATTTAATATATACTATATAGTATGGGGCGAAATCCCTATTGCGATCGGTGAAAGCCGTCCACAATTTGACATTTCAGTTATGTACTAGTAGTTTTCAATGAGATACACAGTATATATTGAATAGAATCAATTAAATACTACTAATATCCACAATTAAATATATACTATATAGTATGGGGCGAAATCCCCATTGCGATCGGTGAAAGCCGTCCACAATTTGACATTTCAGTTATATACTAGTAGTTAAACATGAGATTTACAGTATAAATTGAATAAAATCAATTAAAAACTACTAATGTCCAAAATTTAATATATACTATATAGTATTGGGCGAAATCCCTATTGCGATCGGTGAAAGCCGTCCAAAATTTGACATTTGACATGAGCTATTGCGGTCGTTTATTTGCCTTTCATAGTCCAGTTTTGCCGTAGCTATACTCAAAAAAGACATTCGTTAGGAAGGGTACTTATAAGGAGATTCTTATCGCAATATTTGAGTACTTTCTTACATTATTGCAGAAAAACTAAATCTAATATTGTAATATACAGCGTCGTCTCTCCTGTAGTGTCGTCTATTCCTAGTGTCTAGCGCAGGAAACGCTGCGAAGGTAACAGGAAAATCAGACGGATAGATTAATACACCTTTTTCCAACATGCAATTTTTAGGGTTCGAATACCTATACATACCATTAGCGCTTACCAGATTTACTGTTGTAGTGTCTTTGTTACATGCATTTTCATTTACGCGTTAATTCTAACAATTTTTGAATTCGAAACAATTTCGCACTGCGGTGGAATAACGAGAAATTTAGCAGAACTGATGAGTTTGATGCAAATTTGCGCGCCATTTCAGTACATAGAAGTAACGAACAAACGGTAATTTTGAACCAATAGAATCTAGTAATTTTTCAATGAAATGATCAAAAGATAATTGGCCTTTGTGTTCTATTTTTGTGACAAAACTTAGAGTTTTTAATAATCCTTTACATGATTCTTCTGCAATACTAACATTGAAGTTGTCATCTTCTTCATATTTCTCAAATTTAGTTTTCCAATTAGGTAATGGTTCAATAATAGAATAGAATGCTTCAAGCCATTTCGTAATTCCTTTTGTATGATCCGTTGAATTAATATGTGTGTCCCATTGAGATTTATCCACTTTTATAAAACAAATATTACACTCTGTTAAATTCTGCCGATTAACATTTTCTAAATGCTTTGCCGACTTTTCATGTTTAGACCAATTAGTACTTAAAATATCTTTATTGCATTGTTTTGCTTTGAGTTTGTTTTCCATTAATTAATAAATATTCTATATGAATAAAATTTGATTTTAGAAACGTTAATATATTTTAAAGGTGGTGATGAGTTTGATATATTAATCTGATATATCTTCCCCATACTTGATCTCATTAGCTATGTGGTTTGAGGATTTAACATGTAATGGAAAGCCGATTTTATTAACATGTTTATCACAATATTTACAGTAAATAAACTCGAATTTGTTAAATAATTCTGTAAATGTGCCGAGTAATTTATTTTCGGGTTTTGACTTGCATTTTGAGCTCAATAAATGTCAACTGAATCTGGGTGCTGAAATAAGGACATCGCATGAGTTGCAGTATAACAACGTTGTTTGCTTCGAGTTTGACATTTTTTGATGTGAAGTAATTAGGGCAGCCATTCAGCGAGGGCCCTGTGGTGGAGTGGTTACAGTTCCGGACTCAGTCGTAACTGGGTTCGAAGCCTAGACCCTCACCAGGAAGCCATGCTAATCCTACTCTTCTATCTACTCGGCTCAGTGAAACCTCCAGGCTCTGGGAAAGGAGGCGGTACGGGGTAGATATAGGGAGCGGGTGCTTCGTCCACCACTGTCCCGTTATGACAGGCTGGTTGAAGTCCACTGGGTTGAGTCACTCCCCGGAGAAGTACTACTGGTGATTAGAATTGGAAGCCAATAGTAGATGGAGCCTCGCGATGGACAAAGGGACTTGGTGCAAACCAGCCGCAATGGGCCGAAATAATGTGCCTAGTCGGCACTGTCTAATAAACAGCATCCCGAAATACATTTACATTTACATGTCAGCCATTTATTGGTAACATTTTTATTAATAAAAATTTTATAAGGAAACATACTTTGTTTGAATTTTGGCAAAATTTGGACTTTAAAACCGAATTTGGGGGTAAACTAAGACGAAATCGGACATGCTTGACAGGACATATTTTCATCGCCTAAGTGTTTAAAATAAGTCTGTCAAAGAAAAAATGCCAAAGTTTAACTTTGGGGCACTCTGAGAAAATCCAACATGGCGGCCAAAATTATTTTTGGAAATTTTTGGTTAACATATTGTTTATAGGCATTTTTTATTAATTTTAAAATTAATTTTAATTTTTTTCATGCGTGTATGATGTGCATAACGTCCAAATTAGATATCTTTAGTTGACTCCCATCTGGGAGCAATACGGTGTGTTATTGCTATATTAAATGGGTTTATGAACCTCAACTACTTAATATAAACATTTTCAACGATATTTAATTGTTTTTTAAATTGTATCCCCGCTATTAAAATTTGAGAAAGCTGTAGAAATTATATAAGTATCTGGGGAATTACCTTATTATATGGTACAAAAAATACGCGCAAATATTACACATAAAATATGAATGTAATTTATATGTCCAAATAGCATAAACAAACAACACCTATTATTAATCTGTTGAAATTACACGTATAAAACACACATAGAAAATATGCTGGTAATTAATTGGTTCATATAATATGTGTAAAATAATACGTACAAAATATAAGCGTAAGTTATGCGTATAAAATATTCCACACAGAATTTGCACGCAAATAATACGTGGGAAGAAGACGCGCGAGTTAAATGGCAAATAAACTGTTCTGGAGAATAGTCGGCGACAGATTTGTCAAAGCATAATGTAGAAGCAATAAAGATAATTGAAGTATATAATGCCGGATGCAGTTGGGTGATAAGACCGATAAGGCGCTTTGAATACAACTATTCTTAAGAACTATACAGGATTCTTCTTGTGTGGCTTCCATTAGTTATAACATAGATTAAAATAAATTACTTTTGCCGAAAATCTGCAATGTAAAGACGACACTATTCATATTAGACCAATTGTTGCAGCACACCTACAAATATGCACTGAATTTTGATTTGAGCGCGGGAGAGTTTGAATCCGGGCGTGTGGTATATGTACGTTTAGCTTGCCCGTCCTTCTAACAGTTCCGGCTGTGCGGGTGTTGTAAAAACAGGATCGTGTTCGGTGGGTAGTGGGTTCTGATCCGGGATACGCTTTAATTTTTTACTGTTATTGCGCGACTAATTAGCTTCAGTAGGAGATAAATTCCCCCTTTCTTGTTCGTCTCACTTCTGGGTGGGTGTGTAAGGATGCGGCCGGCCTTATATGCTTGTCTGGTTGTGGGTTCGAATCCGGGTCTCCGTATGGGTGTTCCAGGCTCTCGCTATGTTCGACTTTGCTAGGGAAGATCGGGTATGGTGCGGTCATCTTTCGTCTGCAGCGTTAGGTGTGACTAAGTGGAGTCTGGCAGGGCGCTGGCGACATTAGTCGGAGCGCACGCTGACTGTTAATAGCAGCAGCGAACCCTGTAATCCAGTGGAAAAGAGACGACCTTTTGCACAAATTCGCTATGTAAATTGATATTTCAAAGCGTTTTTACACTATTTTGCGGCAATAACGTATCTGAATTTAAAGATGAAATGTTTGAATTTTTTCCCGATAAATTATATTTAAAAAATATCTCGTTATAATGTTATATATCAATATTATGTTAAATATTCCAATTTGGAAAACTTATTAAGTTTTCTTAAAGTATCAATGGATTTTGCATAAAAAGAGTGTAAAGTATAGTAGCACAGTTGGAATTAAGAGGATAAATTACGTTTTTATTAAAAAAAATTGGAATGTAGAAGCGCTTTAATTTCTTCCGTTTTTGTTCAAAATATGGTAAAATTGGGTTAAATTTGCGTATAAATGGTATTCGGGTAGAAGTACGAGTGCGACGTATTTTGAGTTTTAAATTAGGAATTTGAGTGATATTTTAATATAAATGGGCTGAAATATTGAATATTTAGAGGATTTTAGAGACTCGTATCACAATTGCGCCAGAACCCCCATTTTCCTACTACTAAAAGTTGATGGAGTACTACAAACGGATCATTCAGTTTTATCCGCTAACCTCAACAATGACTCAACTTTGACACAAATCTCGATGAACCAAGGGAATGTAGGGCAGCAATCCCGTCTTCTACGCAAGATCTCTTCATCACGTCTTCTAATGTCACGAAGCTTTTTCTTGCCTAAGGCCCCAAAGTGGCGGGAATGTGAATGACATCTCCTATCTTATAGTGAAGAAAACTCTTGTCAATGTTGCCCCACCCTTTCCAAGCTTTTTAACAAGTTCCTACAACTTGGATGCTATCCGTCCAAACTAAACCTTGTTACCATTCGACTGATGTACAGAGGAAAGGGATCGAGAACAGAAGCTGGATCTTACCGCTCAATCTCCATACTCCCAATTCTCACGAAGCCACTTGAGCGCATGCTCATCAACCACCTATTTTCAATGATGGGCTTTGGCGCCAAACTTGATGAATTCCATCACGGTTTCAATAAATCTCGATCCTGTTTAACTGCTACAATGGAATTCACGAAAAGTGTAATAGATGAACTTGACAATCGTAATTGGAAAGTTGTTGCTGTCTTTGTTTGCTGGAAAAATGCAATTGATTCTGTTCCTTAATTTTAACTATTCAAGAAACTGAAACATCTTTATAATTTTGAAGGTAATGTACTTCGCTATTTTGTGACTTGATCGAAAATTTACTTTAAACTTTAATAATACTATCTCGGAGTGCTTTACTCTAAAATCTAGTGCTCCCTAAGGCAGCGTTAGCTCTAGTGCCCTTTACCAACTATACTTAAATGACCTGCTACCATCCCTTACTTGTAAGGAACCAGCTTTTGCTGACGATCTAGCCTTTTTTGCCAGCTCATGTGATGATCAAACGTTAGCCTTAAGTCTTGTCAACAGCAACTAGATTTCATACAGGACTGGTGTAAGGAAAAAAATATGTGTATTAGCGTAGAAAAAACTAATTTTATGTTTTCCACATGCCTGAAGATCAAAGATATTTAGAAATCCTGAAATTTGCCTGAACAATGTTATGCTGCAGAGAAAATTCTTTTAAATACTTAGACACTATAATATATCCCACGCTAAATTATTAGAATCAATTCAAGAATGTCAAATGTAAAATTTCTATTGCCTGTGCCCAGCTGAGAAATCTTAGAAAATTTCTACCCCATAATCTTTTACAATTCTATTTCACTCCTTTATTTGCTCTCCGTACCAATTATGCTTCCCCGTTTGGGAAGAGCAGTCTGCTTGGAAACAGTAGAAGAAAAGATTTCCACTCTGCCACTATTTTATTTACAAACTTTCAAAAAATGAAAGCAAATGATGACCAAAATTGACTATAATCTCTATGAGATCTGTAGTTCGTTTGCCGTTTCAGAGCGATTCACGTGGAGCATTGTTAACTTTGTGTACCAATGGTTTGGTAATGATCTCGCAAGCTTCCACAGATGCTCCTCAGCAAAAATTCTAATAGTATTACAGCTAAGTCTAAGAATAGACTACAAATACCGGAGCCGAGATGTCTCTTTTCATACTATGATATCCGATACATTGGGTCCAAGCTATTGAATTCTTTACCTGGGAAGGTAATTGACAATGCAACTAACTTTCATGACTTCCAAACTAACTTATTAAACTATTTATTAGCCAAACTTTAGTTTTGAAATTTTGTAACTAGATTTATACTCGTGAATGCTTTTCTACGGCGTTGAAAAGTCTTATGTAACGGGAACACTCTTTAGCATTAAATAAACATAGCATACATAAGTCTAAAAGCCCATGTGTGGCATCATTTGTCGATATCTAAGGTGCTTTCAACAATGTTACTCGCCGATCCATAACAGACTGGATGGCAAGACACAGGATACATCCTATGATCATTATGTGGGTCAGGTTCATATTAGCCAACAGAGAGCTGCACTGTAGCCTCAATGGTGTAGTACTATCAAAGACGGTAAGCAATGGTTGTCCGCAGGGCTCCGCATGCTCTCCGTTATACTGGAACATTGCGGTGGACAGTTTGATGGAGTGGCTTCGGCTCAAACATCCATCATTGCTTTATCAAGCCTTTGCTGATGACGTCTGCATAGCTCTGCGAACTTGGAGGAGATCACTCGGTATAGGCTCAGCAGAGTTTTAGGGAATACTTTCACATGGCCACGTGTATAGGAGTCCTCAAAATCAGTCATGGAGGCTGTCTTAACGCTAGCTCTATATGACTGGACGGAAACCATGGGAATAAGCTCGAAACGCTATCCCTGTTGCATTTCGGACAGGGCAGCCTGGTCGAATAGAACGGTAATGGGTCGTGGTCTGGTCTGTTACCCTGACGGCTCTCCCCAGGGTAATTTGACTGGCTACGGCGTTATCATCACTAACCACGATTCTACCAGGCACATGAGATTCTCTGGCCCCCTGGATCGTTATGCTTCTGTGTATGACTGCGAACTGGAGGGAATCAATTTTGTCTCCCGAGTTTTTCTCCACATGTGGGTAGAAAAGCAAACGATTCTTCCTACAAAATCAATCCATTGTACAAAATTTCATAGCGTAAATTTTAGAAATCACATCGTGCCATAAAACATGTCTAGGGTAATTTTTGATGAATAGTAACAAGAATTCCATAGTTTTACTTAAAAAAAACTCATTGTCATGGAAATTTTAGTTTTCTACTTTTTGTCGGCTCGGCTCGTGTGGCCACAGGTAACCTTGTCCTCCTTTGGTCGTGCCCTGTGTTAATGCTTAACTTCCCCCCCCCCTAAATTTCGACCACAAAACTTCGTGGCCGACCTCAACCCTGATCAGTGCCTATGTAAAACATTTGGGCACGGGGGTAATTTCAGTTTGTGGATCAATGTTGAGTGCAGTAGTCAGGGATGTCGGGCTGGGCAGAGATATAATAGCGGAATGCGTGCATGATTTCAGGCTAGCATTCTGATGTTTCAAAGAAAAGGGAAAGGAAGGAGGACTGTAGGACGGGAGCAACAGTCGGAATTTTCAGCTGTATACCACTTTCCGGAAGAACCTTGAAAGACTGTGGAATGGAGTGCGACGGTTTGAGACGGGACAAGTGACTTGAGAATGTTGATGAACCCCGGGTGATTGCTCAGTGAATATTAAAAAGAAAATATGCCTTATAGTAGAGGATGAAGTAGATTCAGCCTTACTTTCACTACGTTTACTCTTCGAATATTTTGCTGGAGAGGAGCCAAATGCAAGTTGAGGCGTTAATGGATCCCGGAAGAATCAGGAAAGAGGAAGGGAACAGTAGGTGTAGAGGGAAGAAAGCCGAGGAAGGCAGGCAGAAAGCGGAAGCGAAACAAGATGAGATATGTTGGATGCAGAAAAGAGAGAGAGGAGGTTCTTCGATGAGAAGCTGTGGCTTAGATAAATGTAATGGAAGGAAGAGACGTAGATGGACTAGGTTATTGGGTTGGGAGGGATGGGAGAGCGATTTGATACAAAGATGTATTAAAGTAGAAAGGTTTGATGATGGTGCTCGCCAGTCGGTATTCAGTCTCCGGTACGAGCTCAAAACTTAAGTTTCTCTGGTATTTCCGGAGTTTAAGAGGTGAGTCGGGTGAGCAGACAATTGAATTGAGTCTGAGAGCGTGGCAGTGCGTAGACATGGATAATAGGACTTTCCGTGTGATGTGGAGAAAGTCTCCGAGTTTGTATAACTGTATGAGTGCAATTTCCCGCAGGTAAAGCTACTCATCAGTTGTGCTTGTCACCAGCTCATTTATTGCTCCAGTGTTATTGGCGTTTTGGTAATCAGAAGACGTCAGTTTTGTGTTCTTTGTGGTTCTCAGACAAAAACACTATCAACAATCGTGGCGCAGACAAATTTTTTGAAATTTGTTGCTGATAACCTACCTAATGAGCTCGAGAAAAGTCAGTTCTCGCCTCAGGCTGGAACGAACCATCAGGACAGGATGGAAGAATTATGAGTTTTAGATGAATATTAATGCAGCTTTCCTAGGTTTGCATGCGGGAGAAAGAGTAGGGTTATTAGTTGAAAAGAGAAGTATGGCTAGTTCCTGTGCGGTATGTACTGACTTAACTGAAGCCGTGGGAAATTTTTTCGATCAACGCGATTTAAGGCTCGTACCTGTTTGTTCATACCCATCCATGGCACTTCCGTGAATTTTAGACTGTTAACAGTTATTAGCATTAACTGTAAAGGAGTTTTACAGGTGAAATAAAAAAGCTCCTTTCCTTCATCAAATGGTTAACCAGCAGGAGCAGGAGACGCTTGCTTTTCTATCTGGATCGCTGAAAAAGGACAAGAGGGTAAGTTGCTCAAACATTACATTAAAAATGTTATTTGGTTAATGTGGTATGAAAAAAATGAAATCCCCTTCAAGATCTGAAGATAGTAAAAAATCTTGAAAAGTTACACAACGAATGAGGTAAGGGGGAAAATCTCCCAACGACGAAGGGTAATTTGAGTACAAGTTGCAATCCTTGCATGAACAATGTGTGTGAGGAACTACAACAAGTTACGTTTCTCAGCGGAAAGATTTCGAGGAAGAGGAAAAAAGGAAATGAAGTAATTGGCGCTGCGCCACCCTAGTACCTTGTCTACTGTACTCGTACTTTATTCATAGACTGGCTGTAAAAAGGAGTCACCACATATAATTAGGGCGGGAAACTCGGTATACTGGGAAAGTTCGGAATATTGCGGAATTGGAAAGACTAACTGATCTCAGTAGATCCGGAAGAATTTACTAAAGGTGAAAGCGAGTGAAGAAATAAAGTTTATGGAGAAACAAACAAGAAGATTACACTGGTAAAAACGCCTTAAAAATGGGTTATTTCAAAGACAGTACAGCAACGATATGAGTGCTTATATATGCCTATGACGAAATAAAGATTTAAACCGAATTCGGTCCTACGAAAACAATATTAAAGGAGAAAGTTCATTGCATCACTTGCTCTCCGCTCTCTCCTCCAGCTTCTGCATTATTTTTTCTAATTATCCTACCCTTTTGAGCACAAACTTGCCTCATGGTAACATTCCTGGGCATGAACGGGCAAAACCTTGACGTCATCACTATACTAGTTCTTCAATATTTCACCTCAGCCAGTTCAGATAGTTGCCTGCTGCAGCCAATACTATTGCCTGCTGCAGGAGTAGTCCGCTCAGTTATTTCCTCATCCATTTAGTTATGGAGCACAAATGAAATTATGCAGTGGAACTTGATATCATCGGTCAATAACAGTGGGTATTGAAGCTAGAAGTGAAGCTAGAATGAATTAGAATCTAAAAAGAAAGAATATAAAAGACAACCAATGCAACCGGTGCAGAAAGTTCGTGTATCTACGCTTTCTCTGTTCTCAATAGATTTGAGTTTTAGATAGGGACAGTCAAAGTAAATAGAATGGTTAAGTTGATTTCAATTAGACAGCTATTAGCGGCATGGTACAAAGAGAAATACAAATATGTATACAGATGTGCATACATGCATATCTTTCTGGCTGCCTTCCTTTCCCCATCATTAAAAACTCCCAAGAACATCCCACTTGTTGCGATGCCATACCATCCTGAAGCATCTTTAACATTCAGATCTAAGATGCTTATTCTGATTTGTGGCCTCAGAACAAGATACCTGTGTTATACCCAGCAGAAAATTTATTTTAGCTCACGGGTTTTCTACACATGCAAGCAAAATGGAAACACAGTTAAGCCGCTCTATACGAGCATTAGAATTGCAAGAGCCAATATGAAGAGCCCGTGAGCATTTGGTTTGCTCACAATCACAATGTTAGATTTTCCTGAAGTAGTATTTCCGTTACAATGGTCTCCAATATCTCCCACAATCTATGAAGATTTATTGTCGTCGACCCCTTCACAAGAGTTTTATATTCGTGAATCAATTTTGTAGAAATTTTACCAGAAACATTCGTTTCTTTTGACGTCACAATACTGTGCAACGTTGGCTAGCATAGCCTGCCGGGTGGAATTATACGGACTAACTAAGTTCATTAACAGCTTCATCGTTTCAGCATGAGTTAGAAGACGACCACTCGTTACCTAGATACTGACGAAAACTAGGTACGGGCCATGGCAGCCACAACCATGTAAAATTGATGCAGGATAGAAGCTATCCCTCACTGCCGGTTTGCCATGCAATGTCACACCTCAAAGTCTACGTTGTAAAAAAAATTGTACAAAATAAGCTTGGATCTCAGAGGACGGATCAAGTCTTTCATATCACCATGGCATTAGTTCCTAACTACTATGTACTGAAATGGCGCGCAGATTTGCCTGTCTACACTCATCATTCTCGTTAACTTTCTTATCATTCCGACATTGTGTGAAATGTCTAATTCAAGAATTGTAGAACAACGTTACACCTTTTGGAACTTCATGTAACGACGACGCTACAACAGGAAATTTGGTGAGTGGTAATGGTATGTAAATATGTTAGAACTATAAAATTATGTTAGATGTATGTATCTATCCTTCTGCATTTCCCTTGTGCTACGAAGTGTTTCCTGCGATAAATACTAGGAATAGACGAAACCACAAGGAGGGCCGGCGTTGCATACTGTATATTACAATATTGGATTTAGTTTTTCGGCAATAATGTAAGACAGTACTTTGCAAATATTTGACGATAAGATTATCCTTATCGTACCCCTACTACCGAATGTTTTTTTAGTGCAGCTACCACAGAAATCAGAACGATCGCAATAGGGATTTCGTCCCATACTAACGGGTCACCATTTTAAGTCGCACATTGGAATCTGCGGTCACGCACCGATAAGAAAAGCATTACCGTTCTCGCAATCGTTAATTTCAATTAGTGGGGCCGGTCATGTACGGTACTGTCAGCTGCTTTTCTTAGGGAGCACAGAAAAAGTTTCTTGTTTACATGTCCATATCTCAGCTCCTAAGCGTCACAGCATCAAGCTGATTGCTATATTTGATAGCTTAGACTTTAAAGTGTGCTTTGCATTACTTTATCTCTACTGGTCAAAGGTAACCGATGCTGCAGCGGTGAAAATCAAATTGCCTCCGAAAACTGACTTTTTCCGTTTATATGCTGCTGCGTCGGTTACCTTTGACCTGTAGAAATAAAAGTTAATGCAAAACAGAGCTTAAAGTTTAAGCTATCCAATGGTGCAATCAACATGACGCTGTGACGCTTTTAAGCTGAGAAATTACTTGTGGAAAGAAATGGGAAGTCCGTTCCTCCCTCCTGCTCGCTGCAAGGCAGTGCACTGGAAGTGGAAGAAGCGGACGGCGGATTCCCTTTCACTTTTCAAGAGGACGTAAACTAGCCTCGGGGCCGCACGTAAATTTAAATTACGGGTGCAGGCTAAAAGATGCAACTGTGCGTTTTAAAATATAGCCCTTTATATAGTTTATGCTACATTTTGAATATTAGTAGATTTAAATTGATTCCATTCAATCTTCTTATACTATAAATCTCAATGTATGTTTGTGACATTCCCTTTTTCACTTTCATTTTCACTTTCGCGTTGTCCAATTTTCATTCGGAGGGGTCATAGGTTTGACTATAGGTTTGACTATATGTCTGAGCTATAGGGTTGACTATATGTCTGAGCTATAGGTTTGAATATATGTCTGAGCTATAGGTTTGACTATATGTCTGAGCTATAGGGTTGACAATATGTCTGAGCTATAGGTTTGAATATATGTCTGAGCTATAGGTTTGACTATATGTCTGAGCTATAGGTTTGACAATGTCTGAGCTATAGGTTTGACTATATGTCTGAGCTATAGGTTTGACTATAGGTCTGAGCTATTGGTTTGGGTTAAGAGCTTTACTTTGACCGGAGAGCTTTTTGTTTGATATAAGAGCCACACGTTTAATGGTAAAGCTTTAAGTTTGACAAGAGAGCTATACGTTTGACGGGAAAGCTATCTGTTTGATGGGAAAGCTATCCGTTTGACGGAAAAGCTATCCGTTTGACGGAAAAGCTATCCGTTTGACGGGAGAACTTTGTGTTTGGTGGGAGAGCTTTGCTTTTGACCAGGGTTGGCATTTTGTCCGTCCAATGGACATAAGTGGAAATAATGGACAAAACGGATAGAATGGAGAAAACTATTCCTATACTGAAACTTATCGAGGGTTGGTGTTAGTATTTCATATTATCAGCTTCGTTTTGACTGATTAATTCAGTGAAAAGATGTTAAATTAGCATCAGAACTATCTTTTACGGGTTTTCTAATAATAGCAGTCCAGAACCTGAAGCATTTTAAATTGCATAGGTTCCTAAGGTTCTGCAGAAAATTTTTCGCTACCGATTATTAAAAATATAAATATTTAAAATATTCGCAAAAGTTCAGAGGAAATTATAATAAAACTGGTACTATTTAACACCAAAATATAAAAACTGGAAAGGAGAAACATTCAACTTTAACTGGCAGCATCATTTAAAGTTTACCAATAGATGGCGTGTTATTTTTAAATTGTCCGTCCGAAACGCGTTTTGTCCGTCTTTCGAACGGTTTTAACCAGTAGTTTCGTCCACTTTTGTGTTGTTCGTCCAATTTTAATACATTGTAATTAATTTACGAAAGTTTTGTTTCATTTTTTACGGCTACAGCAGGGTCATAATTTCACATTTGGGACAGCCCAACTTTTTTCATTTTAGATCATTTAAATATATTGTATTATTTAATTTATATTTTTTTGTATGTACTTTGTCTCCTTTCCTACAGCCACAGCAGGATCATAATGTCACGTTTGGGACGGCCCAAGTTTATTCATTTTAGATCATTTAAATATTTTGTATTATTTAATTTAAATTTATTTGTATGCACTTTGTTTCCTTTTCTACGGCCACAGCAGGGTCATAATGTCACATTTGGGGCGGCCTGAGTTAATACATTTTAGACAATTCCAACTCCTTGCCCATTGAGTTTTATGGAAGGGCTATATGTTTAACGGGAAAGCTTCACGTTTTACGAGCGAGCTATAGGTTTGACGGGAGGGCAACAGGATTGTAACCATAGTATACGTGTTTGAAGGAAGAGCTATTGGTTTGGAACCGTATGCTACAGATTTAACGGGATAGCTATTGGTTCAACGCGAGAGTTAAAGGATGACAAGAGATGTACAGATTCGAGGAGAGAGTCAAACAATCTACGGGAGGGTTAAACAATCGATTTGAGAGCTAAAGATTTGACAGGAGAGCATTTGAATTTCCGTACCACACGACCTTCGGGCGAAGACGGGAAGCAAAGCTAGTATTCTCAATATATCTCATGTAAATCTACTAGTATATGCGTAAAATGTCAAATAGTGGAGGGCTTTTGCCGATCACAGGGATTTAGCCCCATACTACATAGTATATTTACGTTTTGGCTATAAGTAGATTTAAATTGATTCTATTCAATACATACTACATGTCTCATGTAAATCTAATAGTATATAACTAAAATATCAAATTGTGGACGGCTTTCGCCTTCATTGATTTCGTAAGGTATTTGAATCCATGTCCCTTTCGGTGGGAACAGTATCTGATAGGGGCGGTAAAAATACAAGCAGTATGTCATTCAAAAGTTTATTATACTGTCTAACTTCTAAAAAATTATCACTGCCGCATCTAAGTTTTTTAAAAGATTTTTCCTTTTGAAGATAAAAATATAAAATCTGTGGTTATCATTCGGCCTTTCTGTTTTTTAGCTGGACCGAGACGAAGTCTAAGGGAAGCTTATCTCGAGACCTCCGATTCGATTATGTCCATTTCGGGACGGCCCAAATTTATCCCCAAAAGTTAAAAGGCACAAGAAGAATCAAATATTTAAATTATCTAAAATGAATAAACTTGGGCCGCCCCAAAATGGACATTATGACCCTGCTGTGGCCTTAGAAAAGGACACAAAGAGCATACAAATAAACACAAATTAAATTAAACAAAATATTTAAATTCTCTAAAATGAATTAACTTGGGCCGTCCCAAAATGGACATTCTGACCCTGGTGTGGCTGTAGAAAAGGACAGAAAGTGCATACAAATGAAGATGTATTAAATAATACAACAGTATTAAATTATCTAAAATGAATAAACTTGGGCCGTCCCAAAATGGACATTCTGACCCTGCTGTGGCCGTTGAAAAGGATACAAAGTGTATAAAAATGAATATGTATAAAATAATACAAAATATTTAAATTACCTCAAGTGAATAAACTTGGACCGTCCCAAAAAGGACATTTTGACCGTGTTGTGGATGTAGAAATGGACACAAAGTGCATACAAATGATTATGCATAAAATAATACAAAATATTTAAATTATCTTAAATGAATAAACTTGGGCCGTCCCAAAATGGACATTCTGACCCTGTTGTGGCCAGAGAAAAGGAAACAAAGATGTAATGAATTATCTAAAATGCATCAAAATTGGGCCGTCCCCATCCTCATTATGACCCTTCTATGGCCGTAGAAAAGGAAACAAATCTTTAGTTAATAATCTAAAATGCTTAAAAATTGGGCCGTCCAAATTCTCATTGTGACCCTGCTGTGGCCGTAGAAAAGGACATAAAGTGCATACAAATGTGTGTGTATTAAATTATACAAAATATTTAAATTATCTAAAATGAATAAACTTGGGCCGTCCCAAAATGGACATTCTGACCCTGCTGTGGCCGTAGAAAAGGACAGAAAGTGCATACAAATGAAGATGTATTAAATAATACAACATTATTAAATTACCTAAAATGAATAAACTTGGACCGTCCCAAAATGGACATTTTGACCGTGCTGTGGATGTAGAAATGGACACAAAGTGCATACAAATGATTATGCATAAAATAATACAAAATATTTATATTATCTTAAATGAATAAACTTGGGCCGTCCCAAAATGGACATTCTACCCCTGTTGTGGCCAGAGAAAAGGAAACAAAGATGTAATGAATTATCTAAAACGCATCAAAATTGGGCCGTCCCCAATCTCATTATGACCCTGCTGTGGCCTTAGAAAAGGACAAAAAGTGCATACAAATGTGTGTGTATTAAATTATACAAAATATTTAAATTATCTAAAATGCATAAAAATTGGGCCATCCAAATTCTCATTGTGACCCTGTTGTGGCCGTAGAAAACGAAACAAAACTTTAGTAAATTATCTAAAATGCATCAAAATTTAAAGCAGGGTGAACAAGTAAGAATTCAGGAGGCAGAATGGTGTACACAGCTTGGAACGAGTACATGTGAATACGTCTCAGGACCAAAGTATGGCAGCAATCCCGGCTATTAGTACTCGGTCCGGCTAGTTAGTTATAGAAGTGGCTTCGCCTAATTTTTACTGCTATACAGACTGTCCCATCTTTATTTACCCAAGTTTAGACTCGGTAAAACGAAGCTTAGCCTAACCCCACAACAGTAATTTTTAGCTTAATAGAAAGCACATGAAGTTTTCTTACGAAAAATAATTATTTACAAATATGAAAAGATATTGTAGGGGAGAACCAGCTTAGCATAAAATTTCTTGCAAAAGAAAGAGTTTCGACGATTTTTTCAGAAATCTTTTGCGCGCTTAACGATTACGAACCTTCTACCACGTATTTTCCGAAATAACTCTAACTTTTCATAATTAGAAATTTATCGGCTATGAGTCAATCCATAATTTATAATTTTAGTTGATGGAACAATACTTTTAGCAAGCATTCAATTTGTGGGGCTAATTGAGATTTTAAACTTCCTGTAGTATTGGCACCAGCTCATTCTTAAAATTAGCGCACGTTTTTACATTCAGTAAATTTTCACCGTAGTTATTTACTGCTTGTAAAGAACAGCTTGTTACTGTTCACTTAAACCAATAATCGTCAAAATCGGTCAATTACGTGCTTAGTTTCCGCTATTTTAAGATTTTTACTTTAACATTGAAAAGTATAGGCCGGAAACTTTTGCTCCAATCGCGCGCGCTTCAGATATCTTTCGCTGGCGTATCTTGTACATATACGCCTACTGGAATTAAATTATTACAAGGAGCTGAATTTGCCTTCATTTTGACACTAGTCAAAGCATCGTATGTTCAATACTTCTCATATTTAATATTATTTTACCAAGAAAATAAAGATGGGACACTCTCAGACGCTGAAATGGCACGTAGATTTGATTCTGAAAACTCATCATTCTCGCTAACTTTCTTGTTATACCACCGTAGTGCGAAAGGACGTAATGAAGACACTACAGCAGTTAATCTGGTGAGCGGTAAATTACCGCCAGTAATGGCATGTATAGGTAATGGAACTGTAAAATCGTATGCTGTAAGAAGGTTTCTTTATCTATCCGTCCGATTTTCCCGTTACCTTCGCAGTGTTTCCTGCGGTAACTACTGGAACTAAACGAGACTACAGGAGAGCCGGCGCAGTATATAAAAATATTTGATTTACGTTTTCAGCGATAATGTAAGTCACTACTCTGCATATAGTTTGCGACAAGCATATCCTTATCCTATGTTTTTATAGTGTAGTTACAACAGAAACCGAGCTCAAATTTGTATCAAAACTAGAAATCCAATGCTCAATCTGATGTCAGGAACATCAGAGCTTTTTTATCATACTGATAAAATTTGAGGTCGAGGTATTCGTGGGATTGTATGGATGGATTAACATTTTCTAATATGTTTTACTATATACTTTCTGCTTCAATCATACATGAAAGGAGCTACTTCAAGTTAGGATACGGCTGCGGCATGGTTTGTAGAACGCGCTCAAAGGTTTTCCTAGGAAATATAAGTAATCAACAAATCAACATTTAATTTGGTTTTGCAGGACCAGCGGAAGTTGTTGTCAAATTTTTCTTCCGCATACTCGGAACTACTATGAGCACCAGTCTACCTGTAAGTTGCTCTTATTTTCTCTCTAAACGTTGACTCTTACATAAGTTTCTTATCCTGCAGTATCGTGACATTTTCAAGCTTTTGAAAGGGTGGTAATTGATCTGCTATTTAGGTGGTTTATACATTATGAGAAAGTTTTGCAAAGAAGTAATCCTCCCTTAAAGATGTGTGAAAGGAAACTATTTGTGGAAGCTTTTTATAATGAAACTTGTTAATCGATCGAAACCGTGCGAATTCAATTATCAAGTAATATATTGGAGACCTTCTTTACACTACATGAAAAAGAGAGAAAGTCTGCTGCAATGTGCTGAAAGCTAGAAATACTCCATTCGCAAGACGAAGCTGGTTCTTTTTAAATTCAAGTTTGTACATTAAAACTGTCTGAGAAGGAAACTTACGTACGGTTTCTTAGGAAAAAGAAAAGTTTTACTTTAGAAGAATTTCCGGCTTGTTAGAAAAACATTTCTCAACTAGAGAAGGGTTCAACTTTGTTTTCGGTCATGCAAATATAAAATTGCAGTGGTATAGGTCCATTGGTACAAGGATTCCAGATAAAAGGCCAGAAGCAATACTTATGTCATGGGATGAGTAGAGGACAAACGTGACTGGAATCAGAGGGGTAGAATGTTTAGAGAGCGAATGACGTGAGGGAGAAAGTAGAGAAAGAAAGGACAACGGGAGTGAAAATGAGTCTGGGATTATTTTTGTGATCGATTTCGAAGATTTTGTAAAGAGTGTCCTGATTCTGGCTAAAAGAGCAAATCCTGATCATGTCTAAACATGAACAGATCGCAAGGATTCTTGTTGATAGGAGATACCCAGATCTAAGTAGATGCAGGGTGCCGAATAGCACGTAAAGATTAGTGATTGGTATGCATAATACGCTAAGCATGTTTCTCGTAAAAAAAGTTATATATATTTATTCCCAACAAAGCTGAATGAAAGTCTGCTGAAGAGCAACTCGTTCAAATACAATGAAAAAGTAAAAGAAGTAAAGAGGAAATTTACTTATAAATTCAGAAATTACAACTGAAGTTTATTTATTTAAACAAGACAAGGGAGCAAGACGCTTTTATGCTCAAAGAGTCTGCAAGTCGAGGAGAGAGATGTGCTTTTCAGACATTGAAACACAAAGGGTACGAATGGGAAATGATTTGACTGAAGAGAAGTTTTTATGCTTGTTCCTCTCTTTTTATGGCAGACGCGAGGAAGTGGCGGCAGCTCTTCGTTGCCAAAATACATTACTTTCTACGTCCTTCTAGCTGGAATTGGAGGCGGATTATTTTTCGTTGCGCTCGTTCTCTACTGTTGCAAGATGTGCATGAGAAGGAGACTCGTCTTTGAAAATGTTCTACCCAGGTAAGCCAATTTGATCCCTTTTAAATAGTACGCTGAGCACCGCGATATTTAAGTTAGCCTCTTGCGTCCCATAAGGTTGGCAGGAAACATTAAAATTCCGCTCCATGAGCGAAATTGATGTTTGAGAGCACAAATATTTCTAAGCTCCCCCGATATTTATGTTGTACAAAATAAGTAAAAGACGTTCGGGAAGCCAATTGATGTTTTTTAAGAACTTTTGGATCTGGAATAGCATAACGTGCGATGGAGATAAGATGCCGCCAATTAATAACAAGGCTAAAACATAGAAACCATGGATCTCTAAATGGTAAGGTTACACATATTGGCTGCGTAGAAGGGGGCCTATGGCAAATTCTCAGCCATAGAAACCGTGGCTACCAAAAGGAATTTTTGAAAATGAAGCAGTACGCAAGAGTTTAGGGCGGAGCTCCCCTAAGATACTCGACTTTAATCACAACATATTCATTCTTACAAAAGACACGTAATAGCATCATACATGGACAAAAGGCCACACGCGTGGCCGTCGGCCCGTGGCCGAATCTGTAGGCCACGTCGGCCCGGCAGGCCACGGTCAACATTCGGCCACGGGCCTACATGACCACGGTAGGCCACGACTGTCGGCCCGGGCCTACGTGTTGACCACACGAAGGCCACAGCTCAATTGAAACACAATACCACTCCACAATCTGTTATGATCTAATTTGTTGTCAAATGTAACGATTATGGAACATATAAAACGATCAGGACATGAAAGTGATGCATTGAGGGACACTTTGTAGGCTTTTCCACAATTCTCGGATATTCCAGGTTGCTGACTGTAGGTTGGTTGATCATGTTTGATATATAAACTAATATGTATCTAATGCCTTAATCAGGTTGATCTTTAGGGGTCCTTTGTTGCACAATGATTTCCATGGGCATAGTTTCCCAGTCTTGTTATTATAACAGTATTGTTACAGTTATCTAGTAGTACTATAGTATACAATTTTGTCATCCTCATAGATTATCGACATTATTATAACAAAAATTTAATTCAAATTTAATTCAAATTTAAAGTAAGAGGAGAACTATAACCCTGAATTAGGATAAATTTATTGAATTAATTATGTCGCTCCTTGGGTTCCTCTGTAGCACAATGGTTTCCATGGGAGCAATTTCCTAATCAATTGCGAGAGTTCTCACGAGACACTTGTTTGTCTTGCTCATAGAATGGTCTAACCTATTCGTATCCAACTGAAAGTGTAGCAACCGAACCGGTTCTTTTAGAGAGTTTTCGTAGAATGCACAGTAATTATATAAAGTTTGCAAAACAAGATCTAAGCTATGAAGAGTCGGATTTCAACGAGGGAAGGGATATGCAAAAAAGTGCTCCTCGAGGGCATTGGGGTGTGTGGCTAATAGGTGGGAAGATTTTGCGGCATCGCAGGAAATTTTATACGTGATGCGACATATACCAAGTATAGTTCCGCACGTGAGAGACTGTGACAGATGATAAACAGCCAAATCCTTACTGAAAGTTACTACCGCATACTTCACAATGCGTCCCTTAGTTAGATCATATAATCCCAACGAATCCCCTTTATCATATGTTGTTCTACTTGATAACCCCGATTATTTATAGCATAGAGAACTCGAATTAAGTGTTGGGTTCTATAATAATGATCATTGTGACTTGCACCCCATGGGCGAGCAGTGAAATGAGGAAATAACAGCATAGACCGCTATGCTGATATCAATGAAAAATGTGAATCTGGATATAAATGTATTGTCAAAGACAATGCACAATTTAACAATAAGAAAGGGACAGGATACAATTCTAAAAAAATCGGAATATGCGTTACTTGGTTAGTGCTTGCCGGAGCAATGTTATAGTATTACCTTTAGAAGTAGCATTGTGTAGACCTGTAAGCAATGGCAATGTTAAAAAGCAGTTGTAAGAACGTAAATACAGCAGCTCAGTAACTGATGAAGTGGTTCGCTCACAGACAGATGTTATGCATCCGTACGATCTAGGCATCACTTCATGAGCAGTTATGCCTGTCCTCTGAAATCTGCCAATTGCGTTGAAATGAGTGCTGTTTTCCTAACAAATTGCTGAAAATAACCAAGCAGCCGTAGTGACTTCAGTGAGACAACCTTTAATTTCCCCATACTTCCGTTCGTAAGCACTGATAGAAGGCAGAGATTTGAACACAGTATGCTGTTGATTCGTTAAGTGTAGAATAATGACCATGACGGAATTCTAGGACAAATCTAGACTCAACACTGTACTTAAACCGAAAGAATTTCGCAACTGGTCACTCACTATGCGGCGAGTTCAAACCGTGTGGCCTTTTCGTCAAGTATAGGCACAGTATGCCAACCCATTGTGACGGTTCTAAAGAAACGGCTGGTTGTTTTGCGCAAAGATTGGTACAACTTATTCTCATGCCCAATGGATACTTCGTGCGTCGGGGAATCATTTAAGCTTAATTCGTGTCCGACCGAATGACACTGTAGCAGACAAGCCGGTGCTTTTAATGTTTACGAGGAATCAAAATTACTTTATTAAGTTTGCAAAACAAGATGAAAGCCTTAAAGAGTCTTTTTGCCGGTTTGTTAAAACAGGCTATTGCGATCGGCGTTTTGGCTGTCAACAATTGAATATATAGTGTATTAACGGGTATATACAGTATAGCTATGCGTATTTACACCTTTGAAAACATATATCTACACTTTTTAAAAATAATTGCACTATATATATATATATATATAAGGGGATGGAATTTCTATTGCGATCGGCGTTTTGGCTGTCAACAATTGGACATACAGTGTATTAACGGGTATATATAGTATAGCTACGCGTATTTACACATTTGAAAACATATACCTACACTTTTTAACAATAATTAAATTATATACATATAAGGGGACGAAATTGCTATTGCGATCGGCGTTTTGGCTGTCAACAATTGAATATATAGTGTATTCACGGGTATACATAGTATAGCTATGCGTATTTACACGTTTGAAAACATATATCTGCACTTTTTAACAGTAATTACATTATATATATAAGGGGACGGAATTGCTATTGCGATCGGCGTTTTGGCTGTCAACAATTGAATATATAGTGTATTTACGGGTATATATAGTATAGCTATGCGTATTTACATGTTTGAAAACATATCTACACTTTTTACCAGTAATTAAATAAGGGGACGCAATTGCTGCGATCGGCGTTCTGGCTGTCCACAATGGGCTATACTGTTCATCCGTGTATAAAACACTGCATCGACACTCTTTATTATCTATAAATGCATTCCGATCAGTCTTCAATCCTTTCCTTTGGAGTGGAAGAGTGGAGCGATGAAAACTAATCCGACTGTGATTTATGTATTTCAGGGATAGTGTGAACGATCCAGAGGCTGATAAAGAGGATGGGACTGGTGATGGAACGGCCGAAGATCACAAGGTCACAGGAATTGCAAGTTTAGGATCTGAAAAGAGACCATGTATCGTACAATATTCTGGCGAGGGAATGCAAATTTTAAATTCAAGCGCTGGTAAGTTATATAGAGTGGAAGATTTAAGTTCCAGAGAGTTCTTAGTTATGCTCAGACAAGACCTTGATGCGGAAGGCTGGTTGTGCAAAGGAGGAAGAGAAAAAATCAGGGCAGAAGATACAATATATTAATTGGCAATCCTCGTAATGTCAAATCGATTCATCCATTTCATGTTGGAGATGTGCGTTGTTTAGGATGAAATTTCTTTGGTGATGCATGTCTCCTTCATCTGATCCGAGCAAGAGGTGGACGGAGGACCCCATTGTTATTGGATTTTTCTTGTATTCAGGGTATGGAAGCCTATATGGGACAATTGAAACACGCGACAGACGTCCACCCTTTCGCCTCCTCCTCTTCTGCTATATGGTGGACGTCCGTCCACAAATGTTGTTCCCCCACCCTCCTTTTCATCCCGAGCCATTGAAATCAAGGAGAATATATTCTATGCTCTCCCAGCTGAAAATGCAGCGTTGCCGCATTGTGCTGAAGTGGCACAGCACATTTTAAATGAAGTGGCACAGCTGATTGTAATAATCGAGGTGCATAATTAGTTTTATCTGTGTGAAGTTTATTTATGATGGATATATATACTAAATTTTATTCCTAATATATGCATGAATTAATTGTATCATGGGTAAGTGACAATTCGTCGTGGAAATGTCCTGCATGTTTAATTGGTTAATGATTACAACCGGGATAATTAATGAAAGTATGAGGACTATGTAAGGATAGCGTAACTGTGAAAATAAAGTATGGTTGATAGTATATTTGGTAGCACTTGGCTTCATCCTCAGCATCCAAGGAGTACTGATCTTCGCTTGCATAATTCTATATTGGTCAACTCCGCTTCATCCTCCCTGTACTCGTCGTCTCCGCTCATAAAATCGTCCGAATTTCATCTGGAAAAATTTCCATTTTAATTCTCACACAAGTATCATCAAAACCCCCTTCGTTCTGAAGTTTCAACAGTGAGGAACACGAACTTGGGCTGAAAAAGTGCAATTGTGAAGAATTTGTTTATAATTGTGATTAAGGGCAAATCAAACTTCGGAATATTCGAATAGCGCAACAAATATTAAACTGAATGCATGCATGAATGATTACATGAATGAATGAAACTTCATAGGAAACAGCTGATTAGTTAGCACGAAAATACAACCAAAAAGGGGCACCAGCGAAGAGCAAACGCACAAAAATGAATTTAATGATGTTGTACGGTGTCTAGGAGCTAATATACGCAAATTCTGAAATAATTGCCTGCAATTTGCATGTTTATGTATTATGTAAAAATTTGCTGCCTTTTAAAGTACGCACCCAGGCTTTATGCACTGAATCCATAGAGTACTGGTCTCCATTTAATACTCCTTTATTGGTCGTCTCCGCTCCCATCCTCCCTGTATAAGTCGTCTCCGCTCCGGTCGTATTCTGTACTCGTCGTCTCCGCTCCCATCCACAATATACGCGTCGCTGCCGCTCCGATCCTCTTCGTACTTGTCGTCTCCGCTTCTATTCTCTTGGTACTTGTCGTTACGGCTTGCATCCTCAACTCGTTGGAAGCTATATAGATGAAGCTGCAACGATCGTTCGTTTAGCAACGTTGAAAATGAGAACACGTTGGATGTGGATAAGGTTTTGATTATAATAGCATATCTTATACTATAAATCTCAACGTCTGTGTGTGCCATTCCCTCTTTCACTTTCACTTTCACGGCTTTCCAGTTTCACTATTAAGTGTTTTCACTTTAATTCGGAGGGGTTCTATAGGTTTGACTAGGGTTGAACTATTGGTTCGGCTTAAGAGCTATATGTTTGACTGGAGAGCTTTGCTTTTGTCGGTTGGGCTGTAAGTTTAATGGGAAAGTTTAACGTCTGTGTGTGCCATTCCCTTATTCACTTTCACGGCTTTCCAGTTTCACTTTCAAGTTTTTCCACTTTCATACGCAGGGGTTCTATAGGTTTGACTAGGTTGAGCTATTGGTTCGGCGCTATATGTTTGACTGGAGAGCTTTGCATTTGTTGGAAGGGCCATTCCCCTATTTCACTTTCATTTGCACGATATTCCACTTTCATTCGGAGGGATCCATATAGGTTTGACTGCAGGTTTCATCAGGTTTGAGCTTTGGTTCGGCTTAAGAGCAATACGTTTGAAGGGAGAGCTTTACGTTTGAACGGAGAGCTTTACGTTTGATGGGAGTAATATTGCTTCGGCGTAAGAACTAAAAGATTCAGTGGAGAACTATTCATTCGACATGAGAACTATAGGTTTGACGGTAGAGCTATAGGTTTGCATTTGCAACCATACGCTTCAGTTTCGAGATGAGAGCTTTTCGATCGACGGGCGAGTTAAATGATTGACGCTAGAGCTAAAGATTCGACGGGAGAGCAAAACGTTCGAAGGGAGAGCTAAATATTCGACGGGAGAGCTAAATATTCGACGGGAGAGCTAAATATTCGACGGGAGAGCTAAATATTCGACGGGAGAGCTAAATATTCGACGGGCGAGCATTCAAGTTTTTATTATTTTCGTTCCACAAAACCCCCATAACTATAAGTTGAACTATACGTTTGGCAGAAGAGCTTTACATTTGACGAGAGAGCTATATGTCTGACGGGAGAGTCATTAATAGATAGTCAAATCAATAGATTTTCCCTGAATCTTTTATGTGACAGCAGAAGATTCCGTGGAGAACTATAGGTTTGACGTGAGAGATAGATATAGATTCGACAGCACAACTAAACATTCGATGCGATAACGAAACATTCGATGCGATAACGAAACATTCGATGGGAGAGCTAAATATTTGAGGGAGTGCATTCCAGTTTTTGTACCACACGACACAACCCCCGGGCGAAGCCGGGTAGCAAGGCTAGTCTAATATATAAAACAGAAATTTTTTGGTGTCATTCCCTTTTTCACTTTCATTTTCACTTTTATTTTCACTTTTACAGTTTTCCACTTTCATTCGGAGGGGAGCCTATAGGTTTGAGTATAAGTTCGAATATCGGTTTGACTTTAGGTATGTCTATTGGTTAGAGCTATTGGTTTTGCTAAAGAGTTATACGTTTGACCAGAGAGCTTCAGTGTTGGCGGGAGAGCCATACGTTTAACGGGAGAGTTTAACGTTTGACGAGAGAGCTAAATGTTTCACGGGAGTGTCAATATTTCAATAAATATTTATACAATATAATAATAGTACAAGATTCAGTGGATAACTATAGGTTACACGGGAGAGCCATAGGTTTCACACCATAGGCAACATGTTTGACGGGAGAGCTATTGGTAATACGGGAGAGCTATTGGTTCTACGGGAGTGCCATTGATTGTACGGGAGAGTTGAACAGTTGAACGATTGACAGAAGAGGCAAAGATTCGACGGGAGTCAGAGCTAAACATTCCACGGGAGAGCTAAAAATTCTACGGGAGAGCTGAACATTCTACGGGAGAGCTAAAGAATTGACGGGGGAGAATTACAACTTTCCACTTTCATTCGGAGGGGGGCCTATAAGTTTGACTGTAGGTTTGAACTATTAGTTCGGCTGTAGAGCTATACGCTTGACGAAAGGGCCATTTGTTCAACGGGAAGCCTTTACGTTTGACGATAGAGGTATTCGTTTGACGGGGGTATCAATATTTCAATCAATATTTATCCAATTCAATGGTCCTCTGCTGAATCCTTTAGTTAAGATTCAGTGGAGAAATCTAGGTTCGCCGGGACAGCTCTACGTTTGAAATCATAGGCTACGGGTTTGACGAGAGAGCAGATATTGGACGGGAGAGTTAAAGGATTGACAGCAAAGCTAAACATTGTCCGGGAGAGCTAATCATTCTACGAGAGAGCTAAAGATTTGACGGTAGAGGATGCCAGTTTTTGCTGTTTTCGTACCACCCAAACCCCGGGCGAAGCCGGGTAGCAAAGCTAGTTTTGTATAAAACGTAAATTTTACGATGCAGGTAAAGGTAACGTTGTCAAATCGTTGGCGAGTCGTAAAACTAGACCACATACTTTGTTAAGTTTCGGAGTTACTGCTATTAAGACAATGAACAAGACATGTTAAACCGTGCTGTGAGTAATAAATTGTAAATTTTAATTAATTAATCATTAACTTCGGGTCATGAAAACAGTCAATTTAAATATCATGAAGTGTTAATTATTATCAGTATTACTTGATGGAGAATACGTATTAGAAAATCAAAGACAAAGCGAGCAAACCTTACAAAGTAAATTCCATCTGTAACTCTTTCCCCAATCTTTGCCCTTTCATATTTCTTTCTGTGTTTACAAGCACTTAAAATCGAAACTGAATTGAAAGAAGTTTTGTAACGTTTACAGAATAAACAATATATAGTAGTGCAGTAAATAACATTAAAACACATTCCATAATGTCTAACACAACAAGGAAGCATCGGTGCTTTATTTCGTAATATTTTACTGAAAACGAGATTATTTGACTAGCTGGAAGCAAGAAGCTTGCTTGAATATACGCACAAAGTCGACCATCAAAAGCTAAAAATGAGATATTCGGCCAAATAAGGAGTTCTTGAGCCAAGGGATTAAACTTGAATGTTCGGGTTTCTTTGAATCGGAAGCTCAGACCTGGACCAGCAAACAAGGTTTGGAGTAGGTAACTCTGGGCCATCACGAACACGAGTTCGTGAAGGAGACGTCCATCTGGTCTAGCATAAACCATTCTGTGTTAACGCAAGGTAAGACAAGTCGAAGAAATCAACCGTTAACGCTTTACAAATTATACTTACCGCCTGTATGTTTTGCGATGAAATCAATGATCAATGCCTGAATTTGAAGCCTCTTTGAATCACCGATGTCACCCAAAAGTACTTGTAAGCATAAGAATATGTTTGAAAATTTTAAAAAACGGTATTTATTGTTAATTTTAGTGTTGAAAGTCTCTCGCTGTATTGCAGAGGTAAAGTGCAATTGTTATCTGAATTACAAAGTCTGAAATATCGGTTGTCACCTCCGACAAAAATATATTTAAATAATGTGATGATTACGAAAGTCGAACTATCTGATAAGTAATAGAGTGGACTTTACGATTTCGCTGTCATTTCTCAATTATAGCATTTGCTTGTTTATTGAAAATTTTACCAATCACTAGAATTGTCGTAAGTACATTAGCAGAAAATGCAGGAAAGTAACCAAGATACGTAATATAACGAGGGATCATGTTTGGGCTAATTAACGATATCTATGTAAAAGGTTGAAAGTTGTACTTCCTGAAATAAAATGTCCGTTCACAGTTAAAAAAAATTTAAATTATCATGACCATGAAGGTTTTATCCCACTAACAGCTTAAACCGTGTTTGCAAATTATAATTTTCACCTATAAAATATGTTCACACTTACTGTTACGATTTTATGATGTACCCAGAAGTGCACGTTAACTGGAATTTAATCAACTTATAAAATCATGGCCTAAATTTAGTGTACGCAATGGGCAATACCAACTAAGATAATTTAAAATTGATTGTTTCTCCGCACAGCAAATACCAGACTTGCCAGATAAATAAAAAATTGCTTTGCTGACAGCCTACATAAACCAGCTGAGTAAAATATATCGGTCTACTCTCTGTTCTTTGCATCCCTTCCGATCCCACTTTTGCGGGAGTGACGTATGGAATTAAATTGCATGAGTTTCCTACTAGAGAGCGGCTGCGTGGCGTAACTGACAATAGAAAGTACATTAAAAAATAACTTGTATATATCGGACAATCCAGCGTCTTACCAGCGTTTAAATAGCACTTATTTACAGAAGTCGGGCTTGAGTGTGGGTAGTGCAAGTTTACTTCAGACTTGGGCATACAACTGAACATTTATTTCGTAGCAGCGCACAGTGGCCTTTTTTCAGGATCACCGGCGGTAAATATCGCTATCCCTTCCGATTTGCCTGGAAACTTTGCCAGGTCATGTTTTTAAACTGAAAACGTTTTTGACATTAAAAAAACGAATTTTTAATCTGATTGGTGGCAATAAAAAGGTCAGTGACCTCGATGACCTTTGACCTTTAAATACCGAAAAACGGGGATTGTGGTATCGCCAAACTAAACTGTACTAAAATACAGAGCTGCAAGCGTAATTTGGCAAACATCCGACCCTCCTATCCAAAGTTATGCAAAAAAACCGGACTTTGAGCAATAATATTGCTTAATTTCAAAAGCGGGTAACTTCATTACCCGCAAACCGAATTCCATTAAAAAAGGTGCATTCTGCAGTTAATATCTAGTTGTTTCACCTACAACAATAATTTATTAATAATAATGTGTCTCTATTTTGCGGAAATTCGAATCCAAACTACTCGTAACTTCGTAAGAAATTAAGCATTATTTACACCTCCTCATCAGTGTAATAGAAGTACCCCTTGCACCACAATCCACAGATATTACGCTTATATGTTCAATTACAGAGTACTAGAAGCATAGGTGAAATGACATACACATTAACATTAACATACCGTATAGTCCACGGTTACGTCGGTGGCTAGGAAAACTCAAAACCTTGGCCCTTTCAATCGATCATTGTTCGGCTCAGCGTCATCATAGCGTAACAAAATTTGCATTGATGAATAGCTGAGACTTGCCTCTCTGTGTTGTTGTAAGTATCAAGTCCGTATGACAAATTCTGTGGACGCTGCAACGCTTATAGTGAAAAAAGTCATTTTTTCTGACTAAGTTGGCCTTGGGCGCTGCAGCAGCTGCATCTTTTCACATATAGACATGAAACTTTGTATGAAAGAGAGAGAAAGACTTAAGCTATACAACAATGAAAACCGCTTAACGCTGCAACGCTTGTGAGCTGAGTAATGACCGAAGAAAGGCAAAGGTCCCACTTTTTCTCGCTCTCGCAGCAGTGGAGAGAGAGTGGAACTTGTACAGTGCTGTGCTGCGATAGGCTGACGGGACGAATCGGAGTATGGGATAGGTTGAAAGAAGCGCGGGAGACCGTTCGAACAGACCGACGCTATCGTGGACTACACGGTATTACAGTTACATGGAATAAAGCTTTGGGAAGTATTTTGACGGCAATTTGAAGTTATAATTTTCTTATGGCATTTTAAATTTTGAAATTCGTACATGAGACTTGTGTCCTGTAATACATAAGCTGAAATATTTTCTAAACCAAACGTGCTGAGCGATGACATAATACTGGATTTTACGGTAGTTATTTTAAAATCAGGTAAGTAAAATAAGTATCAGAGTTGGTTATTTGCGATTTAGAGCTTATATTAATACAGCAGTAGTATATGCTCATAGAGGCGCAAGCGTCGAGGTTGCTCCATGACGTCGTGATTTTGAAGTCGGACAACCGTGTACGCCATCTTCCGTTGCTCCGGCTAATCACTGTAACATGCGTTTGCAGCACTTTCCAGAACGTGACAAGTCTAATACATATTTGAGTACAACTCAATTCACCTACGTATCAACTCAGCTAACAGCAACGTAGAAGAAGCATTTCTGCGGCAGTTTAAGCTGCGTTCTCTAAAGCTAAACAAGGTGTAATGGTAATTTAAACAGAGTTATGGTAATTTTTTTTCCAAGTACAGCTTCTTCAGTGGTAAGTACTAATATTTTATTAACTAATTTTTGATATATACTTTTACAACTTCATTCTCGGAAAGGCTTTGTCAAACGTTTAACTCATACGACGCGGTTATATAATTATTTAGTTTCCTTCAGTGATCTATTTAGGTTGAACTCATTTGTGAGTTGTTTTTAATTTTGTGTAATCTAATATTTTTTTCATCTTTCAGGTGTTACTTTTGTTTTTTACTTTCTAGGTGTACAAGTGGTACTTTTCACACCAACATCGTACGGTTTTCCATCTTGATTCTTCTCTAGCAGGTAATGTACTTCATCTCCGTTATGCATTTTAATTTTATATTACAAACCATTTCTTAAGAAATCTTATTTGATTTTGCTTTCTTAACACCAGCAAAAACTTGACCTTTGTGATTTTAAAGTGTGGTGAATTATTTTATGCAGAAATGTCTGCAGCGAACTTTGAAGAGAAGACATTATTAGTGTCAGATTTTATTTCAATCTGCCGAGCGGCAAAGTTATTAGAGGATGAACGGAATGCTTTGCTACAGCTTGTGGAGGAGAGGACTGGGAAAGTGTTATCGGAAGACGGATTCGATTTACTGCTGAAAGATTTTCGTCGCTTCCGATCTCGCTACAAATCTCGGCTGTTGGGACTTCATCGTAAGTTTGACGTATTTGAAAAAAAGTACGCTTCATGGCTTTCCACTCCTATTAATATTGACGAGACTCAGTTCAAGAAGAGTCCTAAGCCCCGTGGTCGGCCCCGTCAAAAATACGAAGAACTAAGTACAAGACAGCAGCGCCACAGAAGAAAAGAGGAACACGATAAGCTGGTGAGCTTGATGAAGGAGTGCACGGTTACCGGAGCTGTTCATGCAGCAGGAACAATTCTGAAATCTAAAGGCAATGAGCAAGCTGCAAAGGTACTTAAAAATCTCCAGACCCCTCGACGAGCTGCAGTTTTTTTGAAAAAACTTGAAGAAAAACCAGGATATACGCCCTATAGCAAGGAGGAGGCCCTTGCTCTTTTAATCAGGCTGAATTTGAGCAAAAAGGGATACATTGCGATGTCTACAGGAGCTCGACAGAGGGGAATAAATTTGTACCCTCCTTACAACACCTTGGATGAAGCTAACGAGGGCCCGGACCGTAATATCTACGTTCCCAAAATTCGGGTTAGTGTTTTTTAGGTTGGGACAGGGTCCAGGGTCACTCATAGAAAAAACAAAGCCCTACAATTTCCTCGTTTCGCAACGGCAGCGCTTCAAAAAATGACCTTAGTTGTAGCTTCCTTGCCTACGCGTCGGATTCTCCCTGTCCCTTCGTCCGCGCTTCTTCAAAGCAGAGATGCGGGAAACGTGCAATTCCTTGCAGAAAACCTATATCTTGTGCATTGCATGTTGTGTCCGTTACATGCACCATCAAACATTCCGGTCAAAACAGCTTAACATTTTTATTTTTCATAATAACTTATAATTAATAATTAATTACTACAATAGTTGTAGTTGTAGCCAGTAACTGTAGAATCAGTACTTGTGAGTGCTATTAATTTAGCCTTGTGTTAATTTTGAACTGCCATTGATTCATGACGACAGAAGAAATCATTGGATAGTCATCAAGCCGCCTATTCAACGTGCAAAACAGCAATTTCCTTTAGGTGAGTTTCAAAAATAATTCATTTGTAGCGAATGCGTAACTAACAATTAAAATGTAGAAATGTTGTAACTTTTTAAACAAACTATCATACTTTGTCCAAGTGTTATTTAACATTTGGATGCAGTCAATCTTGGTTTTCATTTCAGTCGTTATCGAAAGTATCGGCAGTTCAAAAGTAACACAAGGCTAAATTAATAGCATTCACATGTACTGATTCTACAGCTACTGGCTAAACCACAACTATTGTATTAATTAATAACAGAATATTAGTTATTATGCAAAATAAAAATGTTAAGCTGTTTTGACCGGAATGTTTGATGGTGCATGTAACGGACACAACATGCAATGCACAAGATAGGTTTACTGCAAGGAATGTTGCACGTTTCCCGCTTCCCGCATCTCTGCTTTGAAGAAGCGCGGACGAAGGGACAGGGAGGATCCGACGCGTAGGCAAGGAAGCTACAACTAAGGTCATATTTTGAAGCGCTGCCGTTGCGAAGCGAGGAAATTGTAGGGCTTTGTTGTTTCTATGAGTGACCCTGGACCCTGTCCTAACCTAAAAAACACTAACCCGAATTTTGGGAACGTAGATATTACGGTCCGGGCCCTCGTAAGTCTCTTTGCCGCCCTGCAGTTTTACCCACCGTCACTGAAACGTGCGCCGATGTTCCTCTTCATAGCCTTTTGAATCATACGATTTCAAGGATTGTTGCGCTTCAAGAAAACGATATTGACAGTTTTCTACAGTCAACGTCAGAGTAATTCAGTGACAAAACTGTCCACTGTTTGATGCACATTTCTTGGGGATTTGACGGAACCACTGGTCTATAGGAATACAAGCAGCTAGCCACTTCAAAAGGTTTTAGTGACAGCTCCTTAATCGCAACTACTATTATCCCTTTAAAACTTCAGACAGAGAGTGGCGAGACTTTGTGGATTAACCCAACACCTCAGGCTGCACGTTGCTGCAGACCGCCTCGCTTGCAATTCAAGAAAGAAACGGCTGCATTTATCAAGAAAGAAAAACAAGATGTAGACCGAGAAATTGCATATTTACAGCCCATGTCATTCGTAACGTCCTCCGGGAATATGTTGACAGTGAAGGCTGTAATGCATTTAACCGTAATCGATGGCAAGGTACTTTCGGTGATAAGCGGCAAGACATCATTTCAGCGGTGTCCAATTTGCGATTGCTCTCCAAAAGAAATGAATGACATTCAGAAGATTTTGCAATTGCCCCAACCTCCACTGTCTTCACTTCAAAATGGTTTATCTCCTCTTCATTGTTCAATTCGGTGCATGGAATTTCTTCTTCACTTAGCCTACCGTAATGTAGTGGGTGTAAAACAGTGGCGTGTAACCGGGGAGCAAAACATAGCAACAGTGAAAACAAGGAAGCAAGAAATTCAGAAGCAATTTCGTGAAAAGCTTGGACTGAGAATTGACATGCCGAAAGAGGGTGGAAATGGCTCAACAAATGACGGAAATACGGCTAGAAGATTTTTCAACACTGAAAATGTTTCAATTGTTAGCAATATTCTTGGGCTTCCTACGTGGATAATAGCTGATTTTGAAGTTCTCCTCCTTGCAATTAACTGCAGCTTAGCAATTGACGCTGTCAAATTTCAAATGAGCTGGCCAAACGAATTGTTGCAACTTACCCATGGTATTATCTTCCTGTCTCCGTCCATAAGCTCCTCATGCACGGTGCTCAAGTTATAACAGCTTCTGCTTTACCTATTGGTATGCTATCTGAACAAGCTGGAGAGAGTTCTAACAAGTTCTATAAATACGATCGTTTGCACCATGCTAGGCAAATGGGACGTGTAGCGAATCTCACGGATATCTTCAACCGGTCAATGTGCATTTCAGATCCGGTCATTAATCTTTTGTACCTCGACGAGAAAACGAAACTTCTTTCCAGAGCTCCTCTTCCACCTCGAGTTCTGGCACTTCTTCAAGACACAGAGGTAGAGTCTTCGCAATTTTCAGATGCTTCGCTTGCTTTTGAGGAAACCATATTAGAGGAGGAGGATACAGTTAAGTTGGATAACGAAATTCTAGACGAATAATTGAAATGGGAGCGTTTTGTTTCGAGTTACAGTCATTAATAAATTGTAATAGCAGTAGTAGTATTAATAGTTTATTCGCCGATTTGTGGCCGGAGCCCTTACAACGGTTAAAATTCGTTTTCCAAACGCGCAGTCATAGCTTAGTGCAGTGGCAATATCGTAACCATTGAGGTTTTTGCGAGGTGCGATTATTTCTAGTTAAAACTTAGTCATTTATAAACTTTGTGAAGGTTTTTCATGTACTTTTTGCAAAGCACTATAGTCAGATATATAAAGCAGAAATATTTTCTCTGTACCGTTGTTATTGTAGTCATTAGTGTTACGGTATAAGGTTGAAACGCGTAAGGTTAAATAAAAATGGCGAGTGGAAGAAAACATTGTGCACAAAAGCATCAGTTTAAACGTAAGACCTACAAGCATAATTTTGAGGCCTCATCACCACAACGTGTGGAAAGATCGCAACCTACTTGTTTTTAGGTTTGTCAAAGACGGTTGTTGCCTTTAAAATGAGCCATTAAAGATTGAATTCGGTTTGCGGGTTCATGAGTTATCTGCCTTTAAAATTTACCTAATTGAGCATTAAAAAGTTAGTTTTTCTTGTATAACTTGGGATACAGCCAGCGGATTTGAGTCAAATTTTTGACGTAGTTGTTTTTTGCTGTGTATAACACTTTGGCGTTATCAAAATATTAACATGTTGTCAAATTAATGTCAAAGGTCATCGGGGTCAACGACCTATTTATGGCACCGGGGCTCCGCCAAAATCTGATTTAAGTCCCTTTATTTATCTTTCTAACCCGTATTAGCATAAAAAAATGATGTAACATAGTTTGGTTTGTGATAGAGTCCACGTAATTTATTTACCGCCGGCTATCTGAAAAAAAGGCCACTGTGCAGCGTCTTCTGAAATCAGTCAATCATTAGTTACTTTCAATTATCGAAATACAGCAGTTTGGCTTTAAGGAATTATGACGTGTACTACCACCGAATGCCTTTAACCGTTGCTGCAAAATCTTAGTAAAACTCAGGTTTGGCTGTGATCAAACATTTTATTTTTTATTTCCACAATTTTCCGACCAGTACTGGGAGGACGCAATCCAGGTTTTGCACATGCCTGTCTCAAGATTATCGATTTAATTACTTTATAACTGATTTTCCCAACCACGCTATCCTGATGCGCTTATTAATTAATCAGGTTTTCATTAACCGATTTTGAGTGCAAACCCATCGTGCAAGCGTTAGCAGTTAGGCATGAACATAATACATGCCTATATTTTAAATTTAATTAACAGAGCTTTTATTATAAAATTACAAAAACCGGTTGCTACACATGCTTGCAAAAGGATTATTTGATTAACCATATTTTTTTTCACAGTTACCCAAGCCTTACATAATCCTGATGCACTTATTAATTAATCGGCATGTCATTTACGGCTAACACATGTAATCTCATGATTCAGGGGGTTGCAGTTACTATTAGACAAATCGTGCATTAAAAATTTTTTGTATGAAATTTATAATATCTTATAGGCAAATTAAGTTTCAATTACACAACTTACGATGCCTAGAATTAACTTACAGACCCCTTCATTCAAAATATGATCCCAGCTGGGGGACTTATTTAAAATATAATCGCGGCTTTAAGGCAGCACAATGCGGCAACGCTGCATTTTCAGCTGGGAGAGCATAGAATGTATTCTTCTTGATTTCAATGGCTCGGCATGAAAAGGAGGGTGGGGGAACAACATTTGTGGACGGACGTCCACCATATAGCAGGAGAGGAGGAGGCGAAAGGGTGGACGTCTGTCGCGTGTTTCAATTGTCCCATATAGGCTTCCATATTCAGGGTACTTGAGAAGGTACCCTGTTCAGGCACTGGTCACGCCACACAATGTCCCACGGTCCAAATTTTGCAACCAACCTAGACCACGTAGTTTGAGCCGTAGAAGCCTAAATCGATCTAAATAGTCTCAATAAAGTCACCAGAAATGAATCAATACACTATTATTATCATTTTTCTTTGGGTCCCGTAAACCCTAGTACTAACCATATAGTTACTATAGGACCGACCTAAGATTTACGGTACCCAAACCTTTGGGTCCCCTAAACCTTAGGCCTCCCAATCTCCTAATGAGGTGAAGCAATGCGAGCATAAACTGCGATGGGCTGTATGGAATAAGAGACAACTGTAAAGCGCAAGGCGAGGGGACTGCAAGTCTAAAGAATTCAAAACTATTTCTAGTATTACACAGTGTGAGCATAATCCTAAGACCAGATAAGAAATTCTAATTACGTGCCTGAATAGGAGCCGATTTTATTCAAATAAGGGGGCTTCTTTAGTAAGTGAGCTGCAATGGGAAACATAGCAACAGAAATTTAAGTGAGCTACAAGTAGTCGGGTGACATACTTCTAGCAGTAGCAGTTATTGTTCCGAGTAATTTAACCTTACCTAACCCTCACCAAAAATTTAACGTTGTCTATCGTAACCTAACCTTCACTCGCTCAATGAGGCCCTCGTCCTTAGGTCATCGGTCCGCGAAATCTTCTGACCTAAGGCCTCGTGCCTCATTTCGCATCGTTCAGGTCAGGTTACGAAAGCCAACCTTAACGTTTTTGTTGCAGCACCCCGAATAGACTAAGGATTGGAAAATCAGTTGTGTCACCCGACTAGCTATGAAATAGAAAAAATCAAGCGTTTCTGAGGGAACAGCGTAATTGTGTAGCTCACGTACTAAAGAACAGCCCAAATAAGTATGAATTTAAAGCCAAAAGCCTAAAGTTTTGTTAGGTAAAAGTTTCAGTCAGTTCTGTGAAACATGCCGCCCGCCATCACCGCGCAAAAATTGCAGCCGAAATTCCAATGCGCTCCAAGGTTTTTGCAGCATTTCTACAGTTGCGACTTGAAACGCTTCCGTAAGACGCTCGCCCCTGTCTCGAATTCCTTCAGCATAAAGACGTTTTCTTTGTCGTTGAAAGCATCATCTAGAATAACTTTGAACCGCAACAGCCGAATTTGTCTGTAAAAACTAGCGCTAATCACCAAGCCTTTTCGTGGTTGATTTCCGACATTGTGGAAAATTGGCCATTTTTGAATTTCGCGCGCTATGGGATGAAAATGCCATTTGACATTGATGCCATTAGCATAAACCGGAACATTAGACCCTTCTGGACAAGATCCAGGTTACCTCATAACCATCGAGTACATGGTTCCGCCGCTACGGGCCGCGGTAATGAGGGCATAAGTTTATGCTCATAGTGTACTACTATACTACGAGTTAACCTTTTCGATTACTCCCAAAATATTCAGGTCGCCATGGCCTGCATGTTTTGCTCGAAATTAATTTTTGTGCAGTTATTAGTTACCAGCAGCCCGACTCTAAAAATGACCAACTGGCGATTCTTACCATTGTGAAGCGTGGTAAAACCGCTAGCCATGGCAACGGATTTTGATTTGTCTCAGGGTTAAGGCAAATGCTAATGAGCTATAGAACACGTTTGTCTCATTTGCGGTACAGGTGGGTCGAAAAGGTCAAAAATATCAATACGCCGCTCTACCTCCCGTAGCGTGGAGTAAGTTCTATTGGAAAGTTTTGAACCAGTCCACGATTACGGAAGTGTATCAGTACCAACCAAAATTTTGGAAAGGTCTAGTACCACCGCGAGCACTTCCAGAAATACATGCAGGCGGAAATTAGTTAGTCCGTGTACATTTTTCCGAACAGAACCAGTGCGCAAACTAATGTTGAAATTCCATGGCAGCATGCGTGTTTCGACAATATGAATCTACTCCCGCACGTTTCGTTCCGAACTTAATTCCATTCGTGAAACTACTCTATTTGCTATTCTGACTAACTTCATTTAGTATAGATTAATACTGTTAGTAACAATGCTTATTTCTGCCTGTAAATTCTAATTTCTAGTTAGTTGACCAGCCTCGGCTCTCAGACTAGCATGCTAAGTGAATGCTATGAAAGGAACGCAACCCTAAATAGGTTGTTAATTTACTTATAGGTTATTTGTTATTTGCAGTAGGAATTGAGTTACAGCATGCTAGTCTAAAAGCAGAGGCTAGTCAACTAACTACAAATTAGAATTTAAAGATAGAAATAAGCAGTGTCACTAACAGTATTAATCAATACTAAAGTAACTTAGTTCGCATATCAAATAGAGTAGTTTTAGGCTATTTAAAGTTCTCACCAGCCTATTTTGCAAAATATCGGAGCGGGGTTATTGAGTATTACTTTTAAAGATTCCAAAACATTCAATAAAGAAGGTAATGGGGTTTTCGCAACTTCACTGGATTGAAATACGCTAACCACGGTACCCTGGTATAAGTTTCCTTATTCATTGGGCTGGCCAACGAAATTAGAATAAAAATACAAAAGTAATCTGGAGCCTGGAACAGCTTTTAAACTTGCAGTTTTGAAACTTAACAATGAAGCCTGTACGAATTGATGGCTAAAAAATCTCAGAAATTGCAAAAATTCGCACGATTTAAGTGGTTTTTTATTTTTTTTAAGGCGTACATACTTAAAAAGATATTTTTAGATACTTTACCGGTATCGGTTCGGTTTTCCGAAAGCTGTATCGGTATCGAATCGATTTTAAACCGGTACCTGATTTTCTGTTTCGGTATCGGTATTGTATCTATTCGATACCGATACTTTAGATACTGGACCGGTATCTATGTCATTCCCTATTCGTGAGTGATCTTTGCCCGAATATTTGGCAGTCCCCGCCTCCTCGTCTGAGACATCCCCGTACATCTGCGGTTTATCAAATCCGGTGGGTGCGGCAAGGATGAAAATGCCGAATAAATAGAAGGATTATTAATACTGTTGATCCTCATTTTTTCTGCTGTATTATAGTGAAGATTTTTCAGCGGAAAATGTAGATCCACAAATTAAAAACGGCATTACGATTTCAGGAAAATTTATAATGCAGGAACCGTTGTAGTAACTCCTATGCCAGGACACAAGATAGAGCTATGTATTTAACTTATGGGAAAGGAGAAACATTAGAATAGAATTTAGCATTAGCAGTTGAATATAAACGTGCTATGCTTTTTTCGGTTTATCGTCAAGAGCCCATCACTTATTTTGCCCGTGAAGCACTTGATTATGTCAATGTGGCCATTGTACGTACCTCAGGGAAAGGACTAATGTTACTAGATCCAAGCATACATGGGAAGCAAGGATGTCTTCATATCGCGTAGGCGAAAGAAGGTAGTTGCGCGCGCTTGGAATCTATAATACAGAGAAAGCTACTAATACACTGCGGCTAGACCTGAAAAGGGCTTGATTTACTTTAGGAGAAAGTAAAGAGCGAGTGAGAGGGAGGGAGAGAGAGAAAGCGAGAGAAGTGGAAGCAAGAAGAAGAGACGCGGTTTTCTGCGCATGGTCAATCTCGATTGGAACGGAAGGAGCAAGAGGCAGCTCTGCTGTAGAGAATGTGCAGCATGAGAAGGCCAGGGCAGTTTTATGTCGCCATGGGAACATGTGGCAGGAAAGTCAGCATTGACGTGGAATGCAAGAAATGTAGGTGAGTCTGCGATGTAGACTCATAATATGTGTCTGACGAACATTGAGAAAATCCGCATACCTACAGCGAACAAAATATAGTCCTTGTATATTATGTCCCTTAAAGTTGACGTTCTTTGGAATTTATTATTTTGATCAAATGAATCAGTTGAAAGAGCATCTTTATTCTAGCCTTCATGTATCCCTAAGAAAGTTAGCGGAAGGAAAACGGGTAGTAGCAGAGGGGAGAAGGAGAAATAAATTGTTAAATTAAGATACATTCCCATCGCAGCAACCTTAAGCTACATGGTTCCTTGTGAGGGAAACTTTGTCTATTCAAAAGGACTATCATTCCTCTATAACCCAGTGTCTCCTCGACAGCTGTGAAAAGCTACCTCGCAAGAGTTAACAATAGTATGATTTCATTGTAACAACCAAGTATTTTATATTAGACGCGAGCAGAGATAGACATTAGTTCAAACACTTTGCCTTGAAAATTAGAATACAAATCCAGATTTTGGATTCCGCCGTTCCAGTAGCAATTCTCGGTGATTGACTACTATGTGCATGTGTGATTGTAACCATTGGTGCTATCTTTTTGCTGTTCTGAAAACATTAGTTAAAGGTACGCTAGACATAGTTTCCAGTTACGTTTTGAATAGATCATCTACATTGTATCAATTCGAGTTATGTATGGTGTCATGTATATAGTACGTACTTGATTATAGCAATCGTCATTTTCCGACGATTAGCTTGACGCTATAGCATACCTGCGTAATTCAGACGCGAGACAATTTTATCTGTGTTAATGCGGTGGGTGAAAGTTAGTGTACGCTAACAGTTGCGAAAGTGTACTTCGTGCGTAAATAGCTACAGGGTTTTAAACAGAAGATTTAATAACTGAAAGCTCTTGCATAGACGTTGTAATTTCCAAGCATGGCGTAGGACGCTGACGTTGGGGAATGAAGCCCTGCTATCCTGGAATCTGAAAGTATATGTATTCACATACCTCGATATTTTATTTTATTTTCAGGAGGGTTACAAAGGAAGGTGTCAGAGGAGTATCAGGGGTTCTCCAGTTTGTTGTCAAGGAATCCAAGGGATACGGGAGATGGTTTTAATAAATCAATCCACCATTCCAGCCCTATCAATAGTGGGGGCGGTCGAGGGAATGATGATGACCATTACAAGAATACAGCAACTCCACCTCATTCGCCGCATTTTCTCACATCAACCGTGATTAGTATTGAGCCTGCTCATTATAGGGTAAGTTGTATGAGAGTACGTCGGCTGAAGCGCTATTATGTTGTCAGGTGGGGCAGGGGTTAGAATTAGAATACGTGGAATATGAATGGTACAGTTTAATAATACATGGTGTAAATCTTTAAACAATTCAATAATAAGAGTTCAAAATCTTTAAAAAAAATTACAGAGTCTGAGTTTAAGTAGTAGTAATTCAAGCCATCAGCTGGACTACCACTCGACACAAAATTCAGAGTTGCCATCTTCAAGGTCTCCTAGAAATCGTCACAATAGTGGAGGAAGCTCGTTGAGCCGATGCGGATCCCGTGGGAGCACAGCCAGGGAAGCAAATCGAGGAAGTATGAAGGCAATTCCGAGTAGAAATTCCAGTTTCCGCCGGCCAGTAGGTGGGAGTTTGAAGGATTTTAAGGGTCACCCACGACGAAACCGAGGAGGATCAAGCGGAGACCCGTACCTGACAATCAACACGGATGTTTCACCAAGACGAAGCGTCTCACTTCGTAGCTCGAGACATGGACCTTCCGCAAGATCCCCACAGCCTGTAGAAGGAAATCTTCTTCCAGTTGGACTCTACATTGGCTCGGAGAATAGTGTTCATGCAGCTCACGATAGAGGTGATCAAAAGTAAGTTGATTTTCATTTTCTTTAATTGTGTTGTAACAATCTACATAGGTAGCATTTTCGGAGCTTGCTTTTGTTTTGTGCAATTTAAAATGTATATCATCTGCAAAGGGCAATAAAACTGTGCTATGCAAAACATTTTAAATGTTCTCGGGAATCTCTTTTTCTCTAAGAAACTATATCTCTTTTCCAGTAATTTACTAAACTGATTAAATGGGGTTTGTAGGAAATTCAGTCCGTCACCGACAATGTCAACTCACTCTCTGCTGAGCGGCCAGTGGACACCTTTAGAGGTTGGGCTAGAATGGTGGAAGAGAAAGCATAAGCTTCAGTTAGTCCAGCATGAAAACGTTGAGGACAAAGAAGGGACCGGAGCAAAAATACGTTACAACGATGTTGGTAGCATGGAGGATATTAGGGACAGTGACCTATCTGATCTCATCTTCCCTGTCAGCAATGAGGAAACCGAAATTCCCACCATGGAAGTCCAGCCTAACCAAATCAAAGTAAGACAGCAAACAATTAATGATTAACATTAGCTTTAAGATAGTTTATACTTCTCACAAATACGGTATAAAAATATGCCCAGGAATGGACAAATTTAATCAGCAAAGTCGTATATATAACAGGGAAAGTCAAATATTGTAACCGTTATGAAAATCGGTAGTATTTTATACGAACTTCGTTCGTTATCTTGTTGCCGAATAAATGCACAGAGCTACATGGAACACAGCCCAACTAACTATGTTGCGCTGCCACATAAGAATTAGGAAAGCAGAGGCTAAAAGTATTTGCCTGCCGGAAACTGGATTATCCTGGCATTCTCTCTTCACCTGCTGCTTTCTCTCAAAAGCTATTATCAGAAATTAAGAGAATATGGGCAAGTAAATACGAGGAACCGCTTCTTCCTCTCCCAAGGAGAAAAGCAAGAGGGAAATAAAATATGGATTTGGAGCAACTAAAATAGAACGAAACCCACAGTGTGGTAATTTCTCTCTGGAGGGATGAGTGAGAAAAGCGCCTGAACCCGGAAAGCGGCAATAATTTTCTCTGGCTTAGGTGAATGAAAATGAAAGCAAGTATAGCTGTGAAAGCTTCTATAGCCTTTCTTCTCGGCTATTGGTGCGAGGAAGTAATTAGGTATGGGCATGGGGAACAAAATTATGCCTACTCTTGCTCTGCTTGTATTTAGGAATGGCTATAGGATTAAAGAAGAGCATTTTCTCTTCAGAGTTTACCATAATTATTACTGTTGCAGAGCGAAAGGAGCATCTCAAAATAATATTGGTAGCAGGTGGTTGTTGCTTTAGATGACGATGACGGTAGAAGGCTATTTGAGGTTGCTCTGTGAGAGGCTATTCTAGCTATATACGGATTAAGCAGACGCAATAGACATGGTTGAATGTTCCTATCACTTCTAATCGCTAAACTAACATTTCCTTTGTTGTTGTTTTTATGCATACTTCAAATCAATTTATCCATCTGCCATTTATTATCATCTTTTAATTTAGTATTGCTGTAAACGCATCTCTAAAGAGATATTGTAAATTTTTGCAGCAAAACTATGGCGGAATTGCGAAAATAATCAGTAAGCTTGAGCTTGAGATGTTGTGTGAATATATCCTATAACACTGAAACTTTCTTTGCTTAGCAGCACCAATACAGAGCCTTATGGGAGCTAAGGGCGACACTTGAAGAAGAAGACTGGGCATCTGCGAAGAACCCTCCAAAAATGGCGAGGATGCCGGGTGGTCCTTCCTTAAGCCCGACAATTCCGCCTAAAGAGGATACTCAAGCTCTACTGGCATCCGCCTCCTACGCTACGGAGCAATCACCTGGTATGTTAGAATTCCATAAATGTTGCATGCTTAATAAGCACATAGATATTTTGTTCATCAAACCAGGTGTGTTGTAACGACATTTTTCCTCCATAGACCGTGACCCCATGAGCAGCCACACAACTTCTTTTGAGTCAAACACAGAGCCAGCTTTTGACGGTAGCATAGCGGGTGGTGGTGGACATACGGGGCTCAAAGAAGTTTTTCATCATCTCGGACCTACGTCACATGCTAGCCTCATTGCACGTCGGCAAAGCTATAAAAATGTCCTCCAGAATAGAATGAAGAGAGAGCGATCTGCGAATATCATGCACGAAACTGGCAATGGCAACGTGACGGAGACAACGACAAGTTTCGACTCTATTGAGACACAGGAGTCTACATCCACGGACACTAGCAGACTTGAAGCCATCACCACAAGCATCGAGAGCACTGACAATACAGATAGCGCTACTGACACGCACCACCTTCATTATGGAGCACATCACGCTGGGAACATGATGCATTTCCTCTGTGACAGCGGCTACAAGAGTATGGAAAACGGTGGGGGCAGCTGCAGCACTACACAGACGGCCAAAACCTCAAACCAAGGGATCACTAACCCTAGCCATCCTGGTTATGGAAAAAAAGGGCTTCATGGGGCCCGATTGTTATCACATCGCTGTTTAAGTAGCGGTTCTAGCGTGGACACCGGCTCAAACCTTGCAGAAGGGAAAACATTCCTTACAGCCAGTTATAGTAGAAGTAGCTTCAGGACGGTTGGCCAAAGAAATAATGATAATGTGCTCATAAGCGGGGACGTAAACCATATGCAAGTGTTTTTCACTAAAGTTGGACAAACGCCTACGGTACTCCAGTCATCCGTTCCGGTTGGCAACAACGCCGGAACCCAATCTTCCCTCTCTTCTTCTTCGTCCTCTGCCAATACTTGCGCCACTACAATAACGGCTGCTTCGAACCCGAATGTTAGTCGGAAAAGAAGAGATTTTGGTAGATTTGAAAGACACTCCATAGGAAGTTTAGACAGTGTTCATGAACCCTTGGACGAGGAGAGTGGTGGCTCCGCTTGTGAAAGCATCCATACCCGGGTAGGTAGCGTGAAGGGCTCCCTCTTTTACCGTTATTTCCGTAATCCACGATCCAGCTTAGCTTACTACACGCGGGATTATTCGATTGACGAGAAATCTGACCAGTTGTTCCGGGAATTCAGCAGATGTGACCCCAGTTTTGACATTCCTCCCTTTTCATCAACAAGGCAATCCCCTAAGTTGTATTCTAGACGGCATAGCTCAGCAAGGGGAACCGCGTCCTCAGATTTCAGCGGGACAGGAAGAATCCTACCATCTTCCCATCAAACCTCACCTGTACCCACGTCTTATTGCTCTATTACGTCACCAGGAACACAATTTCTTATTTGCAAGGGTTCAGACTCGCAACGCCATCAACCTCAGCTATCTAGTCGGTTAGATCAAGATGATGAAAACCAGTTAATGGCGGAGGCAAGAGGTTTATTGTTACCAAACCTGAGATTCCAAGGTGATGGGGGCCATACTTCGATTCCTATCATAAGAGTCGACGATTCGTAATCGTTAGCTTCGGGTTAATTATATTATACATAGCTTGTTATACACGTTACCTGTTTCAGTATTAGCGAGCAGAAAAAGAATCTACGCAAACGCTATATTGTCATACTCGCATTAGAATGTACAATAGTGTGTGTAGTGATATTTTACCTTGTACGCGAAACAAAATAAGCTCTGTCACGTCGGGTTATCATTTGTCATATGCCAATATGCTCACAGAGACGCACGTCATATCATATCCTCATTTTCTAAAGATTTATGAGCATGAATTATATACTTTCCGAACGCGCAATCTTATAATTAGCTTGAGAATCTGGGATATGAGGAAATTAGGTCGGGGCTTAGTTTAGTTCGAAGGCAGTAATACAAAACGCAGTATAAGGCGTTTTACATGGAAAACAGGTTGTGCAGCATTACCTAGAGGAAGCCTTTATGTTTGTTAAATATATTCACATCAAAAGGGTCCTGTTTGCCAATCGCCATTTGCCAGAATAAGCAGCAGTCAAATTGGGTCCAACACTAGAACCTTCGCGAGAATAGGACAGGACGGAGGAAATATAAGAGTGGGCCCTTATTTCGTCGTTTGCCGTTATGTATACTACAATTATTCCTACAGATTGTACTTCGAAATAACTGAATTTGTTCTAAACGAAATAAGATTTCTTGAGTTGTTGAAATAAGAGTTGCTTACTCATATCTCTTTGATCCGCTGTCTTGCTTACTTGCAACTTTTCTACCTGTGTTGAAATCGAAAGTAAAAAAATCCAGAATTTTCACTTCTGTGAAATGCTTCTCTTGCCATGCTGCTGTGTTAGTCTTTGTGATTTAACCCGCTCTGCAAGATATTTTAATTTTAACACAAGTTTGATCAAACGTTTCTTTGTTGGCTGCGTTTGTAATTTTTCCAATTAGTTGTTAATCGCACATGAAGCAAAATAACGAATAAAAGTTGGTAACTAGCTTTGCAGAATGTTTGTCTAGAAACTTTGTCATGTCCTGGACGGATGGGGCTGAAATTTTGGCTATAAGCCTTTCTCGGCAAGCCGTATAGCTTCAACATAAATTTAATTTTTAATTTTACAGTAAATTGCATCTATCTGCAATTTAGTTGTCATCATTGCATGACGGTAAATGTAGGCCGTAAAAGTATTTACCGAGAATTCTAAGCGAAATTCACAACATTCACAAGAGGGCAACATTCTCACAGTAGATCCTTGTCTAAAGAGTTGTAATTAAGGGGTGGGGCCTGTACAAGGGAACAGTACCTTAGCTGGTAGCCATAGGTGGTTACCGTAAAAAGAGAGATAATAAACTGCACTGGAGTAAAAAAGTGGCAGAGACGTATTTAATTGAGTGGATTCTGTAGAGATTGAAAAAATTAGGCTATGACTTATCATAGTGTGGAGCTATGACTAATCACAGTGTGGAGCTATGACTTATCATAACGCATAATGTAATGTGGAAGGCTTGGGAAGGGTAACTGCGTAGTTGTTGTAGAAGCTCACATACTGGATTTTAAAGGCGGATCAGTATTCCCCCATCTTCCAGAACCCAGGAAACGAATAAAATTATGCTCTCTTTACAGCAAATATGCAATATTCTTGCAATTAATATCCCACAATAAACGATACAATTTATCCACTGAAAAAGCGGCAAGAACCCCTACTTCATAGTACGAAACTCTACAGTTCTTGCCGCTTTTTCAGTGGATAAATTGTATCGTTTATTGTGGGATATTAATTGCAAGAATATTGTATATTTGCTGTAAAGAGAGCATAATTTTATTCTTTTCCTGGGTTCTGGAAGATGGGGGAATACTGATCCGCCTTTTTTGAAAAAGCTAGTTTTTCGAAATTTTTTGCGGTAGTGTTTTTATTTGTGAATTTTTTCTAACTGAAGATTATTGCATTGCTTTGGACGCAAAGAATGTAATGAATAATGTGAACAGGAAAAACGAAACAAACGTAGAGCGAATTCCACTGTTTGTTTACACGTAATATAAGAAACCCCAGGTTTCTTTTTCGAGCTAAAGGGTCTTTTTTTAAACGGCCCAATGGAATCTGCGGTCCCGCATCCGTAAGAAAAGCATTTCACTTCCCGTGCTGCTTCCAGCTGCTTTTCTCAGGTAGAACGTAGAAAAAGTTTCTTGTTTACATGTCCATATCTCAGCTTCAACGCGTCACAGCGTCAAGCTGATTGCATGATTCGATAGCTGTGAATTTAAGCTCTGCTTTAACCTAAATTTTATTTATGTAGGTCAAAGGTTACCGACGCTGCAGCGGTGAAAATCAAATTACCTCGGAAAACTGACTTTTTTCCGTTTAGACGCTGCAGCGTCGGTAAACTTTGACCTGCAGAGATAAAAGTTAATGCAAAGTAGAGCTTGAAGTATCAGCTATCGAACAGTGCAATCAGCTTGACGCTTTGGAGCTGAGAAATCACTGGTGGAAGGAAATGGGAAGTCCGTTCATCCCTCCTGCTCGCTGCAAGGCAGTGCACTGGAAGTGGAAGAAGCGGACGGCGGATTCCCTTTCACTTTTCCTGGACGTAAACTAGCCGGGCGCCGCACATGAAGTTACATAACGCGCAGAGGCTGAAAAATTCGACTGGGCCGTTTAAAAAAAAGACCCTTTATAACTATAGGGTCGCCATTAAGTCGCACATTGGAATCTGCGGTCCCGCACTCATAAGAAAAGCATTTTACGGTTCTCGTGCTGCTCTCAGCTGCTTTTCTCAGGGTGCACAGAAAACGTTTCTTGTTTACATGTCCATATCTCAGCTCCTAAGCGTCACAGCATCAAGCTGACTGCATCATTCGATAGCTGCGACTTTAAGCTTTGCTTTGAATTAACTTTTATCGCTACAGATCAAATGTTACCGACGCTGCAGCGGTGAAAATCAAATTATCTCGGAAAACTGACTTTTTTCCGTTTATGTTTTGCTGCGTTGGTAACCTTTTACCTGTAGGGATAAAAGTTAATGCAAAGTAGAGCTTGAAGTATCAGCTATCGAACAGTGCAATCAGCTTGACGCTTTGGAGCTGAGAAATCACTGGTGGAAGGAAATGGGAAGTCCGTTCATCCCTCCTGCTCGCTGCAAGGCAGTGCACTGGAAGTGGAAGAAGCGGACGGCGGATTCGCTTTCACTTTTCCAGAGGACGTACACTAGTCGCGGCACCGCACGTAAACTTACATTACGGGCGGAGGCTAAAAGATACAACTGTGTGTTTTTAAATGGTAACCCTTTATAAGTGGGGCTTTAATGCATAGAGAGTAGAGGAATATAGGGGGCAAGATAAGAAAGGCCAAGGTTGGTCGAGACTGGAACGATTCAGAATGCTTGTCCATAAGAATCTCATGGGAGTACATACAAAAAGAGAAAGGAAAGTGGGCACGAGCCCTTTCATTTGCGGGTGCTATCTAACAGTACATGCGCTCGCAGCACTACGCGACCGTCGGAACCACCGCAAAATCGCCGTTCATCAATCCTTCATTTTTAACATGGGCAAGATATGAGCCGGAGCTCAAGTAGGCTGAATGCAAGAAAAAGCTAGTAAGTAATATGCGTGATGCAGAGTTCACAGTAGACATGATAATACGAATTTCATGCATTTCAAGTGTGAAATAAGGTCAAGTTGAAAAACGTGTGAAAGTTTGACGAACATTTATTTATACGATAAAATGAGGACTACGCGAGACATTCGTCCACAAAAGACTTCTGAAAGGAAAGTGGGAGAGTAGTTTGATTGAAGGTGAGGAACACCTTCTGGACACTTAAAAATATTACATAAAGCGTATCAAAGTATAAACCACCAGAAGAGGTCAGTATAAAATTATGGCTCGTACCCCAAATGGTAACAATTACAAGAATTTCATTACACGATAAGCTATAAAAATGAATCAGAACGTAGTCATACTGTGCTTACATGATGTCTAAAACTATGATCTGCTTAACTAGTGGAAAACATTCGTGAAACTCCACAGGCCTTTGTCACAGTCAGTGGCTTGTATTTCCATTAGCCACATGGAGATCCGCGTAGGTATCCAGTCCTTTGTATAAAAACTCATACTGAGCCTGTTCAAAAAGAGTGCAAATTTCAGTCCAGCCAGATTACATTCTAATAATAACAGGAAATGGACTTTTTTCTTACCAAATTTTGAAATAAACCTTGTCGCTGCGAGCGTAATTTTCTAACAACGCTGAATACATCAATCCTACTCTCTGTCATCATCTGACGGACAAGAATAGCCAAGGCGACAAATATACAACTTCTATCAGTTCCAGCACTGCAATTGAAACCATTTCAAACTAGTAAATGATTGGGTATTTCCTGCTTGCCGCTAGAGAACACATCAAAATTGCATACCTGCAGTGTACAAGTGTAGGCCCAAATGTTTTGTCTTTGTCCAGGGACTCCATATGCTTGAAAATCTTATCAACTAATTCAACGATGCCGCGAGCACTTTCAGGAACTTCTGATTCGCCAACTGGCCAACCGCTGTACTGAAACTGAGTAACTAGGCAAGATTCATCTCCTTTAATCTTCGTGACGGTGAATTCTCGTTTGTAGTAATAAGGAAAGCTCTCGCTCTGCATATATTTGACTCGATTAAAATCATGTTCTGTTTCCTGGTCCTTTTCAGGCCAGTAACGCAAACATTTTTCTTCTCCTGTTTCCGAAAGCATCACAACGGTACGAATATTGCGTTCAACAATCATGCGCCAAAAATCGCTTACGGTGACGTCCAAAGGATCTTGAGCAATTATGTATTGCTCGCTTTCATCATAGCCCTGTACATAAGACATAGAAAGTATTAAACAAAATGATTTTCACCATTCCCAAATAATGTAATTGCTTTAAAATGGAAGTTTAAACTCCATACATCAATAAATGAGGCATTTATGTATGTGCAAATTTCCTTATTGGGTCGAGGAGTCGGTGACAAGATAACCCGATTTCGATCGTAAGGAATTATATAATCATGCCTATTGCGGTGGCGATTTTCTTCAAGAACTCCAGTACTAAATAATTTTTTATCCTCCACGACCTGTTTTAGACCCTGCAATAACATTAATAACACATCTCACATCATAAATGATAAGCCGATAACATATGAGTACATATTCAATAGCAATGGCTTGCACAACTAACCTCAAATTCTTCTTCCATTAGTGTGACTGTTTTCCCCTCGGCTGTAGACCTTAGTTTTTCTAATGATGGTTTCAAATCTCCTACTGGGATTTCAGTATCGCCGAATAATGCAGCTTCCATCAGTGCTCGGTAGATAAAAATGTATTGTTTCTGCAAAATTATTTAGACAGGAAACATTAAGTCATAATTTCCGGTAAAGTCATGTCTAATGAACAACAATTGTAACTCACCAATGACTGAACTAGGAAATTTCGTTGATGCCTCAGATCCCATATTGTATTGTATATGGAGATTTGACCTTCTTCATTAAGCTGTTGTAGAAGAGAATCTAAAGCCACTAGAGTACCTGTACGACCGACGCCAGCGCTACAGTGAACTAAAATATGGCCTTTTTGCATTTCGTAAACTTCATTGTAGCGTTTAATAAAGCGGATAATTCCGATTGGATACTCCGGGGCTGAGTAGTCCTTCCATACAAGGTAATGAAATTGCTCAACGTCACGCTCTTCTTTGGCCGTTTCTCCTTCAGCTCCATTTAATCTGAGCTTCAGTGTTCGAAGCAAGTAATCTGCCAAATTGAGATACTTAAATGAGTAACGAGGTAAATCATAACTATGGCAATTTTTGTTAAAGTTGATAAAGAGCCTCACCAGAATATCTTTTCTCTGCATGCTTCGTTACACATATATTTCCATAGTCGGCTGAGCCTTCGCTAGGCCAGTACTTATGGCATTTCTGTCTGCTGTTTTCCTCAAGGTTAGTAAGCATAATGATAATATGAACTCGCTGTTCCCAAACCATTCGCCACCAGTCGTTGACTGTAATATCCATTGGTCCTTGGGCACATATGAACTTCTTCCTTTCCTTGTATCCAATAACGATATTAGCGTTGATGTAATCGGATCCACCATCAACTTTTGATAGCTTTACACGGGTTTGGTCATAAGCCCGAATATCAGGAAACCGATTTTTGCTAATATTTTCATCTGTTGCTTTAGTAGTTCTATCTGGAAATTGATCTGGGAGGTCCTGTACAACAACAAAGAAACGTCAAGAAATCGAACAGGGCGAACAGCCAGTACAGCATTATTCCCGTAATCAGTTTCCTGTAGGCAACTCACTTCGAATTCCTTCTGAAATCCAGCATCTGAGCTCTCATGCCGTTCCAAGTATGCCGCAACCAACTGATCCTTGGGAATAGGAGGTCTGTTAGGTTGATGTATGCGGATGGGAATCTGGCCTAGCAGCCGTCTCCAACACTCGCTGCCCCAACCCGGAAATAATCTGTATTCCTCCCCAGGTTCTTTCCGCCTCCAGCGCATTACACATAGAAGGGTCGCAAATACTGCAAGAAGGGTGATGACCAGCAACCCAATGACCTTAGCACCTAATTGTTCTACTGCTTTCTCCCCACTCATTACCGTTTCTTCTCGTGCCAGCAGTGGAGGAAAATACTTGCTGGTTGATGTGAGTACTTGATTCTGAAAAGCGTCTCTTTTTATGACTGCAATGAAACAATTAAACGATAGCCGTATAAATGCCCAATGCACGGACGTAACTCTTAATCTGAGGAAAGAGCGATTCTAACCTGTATGTGCAACCACGAATCCCGTGTATACACTGCCTGAGTCCAAGGGCCCGTCTCTTACTAAATCAGGGTTGAACGAAGTTGTTGACGCAGCATGCCGTTTACGATGTTTCTTAACTACGCCTGTAGCTCCGGGGAAATGCTTCGATGTTCTATAGGAACCAGTGATGCCAGGATTATCTGGCCAGCAGGCATGACAGGCAGAGGGAGTGTCACCAGCTCCTATGTCTTCGTCACCAATATTGATTCGTAATGCCTTAAGATTCTTCCAAGCAGTTAATCTATAATCCAAGGCCACAGTGAACAAAATAGTTTGCAAACGGTTTAAAATTTATGAAAACGTACCCGCAACACTTTTATAAGTACTCACCTATTCGAGTCAAATATTTCAGCCACATAAGCTCCCTCAGTTTCTAAATTATTATGAGCTACTTCGTATGAGGTAAGCTTTTCGCTCATTTGTCCGGGCGGCGGCAGTTTGTCAACACTCAAATTTTTTGGTAAACGTACAATCACAACACGCAAGCAACAGATTGATCCATTCCGCTGAGAAATAGGAGGCAATGTGACTCTAAATAAAATTTTGCCACTTTCCTTGTGCGTCAGCCAACTGACTTTATTCAGCTCTTCCGGGCTTGGGGGAGCAACAGGCGTTGTGCAAGTAGCCTCTCCAGGCGCTCCACACTGCTTTGACTCAGTTATGGCACATACTCTACAGCGACACAGAATTTAATATTATTACAATCATTAGTAAAGCATGATGACAAACCGATATTTCAACGGAATGTTATCGAATCATGCCTCATTTCCGGTATATATCAGTAGCACAACCGCAATGATAAATCTAAGGAAATCGAACAGTGGACAGGAATAACAACCCTGACAGTGAGAGTTACTGTAACTTGGTTATACAAGCTTAAATCAGACATGACAAGCAATACTTACCGAATGATGAAATTTGTATTTGGTGGTTGGTTGATAAAGTCGATTTTCATAGGTTTGTTAACTGTTACAAACTTCTGTTGTGGCGGCAAATCTTCCTTCGTAATGTTCCCGAATGGATTTATATATTGAGCAGCTCCTTTCAAGGTAATTAAATATTCGATAATTTGCCCTCTTGGATCTCGCGGTTTATCCCAAGTAGATTGTATGGTTGCGGAGTCAACATTGCATTTAACATTCAGCGGTTCACTGGATGTACCATCCATTGTCGTGGCATTTTGCAATGGAGAAAGCCCATCACAGTTTTGTGTATACTCTGAACACGCTTGAACCTTCAGAAAATTATTAGAATATTTTAACTACCTTTAATCATAAGCGTCTAGACAAACGAATCTGTATTCACCTGAAAGGAGTAAGACGTTCTAGGGCTTAGCCCTTCCGCAATATAAGAATCTCCGTAGGCAGTTCTAGTTTTGTTTTTTCCAAGGGGATCGTGAAGAATAACTCTGTAGTAATGATAGTATTCCTGACTTGGCGGTATATTCCAGCCTAAACTGACAGAAGTTGGAGATATGCCCTTCACTTGAACTACAGGGACGAAACTCGGATCTACAGTAGACAAGATATGATCTCAAAGATTTTCCGGCGGCCGTTGTGCAAATAATTGAGCACTTGTTAAATTCAATATTCTTATGCAGTCACTCACCTTTATTGAGCGTCCGCACTTGGTCAGAGCGTGTATTCTCACTTTTACCATATCGATTCCTGCCGATAATTGTGAAGTCTTTGTACTGCGTGTTGGCTTCCAAAGTTTTGAGTACGTAGCGATCAGTTATCTCCTGTATATCTACCATATTTCTTCGATTCGTCTCCGTACCCTCCGTAAACTGCGATTTGGAGCACCACATTATTTACACATATTTAGCAAACCCCAGTCTCTCAAAACTTAGTTTCATTTTAACCTACTTCTAGGGTAAGATCAGTCAAGTTTGAATTCCTATCGTTCAGAGTCCAATTCAGAAATATTTCAGATTTCCCAACCGGCCGAATTACGTCAAAGAGGACGATAGGTGGACCTGGAATATGAATCTTGCACTATACTATCCTCCATTCACCGTCAAAATATCGGCTCAATCTGATACACTACGCAAATAAAAAAAAGGCTAACCGTAGACACGAACAAAAATGCCTTTGGGTTGTACATCCTCTGAATGACAGAAATAGGTTCCATTGTCACTGTCTGAGATGTTGGATATCCGTATAATTGATTCTCTTTGGGTTATATTTGAGATTCCATGTGCGATAGTTACAAAAGATGAGTTTTGTAAGTAGCCATCCTTAAACTTCCACCAAATATCGGAATGAAGCGGATAGCCGGTGACTTTGCATGTGACGATGACTTCAGCGCCCAATGTTGTGTTTTCGGATACTGTTAAATCGATGTCTGCCGACACTGCGGAAATCCGGATAACGAAAGAACATTATCTCAGATCTCCAGTACGAAAAAATGCTGGAGAGTTATTTGTAGCTTTCATTAAAGCATTTCTTGACTTACAATCAACAGAAACGAATCTTGTCCGGTTCCATCCTTCTGAGTGACAGACGTAGGAGTTATAATGACTTAGTGACAAATTTATGAATTCAAGGGTAGCGATTTTCCCTTTTTGGTTGTAGCCATCGTAGAGTTTAATGCCTTCAGAAGCTGCCTCAGTTGCTGTTAAATTCAGCCCATTACGTGACCACCAAAGGCTTGTATCATTAGACTCCGCACTGCAAGTCAAATTGAAGGGTTTCCCCAACTCAGGTGGAACATTTTCGTAAATATCATATTTAGGGCTAGCTTCTGAAAACAACAAAAACCACACGCATCATTTCAGACCTTAGTTAAACGCATTATTCATAGGTAAATTTTGGGAAAGAAAGAATGGCACAACAATCGTCTTACGTGCAGAGGATATCAAGGATACGAACAAGATGGATATACGTATTGAAATAAGTAATGAAGCACTTAAGCACGTCAGCTGTTGATGTAAGAATCTCAGTTTATCCGACGAAGGCATACTTAAGAGCGATGTAAAATTGAACCTACAATACCAGTGAGTCTCCCTGCAAGATTATTCTTTCTCACAATACTATCATCGAGTCCGGCGACTACTGAACTCCAGGAGTTCACGTCATAACAACCTTTTGACGCATTTCAAATATAGCAGCACATACTGCTCATGCACTATTCACAGCTTAACTTGCTGGAAAAGATAACTCAACACTTTAATTAGTCAATATCAATAGCCACAATTACACCTTTAGTTTTATACTCGGAAGGTACAGATGCTGCGCTCATGTGTCACTTGAATCACATAAAGATAAGATTTCAATCTATCGTCTTTATTTGATGCATGTTGCTAGGAGTGATGGTCCAGGCTGTTACATGTCTTTTGCATTTAGATTGCAGATAATCCAACTATCCTTCAGGGTTATAGCAGCTTCTCCTGACCAGACAAAGTATTCCCATTTTTCTGCTTCTTTCAAAAGGAAAACCAATTGTAAGATCAAGAACTGCAATCGGAATACAAAATAGTGTTCTTATACACAAAACGGTTAAACCAATAATCATCTACTCCTTCATGAAATAAAAATAACTGGTAGATACAAGTCCATAATAGTAGAACAGATGAGCCATTGACCAAATAATTTGTCCGTCTACCGGCGAATATGAACATATTTTGGTCAAATTTCTTCAGTGTCAGTAAACCTTGCGACCTACTGCTGCTTCCAATAAAATTATTTTATAATGCTGGCAAGGTCAAGATCACTTACTGCTGTCGTGATGATTGAGGAAAGCGATGTTAAGAGAAGTGAAAATAGCGTCAAGATGAATTTCAAGGGTTTGTGATCTTACGAAATTAGTAATAAAGATATATGTAATTTTCCAGTTTGATAGACAGGAAAAGTCAAAGATGTAAAAAGTAACCTACAGATAAATAGAACTTAACTTTTTCAAAATGGAAATGACAGGGAGGACTGAAAAACGGACTGGAAAGGCAGACCTGTCCTGTAATGTATAATACTATCTATTAATGTTTTGACTGCAATATTTTCAGTGGATTGGTGGTGAGCGGGAGGAGTGCGAAAATTTGTCTCCAAGGAATTTTTCTCTTGACGGGCCTCCGGTCTGTGAAGTTATCCGACGTCGGTCCATACACAGTAGTTTACTAGCAATCGCGTTCTTTATGCTACGCTATATATCATTCTCCTCGTTCGTTTCATCGTTCCTACTATGTAGGGCTTTTGGCCACCGCGTTCAGTTTGAATGCAAAGAGATTGAGCGGGCTATGTATGATTTCAAGGATTATTGCTGACTATTTACGTTTATTTTTTTTAGAAGAATATTCTAAAGTGAATCAAGAAACTGTCTTCGCCCATGATGACAGGCTAAAAAGGTGGTCGTTCATGCAGTTTGTGCCACTATTGGAGTCGTAGGTAGCCATAGCTAGTCCATTTATCCAAGATAAGAACATCCAAATCAGATGCTAGCTATTCTTAGCTCAGCATTTCCAGAACGTGCATATGTTCCTAAACATAATAAAACTCTACGGAGTAAGAATGGGTAAAGCATGTCCTCCATGGGTAAAGCAGCATCTCAACAACAAGAGCGGATTCTCACGGATTCAAAAGATTCCAAAAGTTTTCAAACATAGAGTAAGTCATCTTAAGCTATATAACTGCTTCCTGTTGTCGTTCAGGTTCCATCATATCCTCTGAAACTGAAGCAGTGTAAGGATGGTGGAGCTCCATGGAACCATCACTTCTACTCATGCCTGTTTCATACCATCTCCATCTATACCTTCGGGAATCCTTCAGCTTAAGCCTTCTTTTTCAACCCTCACAGTAAGTTTCGTGGAGCAAGGAAACAATCCTGGCGTTACTTCCACCTCCGGGTCCGGGATATGGGCTCTGCTATGGAAGCCCATTTGGGACAATTCACCAGCACACAACACCCCTTGTGTGTTCGCTCCCGCTCCTCACCATTTCACACAACACCCCTTGTGTGTTTGCTCCCGCTCCTCACCATTTCACACAACACCCCTTGTGTGTTCGCTCCCGCTGCTCACCATTCCACATGCCCTGTTGTAGAAAGTACCTACCCCCTCCACCCCGAGCCATTGAAATCCCCGGGAAGACTCTCTATGTCTCTCAAATTGAAAATGCAGTGTTGCCACGCTGCACACCTGATGCTATTTAATTAATGTCCGAGTCAAATGAGCTATTTATGAGACCGATCAAGAATTCGCTGGTCTAATAATTTATGTTGTAGTGATCGTGTGGAATTTCCATCCTGCTGCCAAGTTTAAATAATTAAATGATCAGTGAAATATTTTTTTGTTACTGCTTCCACTGGTATAATAAATCATCAATCAAACCCCATTATATCAAACCCCATTATAAAAAAAATATTCGAATATCATCAAAATTTATGTAAAGTTTGGCTCCCTTTTGCACAAAAAGTACTCTATAGATTTCGATAAGACTTGATTCATTAGAAAGCCAAACTTTCAGAATCGATTTTACACTCTAACGTTAAACAGCTGCATTTCATCAACGTGTCTTTAATTGCAATTAACGATCGGATGATTACTAGCTGCTGCCGCCAAAATGTCAATGCAACGTAATCAATTGTTCGTGTTACCTGGGTTATAAACGGAACCGCTAATTCTAAAAAACAATTACGGCAACGCAAGAATCGAAAATTAGAATTTAAACAACTGTTATTGCAACAATTTTTTATCAGCGGGTTAGATTATTGCGTTGAAGTCAGGGATTTGATTATATAACTGATTTCATGCAAAGTTTAAGGTCTTTAAATCCAACGCGCGATTTACACGGAATTCCAAAACGTTTTGTTAATGGCTTGGCGGATTGGTAAGTATCACATGGGCAGCATCGCGTGATTCAACGAGCTTATGCGCCACATGGTTTGATGTATTTTATACTGTAAGATCTAATGCATGGAAAGGTTGTAATCCCGTGATTTGTTCAATTAATTAGCCTGAAACTGAAATATTGTGGTCGCATTATGCTACAATTGCGAAATTAGCTGTTCGATTTCTAACAGGATGAGTATATTGGGAATACTTGAAACTGAAGGCCTCAGTCTGAGGCACCAAAAGTAATTGAATTATATAGGTAGTAAGATTTTGTTAATCATACGTAATGTGGTGAACAAAAAATCTTCCCCTGGGGGAAAAATTGAGTATGCTCGCCCACCGAAAATGGAAGCTTTTCATACAATATCCGTGGGAGAGACGAGTCGGGCGAAATTTGTCGGGGAAGAATCTTTCCCCCAGGAGAAGACAGTAAGCCGAAAAAATATACATCGGGAAAAAAATTGAGTAGTCTCTCCCACTGAAAAGGGTGAAAGCTGGGTGTTATTACGGGCTCTTACTACATTTATGGAAATCAAGATAGAGAAAGGTGCACCCTTTCAAACATATGATTAAAATGTCATAAACTGTGCGTCTGGACCTTTAATGAGTTGTTATAGCTTATAATCTCCTACATTTTCGTGAAACCGATAATCCCCACTAATCCCGGGTTTAGTTGAGTTCATGGGTTGGCTTTGATTATCGTTATCATTAACTCCTTTATAATCACTTCCCTTTTAAGAAGGAAAAAGAGTTCCAATAGTATAAACATTGAAGTTTTTTTGCATTGTCGCGGAAATGTAAGATCCAAAATCAGCAATCTAAACTGAATCAACTTTTATGACAATCCAGAAAAATTACACCATGCAATTTGCACGCCGGGCGTTGTCTAGTTAATTAATAATCCTGCAATCAATCTAGTAGCCTGGTGCATAAATCAAATTTCGGATTCTATAACTATTTATGAATATAATCATCATGCTCGTAAAACTGTAGCGTTTCTAAAGCATTCTTAATTATGTAATAATTATATCTCACAAACCCTTGCTCTCCTTCCATTCCACCGTATGCTCCCGCGTTCGCTCCGTTTATCTGCATGCTTCTGCGTTCGCTCCATTTATCCGCATACTTCCGCGTTCGCTCCATTCATCCGCATACTTCCGCGTTTGCTCCATGTATCCGAATGCTTCTGTGCTGGTTCCGTTCCTCCCACGATCGTACATACTTGCTCCATACCAACTCGTAGAATCAACAGTTTCAAGCCTACTGCAGCCTATCCACAATATTTTATGCATGTATTTTATGCATGTATGTATTTCATGCATGTATGTATTTTATGCATGTACGTATTTTATGTATGTATGTATTTTATGCATGCATGTGGATTCTTCGATGGTTTTAGCCCTTTCACTTTGTCGGAAACGGATTACAGTTACTATGAGTATCGATTTTAGATCTCTAAACCTTAAGTTGCATTTAGGTGGCAACCTCCATAACCGACTCTGATTGTGAGAAGTATTTCCCCATTTCCACATTTGTAGCTTTACTGCATATTACGAATTAATTTTGCACGTTGGGTAAATCCCTTCCGACAATGATTGCAGACGTGTGGACGCTTACCTATATCACAAAAGCAAACATAAACAAATTCTGAAACCCCAACTTCAAAATGATTTTCCCATTGGTAAGGACGTACCCGTATGAGCCCGTAAATGGCATTCATAGTGTGGCTTGGTACTGAAACCTTTCCCACGTAGTGCACCCTTGAATGGCTCATCTCCTGTTTGACAAAATTCATGATACTTGCTATGGGCCTTCGTCTTAAATTTTTTAATGAAAACGTCGCATTGACAAAGAGTAGGGACCCCTAAACGTAAATGAAGCAATGAAACCAGAATAAAATGAAGCGTTAAAAAATTGACTACACACATCATAAGATAGCTTACCACCAAGCACTATTATATGATTTCGTATTGGTAATGGCTTCTGTTTCATCTTTACAATACCTGATGTCTTCTCGGAAACTGCTTCATTGAAGAGTTGAGTCGCAACCAAAGGATCGACGGACTCAAACCTTGTCTGATTCTGAACTGTCGCTACTATAAAAAAAATTAAGGCGACACGGAATTAAAAGCTCTGCTTGACGATACATGTCCCTCCAACATAGCTTGTCCATTGTCGCTCGGTGCCATTGAATTAAATAAATTTGAAGTTTCCCCGGCGAAATGAAATTACACTTAACTCTGGCCCATTCATTTGGCCAAGTTTAGCTGTCAAAGCGCTTTAGTTGATAACAGATTCAAATTATTGACCGTTGTATACGCATTTGCTTCGATGCTGCTACTCTCGTACAATTGGATATCCGTGGGGCAGCGCAAGTTCAAACGTCATCGAGAATGGTAGGAGTAAATTAGGTTGCCAGTAGATGGCAGAAGTTTATTACACTTATTGTAGGTGCTAAGCATCGACTGTCTTAATATAAATTTTTTAATCTGGGAATAACTATTTGGTTTTCGAAAAGGTAAAGACGCAAAGTCTGGAGTTCAGTGAAAACATTTTTAACCGTTTACTTTTTAACATTTTTCAAATAATCCGGAATCTATAGGGGGAAGGGTTCAGGTGGAAATTGAAACTGAAGGTTATACTACTGCTCATTCCTTGTAGTCTCTTGAACCAAAAGATTCGAAAGAACTGATACGGCAAAAAAACGTCTTTAAGCTTTGTGTTACATTCAGGATCACGCAGTCCGAAATAGCAGGTGGAGGGAATTTACTAGATTTCAATAAAATAATATTATTTTTTGTCGATAATCTTAATAAGACATGAGCACAACCAAAATATCTGTCCGTACAACCAATATCTACGAAGTTGTTAAAGTTTCCGCTTGAAAAATTGACCAAGATATCTTGCTTCCTTAGAGCCTGCGCTTATATTGCAGATAGGGCAATACAAGCGGTGAAGTATTTACCTACGATGTAAATCATAGCTTGTAGGTTTCAAATGCTATGTACATACTGGCCCGTTTATATTGTCCTATCTGTAATATAAGCGCAGGCTCTAAGGAGGCTAGATAGATTTTTCAAACGGATAATTTAATAACTTCGTTGATATTGGTTGGAAAGAACCCGAAAATTTTCATGTGCCCATTCTTGACGAAGTTCTATAAATTTAATCCACTAAAAATAATATTATTTTTAGAGTTCCAGTAAATTCCCTTACCTGCTATATAACTTTTTTACATCTCGAAGTAATCCACAAAGTATCTGGATTTATTTCCTTAACCTAAAGTGCAGGATCTTCATGGTATGCAAACCCATCGCCCCTACCCCAATTTGTGGAAAATAATACCGTTTAGGGTGTGTTGTTGGAAAGTATAAGGATCTGCTACGGAAATAAAGGATTCAAACTGGTCTCGTAAATTCGACATGTAAGTGAAATCGGACTTGATGTTCGCAAACATTTTTGCAAATTGCCTTCTTCTCCTATCTTCCGCTCACAACTTCAAATTTGTCGCCATGTAAGAAAATTAAGCTTCATTTGGCTACCAGCACGTCACGTCATTGGTGAATTACTAGCCCACGATCTGGTAGTGAAAACCTATGCATGAAAAAAAGCCTTTGGAAACGACAAGGTCTCAATTAGTTTGATAAGGAAATTCAGTTATAGCAGATACTAGTTTCCTGGGAAACTGATATCTGCCGTTTGCACATATGCGGTGATGTCTTCGTGAGCCGATCTGTAGTGCGTATAACAGGTTACCATTTTAATTCGCACATTGGAATCTGCAGTCCCGGTTCTCAGGGAGCACAGAAATAGTTTATTGTTCATATGTCCTTATCTCAGCTTCTAACCATATAATATTTACCATTTATAACTGTAGGTCAAAGGTTACCGACGCCGCAGCGGTGAAAATCAAAAGCCCTCGGAAAACAGAATTTTTTGGTGCATATGCTGCAGCGTCGGCAACCTTTGACCTGTAGGGATAAAAGTTGATGCAAAGCAGGCTAGGAATTCACCAATGCGCTAAGCAGTTGCTTAGACGGGAAATTTGGTAAGCAAATTTGTCGTCTTAGATACATCTTAGACTGTTTGGCTGTTTAGATCTAAGTTTTTGCTTAGTTCAATCTAAGTTCCCTCTAAGTTGATGTTTAAGCAACACAATTCCTATTGTTATTGATGCGATTAGCTACGTCTTAGCTGTGGCTTAGCTGCGGCTAAGCTTTGGCTTAGTTCAGTCTAAGATTTTCGCGCTTCCCATATAAGATTTTGCTTAGTTTGATCGAAGCAACAAAACTTGCTTAGTTACCAACTGAGCAAGTTTTTCTTCTAAGCAACTGCTTAGCATATTGGTGAATCCGGGCCAAGAGCTTACAGTCTTCTCTTAGGAGTTAAGAAATCGATGGTGGAAGGAAAGTCAAAGTCCGGCCAGGCACTGGACTGGAAGCGGAAGAAGCGGACGGTGGATCCGTTTCACTTTTCCTGGACGTACACTAGCTGCGGCACCTCACATTAACTTACATTACGTACGGATACTAAGATTCTACTGTGCATTTTAAAATGGTAACCCTTTAGATTGGAGTGCAAGGGCCAGTATGGTTACGATCAGATTATGGGAACAGGTAAAAGGTTCGGAAAGGCAAAGGCGAATAGCATTCATGTGAAGGTGAAAGCATATTTACGAACGGAGGGAACGTGTCGATGTGCCCTATGTAATGTGCATGCGGCCAGCTATATTTGATTTGCGGAATTTTTGCTACATAACGAGCTCTTGCATACATCCCTGCATGGTCTGCTATGTGTAGCATGTCATTTACAAGTGCTATTGGTCATCTTCAACTGCCTTTAATAGTACCTTATCGCTTACGCTTGCATTGACTTCCTTTGGCTGCAAAGATAGCAATTCTAAATGCAAGTTTAGGTACTCTACCAAAGTAAGTCAATTTGTAAAAAATAATTCATAAGTCTGTAACGGCCAGTTTCTCATCTCGAAAACAAGTGGCCAATCTGAAAGGAAGCTCATAGCAGAAGCTTTCATTTGGAGACGCAAAAATTGTAATACTATCTTCTAGAGGGATGTAACTATTGGTGATGAGGAAAACATAGTTTGCCAACACATGTTAATCTGCAAATAAAGGATTGCATTGAAGGCAGTGATGCAAGCATACATGAAACAGCAAACCGGTTAACTCATGAACTTTGCACCATGTTCTCAACTTTCTTTTGGAGCATATCAACCACACCGATTTCGGGTACCAAACGAATTTTCGAAATGATTCCGTCCGCCGTCAACGTTGCATATTTTGAGAAAAAATTGATGCCAGACGTTAGGATGTATCTGCATTAACAAAGGTAAGCGGGTATTGTGCAACACGGATCGAAAAGTAGTTATAAAATAATCGTTCTCCGTCACGTATAGGTGCCTTAGAAGCATCTTTCCAACCTCAATGTGATTCAAACCTGGACCAACTGGTTTCCCAAGCAACTCAGGCATTAGGCTGATCACTTCAACGGGCTGCTGAACTTATAAAAAAATATCTCAGATAGTTCAGGCAAATTCGTAAAGAAACGTTTTGCATCTATTACAAATTACCTGTCTCCATATGCTCCGTTGGACTAACCCTGGAATCAAGGAAATGGGAAGGAATCTCTATCCTGCAGCCCGTCTTTTTCTTTCATTATAGCTGCAACAAGTACAGCATCCAGGGTTACCATAGGACCCCCCCCCCCCCATGTAGAACGGAATTGATGAGACAATTAACTATCGCATCCACAAGCATTCAGTAGTGTTTGGCTGCAATCGGTACCAACCAATAGCTCTTTCGAAAACAGGAAATGTTTCTCCATCTAAATCGTAGTTGGCGTCTTGATCGTAAGAATTCTTTGCGTAAGGTGGTTCCAGCTATCTTTTTCGATGATGTGCCCAAAGGCTGAAATATTATTATAAGTCACTCTGAATGAAAACCCTTATTGTACATTGTGATTAATAAGGGGTGGAAAAAGTTTTACCCGACTCGGCTGCAAATCGTATGCTGCAAGCATCCAAAACATCTACTTGGTCAGCTGAGTTTAGGTAGAACAACTTTTCTAAAAAGTCGCTGACGTCCATTGCCTTTTGGATTGCCACAAAGGGTAGATAGGTATTCCTCAGCGCAAAGTCGTTGAATTTCTCTATACATTACGCTGTAATCATCATGATTACAATTATTGAGAGAAGACAGGTAAGACATAGAAGACTTTAAGCTTGAGGACGAAAAGTATATGTCATACCGGTATGGATTTTAATGGTGTAATAATGGTTCTTAATACATCAGTGTTTTCAATGCCAAATTTACTAATACCAGTAACTGAAGGCTCAGCGGCAGCAACAGCATTTAAATCATCTAAGTACTTTTTAATCTCTCGTTATTTGCATATAAATCTAGTTACTTCGAGGGTTCCGCAAGCCCAGCACATAAGATCCCTGACGATTGTAAGGCATGAAAATTCGATTTAAGGCTGCATTTCGTATTTGTGGTTCAACTAGAACAACAAGCCCCAGGTTCTATTAACCACTGAGAATTGTTTTATCATATCGCCCCACATTAATTTTTGCTTTAAAAGATAAGAACAAACTAGTGCCATCGTACTACATGTAACGGATTCTAAGGCAGAATAAACACGCCCACCGCTAATAGGGATAAATTTCCGAAAGTATGTGACGTAAAAATTACATGTGTCTTAAATAATTCCACTTCAGAGCTTCGTGACAAACCTTTGTATATGCGCTTCGTTGCAAAGTTTCATTCTTGACGGGCAGAGAGATTTATTTCGACCCTTCAAAGAATGCACAAAAAAACGATCAAATGTGACGACATTTCATTTTAACTAAAACTCTTTCGCAGATCATGATGGTGCCTTGATGCAACTTGAACAATGCCAGCTGATTCGCTTCTGTGTTACACTAAGTAAGTAACTGCTTGGGGTTTTTAATTGCATCGTACCATTTTAGAACCGTTTTTTCCCCGGTAGTGAGGAAAATGAGCCAGATGGAGATACATGAGAAAATATCGACAGTATTAAATTAGCCAACGGAGTCTTTGTACCGCGTATTTACGGTTGAAAAAGATGCACATTTATGTCCAGGATAATTGCTTGTCGAATTGCCGGTGGTCTTTTAGGGTCTCTAACTTATGACACAATGGTATTACATTACAAATACATGTCATTAAACGCGAAACAACTTAAAAATTATTTGCCTTACTGAAGAGTATTTTTGATTTCACAAAAACATATGATAAGCTACACTTCACAATTATATAATCAGCGATTTTGGCATATGCTACAGCGTCTTACTCTGCTAGCTCTGAAGGATTCCACAGAATACTTGGTATTTAAGTCATTGACATTCTCCATGCGAATTTTGACAATCGCTAACACATGCTCAAACAAGTGCCAGAACATGTCTTTAGACATAAACTTCCCTTAAGGAATACTGAATGATGTAGCAAGCGTCATTTCCGTCCCATTGAACCTTGGAACCTGTAATACCTGTGTTACTGCCTCGATGAGCTTTTTTTATTCCATCACTCAAGTCGCACCAAATTATGCACATTCCCGTGTTCCATGGTTTAATATCATGTCCTGTGGTCATTAGTATATCGAATATGTTATGATTTTTATGTGTTCCATCCACTGTTTTCTTAAGCCTCCTTTTTTAATTCCATAATTTTTTATGCTCACCTTTGGCAATAACTATTCAAACTGTACTATTAAATCAACTTCTTTTTAATTTTAAATTACAATGACTAAATTCGTTAAACACAACTGCATTGCTAGTCACTCAATCAACAACTGCAGGAACTTGGTTTTTACTTGTGTTCTAACTAGTGGGTAGAGGTCAACGAAAACATAACGTTCCTTAGTAGAAAAGCATATTCAGGATAGGCTGCAGAAACGCTGCAGTTTTATGAGCATGATTATTTTATCCATGAATAGTTATAGAATCCGAAATTTTAGCACCAGGCTACTGGATTGATTGTATGATTATTAATTAATTTATTATACCAGTGGAAGCAGGATAAGAAACTTGGCAGCAGGATGGAAATTCCACACGATCACTACAACATAAATTATTAGGCCAGCAAATTCTTGATCGGTCTCGTAAATAGCTCATTGGACTCGAAATTAATTAAATAGTATCAGGTGTGCAGCGTAGCAACACTTCATTTTCAATTTGAGAGACATAGAGTCTTGCCGGGGATTTCAATGGCTCGGGGTGGAGGGGGTAGGCACTTTCTACAACAGGGCATGTGGTATGGTGAGGAGCGGGAGCGAACACACAAGGGGTGTTGTGGGCTGTTGAATTGTCCCACATGGGCTTCCATACTCTGCTCTGGTCTTAGACTCCACCAAGTCGCTTGCAAACGTATTCTAAACGGCGAGCTGAGGGGGAATTGGGGAATGAAGGAAAATAGAGAGAGAGAGAATGGGGTGAGATTTAAGCTGTAACTCTCTACGGGGGATACATCTTGTCCGGTAATTCGAATGCGTTCGCTCTCTCGGTTTCTTTGCTTTGTATATAAGCTGCATCTAGGCAAGGAGACTTTCACTTGGTATACATGGACTAAAGTGAGAGGTAGGCTATGAGACTCTCACTTGTTACACGTGGACTAAAGTGAGAGGTAGGCAAGGAGACTCTCACTTGGTGTATTTGGACTTAGAATGAGAGGCAAGTCTCTAATCGCTCTTTCTAAATCTGCGCCAATTCCGTATTCAGTTACCCGTTTATTATGCAAGACTAGATTCGGAATAATACAAGAAATGTGTTTATATATATGTAGGTGGACGAGGCGACGAATGATGGTTTCAAAGATAGTTTCCAAGTCAATCGTTGGGTGTAACTTCTTCGTAACGATAACTCGAGAAAAAGCGCACAGATTTGCATGAGAATTGACATACTTGTCGATAAATTACCGAGAACCATGCCCATTAAATTTCAGATTTTCGATTAATTATTCTGAGAGTTATGGATTTTGAATTGAAAAAATTCATAAATTCTCTAAAATGAATAAACTTGGGCCGTCCCAAATGTGACATTCTTACCCTAATGTTGCCGTAGAAACGGAGACGAAACTTTTGTGAATAATTTCAAACCTTTTAAATATTTAAAATAGGAAACTGTTGTATATAATCTAAAATATTGGGTTAGGATTTAGGAGGAAGAATGGTGTGCGCAATAGCAATTCCGTCTCCTTATATATATATAACTAGCTTTGCTACCCGGCTTCGCCCGGGGGTTGTGTGGCAGGACCTTTATAAAAATATTAGAAAACTCTCCCGTAGAATCTTAAGCTCTCTTATGTATTTTGTTAAACCTTAGCTCTCTCTTAGATACCTAAGCTTTCATTGGAACCATCAAAATGGTGACACTAAGTCAAAGAAAATCAAGGGCGTTTTAAAACTCTGAGAAACAATGATAGATTTTGGAAGGTACGCTACCTGTTGGAGAACCTTGTACCTAAAATGGAGAAGTTCTAAAATAACAAAAAATGAATGGTCTCCCGTCAAACTAAACTCAATCATCGTAACGATAGCTCTTAACTTTATCTACAGTCAGCACAATATCTTTCACGTTAAACTTTCATCTCTCCTGCGAAACGCTTGAGTCTCTTTTTGATCGTTTTCGATTCTTTTTGCCGGTTTGAAAAATAGGCTAATGCGATCGGTGAAAGCCGTCCACAATTCGACATATTGGTTATATACTAGTAGATTTACATGAGATATACAGTATATATTGAACAGAATCAATTAAAAACTACTACTATCCAAAATTTAGTATAAATTATATAGTATGGGGCGAAATCCCTATTGCGATCGGTGAAAGCCGTCCACAATTTGACATTTTAGTTATATACCAGTAGTTTTACATGAGATATACAGTATATATTGAACAGAATCAATTAAAAACTACTACTATCCACAATTTAGTATAAATTATATAGTATGGGGCGAAATCCCTATTGCAATCGGTGAAAGCCGTTCACAATTTGACATTTAAGTTATATACCAGTAGTTTTACATGAGATATACAGTATATATTGAATAGAATCAATTAAAAACTACTAATATCCCAAGTTTAATATATACTATATAGTATGGGGCGAAATCCCTATTGCGATCGGTGAAAGCCGTCCACAATTTGACATTTTAGTTATATATTAGTAGTTTTACATGAGATATACAGTATATATTGAACAGAGTCAATTAAAAACTACTAATATTCTAAATTTAGTATAAATTATATAGTATGGGGCGAAATCCCTATTGCGATCGGTGAAAGCCGTCCACAATTTGACATTTTAGTTATATATTAGTAGTTTTACATGAGATATACAGTATATATTGAACAGAGTCAATTAAAAACTACTAATATTCTAAATTTAGTATAAATTATATAGTATGGGGCGAAATCCCTATTGCGATCGGTGAAAACCGTCCACAATTTGACATTTTAGTTATATACCAGTAGTTTTACATGAGATATATACAGTATATATTGAACAGAATCAATTAAAAACTACTAATATTCTAAATTTAGTATAAATTATATAGTATGGGGCGAAATCCCTATTGCGATCGGTGAAAGCCGTCCACAATTTGACATTTTAGTTATATACTAGTAGTTTCCCATGAGATATACAGTATATATTGAATAGAATCAATTTAAAACTACTAATATCCAAAATTTAATATATACTATATAGTATGGGGCGAAATCCCTATTGCGATCGGTGAAAGCCGTCCACAATTTGACATTTGACATGAGCTATTGCGGTCGTTGATTTGCCTTTCATAGTCCAGTTTTGCCGTAGCTATACTGAAAAAAGACATTCGTTAGAAAGGGTACTATAAGGAGATTATTATCGCAATATTTTAGTACTTTCTTAGCATTATTGAAGGAAAACTAAATCTAATATTGTAATACACAGCGCCATCTCTCCTGTAGTGTCGTCTATTCCTAGTGTCTAGCGGAGGAAATGCTGCGAAGGTAACAAGAAAATCAGACGGATAGATTAATACACCTTTTTGCAACATGCAATTTTAAGGGTTAGAATACCTGTACATACCATTACCGCTCACCAGATTTACTTTTTTAGTGTCTTTGTTACATGCATTTCCAAAATTAACTCGTTCATTATAATAATTTTTGAATTCGAAACAATTTCGCACTACGGTGGAATAACGAGAAAGTTAGCAAAACTGATGAGTGTGCACAAGCGAATTTGCGCGCCATTTCAGTACATACAAGTTACGAACAAGATACCATGGTTATATGAAAGCATTGATCCGTCATCTGATGTTTATGCTTTTTTCTTGCATAATATCTTTACTCATGTGTCTTCCAGGTGCTAAAATGTATTTCAAACCGGCAGAATGGGATAGCTTCTATCCTGCTCCAATTTTTACTCAATCAAGCAATTTTGCGATTTTTGAAAATTTTTTGAGCTTTCCGCAAATTTCTAACCATTTAAACAGCTTTTTGATCTTTTTGACCATTTTTGGACTTTTTGATAATTTTTTTGGATTTTTGATAATTTTTTGGACTTTTTCATCATTTTTGGACTTTGTGAATATTTTCTGGGCTTTTTCATTTTAAAACATGCTCGATGCTTTTCCAAAATTCCAAAGTAGTTCGTGGCACACACGGATGTTGAGATTTATAGTATAAAGAAGATGTAATTATTGGTAAAAAGTGTATATGTATGATTTTAAACGTGTAAATACGCATAGCTATACTATACATACCCGTTAATACACTATATATGCAATTGTTGACAGCCAAAACGCCGATAGCAATATTAATTCCGTCCCCTTATATATTTACAATGTAATTATTGGAAAATAGTGTAGAAATATGATTGCAAACGGGTAATTAGGCATAAGCTTTACTATGTTTACGCGTAACTACGCTATATATCCAATTGTTGACAGCCAAAACGCCGATCGCAATAGCCTGTTTTAACAAACCGTCAAAAATGTTCCAGCGGTACATTCTCCTTGCAGTATTCCTTTCGTGATCTTGACCTGTTCCGTGTAGCCCTCGTGTGTCTTTATTTTGGTTTCCGCTTTTTCGTAAATTGACTTCAGTTTCGCGACAGAATCGTCATCCAAACCAGCATATTTGAGTTTCATCCACAGTTCGTAGTGCGGGATGGAGTCAAAGGCCTTACTAAGGTCTATAAAAGCACAATACATTTTGCCACCCTTTTCTGAAATACATGTTTGGATGCAAGTGTTAAGAGTAAATACGAGGTCGGTGCGGCTTTTCTGCTTCTGATAAGCAGCTTGATTCTGTGGGATGATGTGTTTCTCAGATGCGTATTCACTTATCCTTTCGTTAAGGATACCGGTAAACAGCTTAGTGATTGTGTTGGTGATTGCGATGGGCCGGAAATTTTGAGGAAATTTCTTGTAGATTGGTACGGTTATAACCTCTGACCCTTGGGACGGAGGATCATTTATTATAGCGTTGCTTATCACTTGCAGAAGGCATGTGTTTCCTGTAGGTCCATGATTCTTCCAGACTTCGTTGGGAATGCCGCCTGTTCCTGGAGTTTTCCCTGTTGTGATGCCAGGGATTAGCATCACAAGCTAATGTACAATATCTACATCTTACGATAGTTAAACCTAACGTTAACTCAAGTTCATGTTAGTACTGATGGAGAAGGCATGAGAGTATTGTTGAAGAAGGAATAATTGTGTGTTGTGTGATTGAAGAGTGTTGTGTTCTGGAGAAGAGGAGTGTTGGCTCGGGTTACTGGAGGATCGAAGCTTTTAGCTGAGATTCCGACAGTCAGCTCGGGGAATAAAGATTTAGACTTCAACCAAGAAGGTTCCCTCATCTCTAGTTCCAGCTGATTGCATAAGGCTGTACAAGTTATTAGCTGAGCGTTCTAGTAGGTCATGAAGTAGTTGGTCATCATGCTAGGAGTTAAGGAATGAGTAGGTTAATGGGAACGTATGGCTTGTTCCGAGTAAGGTTACGAGACATGCCCAACCAATATCACTTCACTGGCGACCGTGTGACATGAGTGAATTTGTAGTTTTTGTGAAAATTTGTCTGATTGCCGAGTAAGGCGATTTTCAAAATTTTTGGGTTAATGGATTAATTATCAGTGAATATTTATGGGTGATGAGGAAAATTCAGAAAATTCTGGTAGTAAATCAGACAGAGATTTAGGAAAAGAAGAGAGAGACAAATTCCAGAAACTTATTGAAGAAGCTAGAGAAGGAGGTATTAATGAATATAGAATATTTTTGAGATACAAAGCAAAGCAGAACTTATTGAGAAATACAGGTGATTACAATAGTCGTGAAAATTTGTCAGGCTATAGAAGATCAGGTGATGCTGAAGGCAGTCATGGTTCAAGAAGCAATTATCATGGGGAAGGACAAGGAAGATATTCAAATGGGTCAAGTAGTCATTATCAGTCAAGCGAGTCGAAGGGAAATTATCAAGGTCACAGTAGTCATAGAGGAAATAGGACGGACAATAATTTCAATGGTAGAGGCGCGAATTGGAACAAGACAGGGCAGCAAAAGGCGTCCGCGCTTGCGGTTTGTTCTCAACAGGAAAATCATGGTAGTCAGCAGGATGTGAATAGTGCGGTAAATGCTTGAGGGAATGTTTGGAAGAGCCCACAGACCGCTACCTAATTTTGTCGATTTCTGCGGGTTCAAGTGTGCCGTTAGTAAAAATTGCATGTGGAGATTTAAATATTTGGGCAGTGGTTGATACAGCTTGTGAGCGATCATTAATTAGGAAGCAAGTTTTAAGGAGTTTGTGTCATGAAATTATTTCGTATCAAACAGATTTAGTTGCAGCTAACGGTGAGAACATGAAAGTGTGTGGTAAAATTAATATACCGGTAAGGGTTTTTATTAATATACATGTTCGGGTTTGAAGGTGATTGTGAATTTGTGGTAGTTGATTGTAATGTTCCGACGTCATGTTTAATTGGAGGTGATATAATTGCGAAGATAGGCATGGTTATTTGTTGAGAAACTAATGAGTATTGGTTTACAGGTAAAGAAGATCTCAAGTACAAGTTTCATGAAGGGAAATGTATAGCAGCTACATTATCAGTAGGATTATCCGAGAAAATCAAGTGTCATGAGGGTGTAAAGGATCAACTTAATCGATTGTTAGCAAGATTTCCAAGAGTAGCACGTAACTATGGTGAGATTCAGATTTCAAACATGTTCAAGCATAGGATTGTGTTGAAAGATTTTAATCCAGTTGTATGTAAACCTTATAGTTATCCACCAGAGAAAGCAGCAGAAATTTAGCGACAGATTCAAGATTTGAAGAGAAGAGGATTTGTGGAAGATTCAAATTCAGAGTATACATCTCCAGTTGTTTTAGTTAAGAAGTCAGGAGGATGGAGACTGTGTGTTGATTATTCTAAACATAATGCTAAAACGGTAGACAATGTTACATTTATGCCCAATGCTAGTAATATCTTAAGGTTATTACCTACAGGAGCAGTTTATTCGATTCTTGATTGTAAAGCAGGGTTTTAGCAGATAGCGATGCATGAGGAAACTAGGCATTTAACAGCTTTTGTAACGAAGAATGCGCATTTGCAATGGAGAGCAATGCCATTTGGTTTGAAGGGAGCTCCAAGAACTTTTGATTTAGCTATAAAGTCATTGCTAAGGAAGTATTCAGGGAAGTTTTTGTTCAATTTCATGGATGATACAGTGATTTATTCTAGAACAGTGAAGGATCATTTCGAACATTTAGAGCTAGTCATGAAAGAGTTAGATAAGGTTCCATATAGTTTGAACATGGAGAATTCTTCGTGGACAATTTCAAGGTTTATTTAGAGATCCGGAGAAAGTAAGAGCAATATAGGATTTTCCGTCGCCGAACGGTAGTAGGAACAAGGATAAGAGTTTACGTAGATTTTTGGGAATAGTGGATGGTATGCAAGTTTTATCGACCATTATGCAGATATAATCAAACCGTTATCGGATTTAACAAGGAAAAGTAAGACATGGAAGTGGGAAGAGAAAGAGCAGGCAGCCTTTGAAAAAGTTAAAGAGAAAATGATTAAGAAGTTGTGTTTCAGAGGAATTGATTACATGTATGAAATAATTAGTCGCACAGATGCAAGTAATGTTGGTTAAGGTGCAGTCATGGTTCAGATTATAGGAGGAGTTGAGTATCCTATTTGTTTTAGTAGTCGAAAGCTTATCGAAACAGAACGGAAGCTAAATGCTTGTGACTTAGAATGTTTAAGTGTTGTATGGAGTTTAGAAAAGCATAGGCAGTTTATATGGAGACAGAAAGTAAAACTGGAAACAGATAGCAGCGCACTACAGTGGTTGTTTACATGTAAGAAACCGTCAAGGAAATTATTAGCATGAAGAATAGAAATCAATGAATATGATATAAATATTGTGCACAGATCAGGAAAGTCAAATATTATTGCAGATTATCTGAGTAGAGATCCGGTAGATCCACAGGAAACAGAAAGAATCGAAGATTATAACAAGGATATTATGTTTACGCCAATGGTAGCTTGAGTATATGCATGTTAAGACAAACAAAGATTGAGAGTTGAACAAGAAAATGATAATGAATTGAAAAGAATAGTTGAATTGAATAGAAATCAGGAAACTCCAAAGAAACATGGAAGTAATTATTTTGTTATGATTGAAGGAATATTGTGTTGTATAATAAAAAGGGAATCAATAGAAAAGCTAGAAAAGAATATATAAGGCACAATGATAAGAGCTGTAAAGGAAAACATTAATGAATCCAATGAAAAAGAAAGCAATGAGAATAGGAAAGATAGGAGTTATGTTATGTTAGTCTCAGCTAATAGAGAAGAAAAAGGTAAAAACGTTAATGCAGTGGTTAGAAAATATATGCCATGTAGAGGTGAAATAGTGCCAGCTGTGCTAAGGAAGTTAGTTGAGGATTATGTATTTGTTTCATGATACAGTAGAGTCAGGTCATGGTGGTGTGAAAAAGACGAAGAATAGGACAATCGATGTTTTTGGATAGGAATGAGTAAAGACATTGCCAAGTACATGTGCAGAGTATAAGGTGTTACAGTTGAAACCAGCAGGGTTGTAAGGAGAGGTGAAAGCTCCTTCAGGTATGTTCGAGGTGATTCATATCGACTTTATGGGTCCATTTCCACCAAGTTCAGCTGTTAAGCGTCATAGATTTTTGTTAGTGATTATGTGTCAATTATCAAGATGGGTAGAGATAATTTCCATGACAAGTGCTACAGCGAAGAAAGTGGTTGAGATTTTAGAAGATCAAGTGTTTTGTCGTTATGGTACACTAAGAGTAATTCTGAGCGATCAAGCAAGCAATTTCAAGTCAAAGTTAGTGAAGAATATGTGAAAGTCGTGAAGGATAGAGCATAAGTTTCTTAGTGCTTATGATCCAGAACCAAATTTCGCGGAGCGTGTGAATCGTAACTTGAAGTGTATGATAGCTATGTATGCGAAAAATTATCGTGATTGGGCAGAAAATTTGCAGAAGTTTAGCGATAAGAACGTCAGTACATGAGGTAACGAAGGTAACGCCAGCGTTGTTGAATTTAGGAAGGGAAATTCAGTTGCCATTTGAATTTTCAAGGCGAGAGTCAAGTTGATTTGAAACAGTGGTGTAAGTCAGATCCAGGATTACTCAAAGTGTTAACTGAGTATGTGAAAGGAAATGTGAAAGAGGCATTTATCAAGAATAAGGAATATAATGATGCAAAGCGTAGGGAAGTCAAGTACGAGGTTGGCCAATTAGTTTGGGTGAAAACTCATATTCAGTCAGATAAAGATCAAGGAGTCATGCAGAAATTATCACCAAGATGGAGAGGTCCATTTAAAGTAATTAGACTGTTAACTGAGGTTAAGTATGAGCTTGCAAAAGTAGATACAGAGTCAGGTAAAGGCCCCCGCACAACTGTAATGCTTTAATTCTGAGCCCAGAAAGTCGCCGCGTTACCATGGTAGTTGGCTTTGCAAACCTCTCGATTTTCATATCTAATAGCCGGGAATCACTCACCGAGTGATGGGTTATACTTCTTGCAGATCTTACTAAGTGACTACAGCCATTCCAGGTTCATATGCTAGAGACTGTAAATTCTTTTAGCCATGTACAATGTACAACTTTAGTAATATCTCTTAGATTATTTATAAATACCTGACATTGATGGCGCCCATTTAATGTTGTACGATGTTTGACAAACATATATTTTTTTAAGAATTTAACTGCCTTCATGTTCTTATTACAAAGCAACACTCCAAAAAGTGGTCATGAAAATGATGAAACAAAACCAACTATTGAACTTAGCCTAACTAATTTATGGGGCTCTATAATTACATTGAATTCATTAATTTTTTAAATGTTTCAGTCAAAACCTAATAAAGCCTAACTAGCAAGCTTTTCAATATTAATAAACCACATATGGAATCTTGCAGCTACACTTTCTACATCATTACTCTAGACCTGTTTGGAATTTCGAAGATCTCGTTATAGTTTCCAACAACTCCTTGGAATTTCCAACAGCTTGTTGTAGTTTCCAACAACTCCTTGGACTTTCCAACAGCTTGTTGTAGTTTCCATCAGCTTGTTGTAGTTTCCAACAGCTCCTTGGAGTTTCCAACAGATCCTTGGAGTTTCCAACAGCTCCTTGGAGTTTCCAACAGATCCTTGGAGTTTCCAACAGCTCCTTGGAGTTTCCAACAGCTCCTTGCAGTTTCCAACAGCTTCTTGGAGTTTCCAACAGCTCCTTGGAGTTTCCAACAGATCCTTGGAGTTTCCAATAGCTCGTAGCAGTTTCCAACAGCTCGTAGCAGTTTCCAACAGCTCGTAGCAGTTTCAAACAGCTCGTAGCAGTTTTCAACAGCTTGCTAGGGTTTTCAACGGCTCCTCTGACTTTCCCATAGCTCCTTGGAGTTTCCAACAGCTCCTTGGAGTTTCAACAGCTCCTTGGAGTTTCCAACAGCTCCTTGGAGTTTCCAACAGCTCCTTGGAGTTTCCAACAGCTCCTTGGAGTTTCCAACAGCTCCTTAGAGTTTCCAACTGCTCCTTGCAGTTTCCAACAGCTCCTTGGAGAGCTTTCCAACCAACAGCTCCTTGGAGTTTCCAACAGCTCCTTGGAGTTTCCAACAGCTCATTGGAGTTTCCAACAGCTCCTTGGAGTTTCCAACAGCTCCTTGGAGTTTCCAACAGCTCCTTGGAGTTTCCAACAGCTCCTTGGAGTTTCCAACAGCTCCTTGGAGTTTCAACAGCTCCTTGGAGTTTCCAACAGCTCCTTGGAGTTTCCAACAGCTCCTTGGAGTTTCCAACAGCTCATTGGAGTTTCCAATAGCTCGTAGCAGTTTCCAACAGCTCGTAGAAGTTTCCAACAGTTCGTAGCAGTTTTCAACAGCTCCTTGGAGTTTCCAACAGCTCCTTGGAGTTTCCAACAGCTCCTTGGAGTTTCCAACAGCTCCTTGGAGTTTCCAACAGCTCCTTGGACCTTCCAACTGCTCCTTGCAGTTTCCAACAGCTCCTTGGAGTTTCAACAGCTCCTTGGAGTTTCCAACAGCTCATTGGAGTTTCCAATAGCTCGTAGCAGTTTCCAACAGCTCGTAGCAGTTTCCAACAGCTTGTAGGAGTTTCCCACAACTCGTTGGAGTTTCCAATAGCATGTTGGAGTTTCGAACAGCTAGCTCGTAGCACTTACCAAAAGCTTGAAAGGGTTTACCACGGCTCCAAAGACTTCACAATAGCTCGTAGGAGTTTACAACAGCTCGTAGGAGTTTACAACAGCTCGTTGGAGTAACAAGAGCTCTTAGTAGTTTCCTACAGAATTTTGGAGTTTCCCACAGCTCTTGGGAGTTTCCAACAGCTTGTTGTAGTTTCCAACAGCTTGTTGTAATTTCCAACAGCTTTTTGGAGTTTCCCACAGCTTGTTGTAGTAGAAAACTCCAAATTATTATGATCTTGTTAAGCTTTGGTTAAGGCGGAAACCTTTCGGAATTATTGTTTTTAGTAACATCTTAAATTAGTTAAGTAAATTAATAGCTGTTTTTGTTTCAAAGCTCATTTTCGTGACTACTGTTTTGACTTACTTTGTTTGGGAACATGTTTTGACGTTTTTCTCATGTCTTACAGCAAAATATAGCCATCATCAGTGTCTGTCGTTTATACATGAGCTAAGAGATATTACTCATGTTGTAATGGGTAAAAAAGTTTACATTCTCTAGCATATGAAACTGGAATGTTTGTAGTCACTTAGTGAGATCTGCAAGAAGTATAACCCATCACTCGGTAAGTGATTCCCGGCTATTAGATATGAAAATCGAGATGTTTGCAAAGCCAACTACCATGGTAACGAGGCGACTTTCTGGGCTCAGAATTAAAGCATTACAGTTGTGCGGGGGCCTTTGAGGAGAAGCGTAAGTTCTCAAGTCATGTAGTAGAAATTAAGCCGTATATTGTTAGTCGTAGAGAATCTAAAGTTCATGAACAAGTGGTGCATCCACAGTTAAGGGAAGTTCCAACAGTATCGGAATTTAGGAGGAAGTTAAGGGATAGAGTTGCAGTTAATTACAAGCAGCATGGAACAAGAATAGAAAGAACCTTATGAAAGTAACATGTATGGGGAAATTTCTTGTAATTTTGTATATAAAATTTTGGGTTTCATGGGTTAAATGTTTTTGGTTTTCAAGATTGAAGAATCTGTATTTAATTTCTTTGTAAAAAGAAATGGGAATTTGGGATGGTTGTAGCTTCAACGAAAGACCGCAAACCATCTACGAAGATGTGGGGGACGACATGAAGTTGCGCAATTCGTTGTTGAGTACACACAAGAAACATCCGTATTTTGCTGAAGCAGTTAACTTTCAACCGAGGACAACATGGATATCCAAGTGTGCAGAGCCAGTTTTCGAAGGAGGACAGGAGCCTGGCCAGTTTTTTGTTTCTTCTGAGAGTGAGGTTCAATTCATGAACGATGTGCTATTGTCGGAGAGCGAAGTTTCTGTTAAGTTATTTACTAGTGATTCAGGTTTTATGCCGTTGATTTGTTTAATTTGTATCGGCACACAGCGATACAATTTTCTAATTGATGTGTTTAAGTTACATTTAGATGTCAAGTACATTTTAAAGGGGATATTGTTCGAGAATCCGGATATTCTGAAGATCGTGTATGATTCTGATTCGGTTATGCCAATTTTACAACATGCGTATGAATTATTTTTGTTTCCGATTATCGATGCTCAAGTTATGTTTATGAAGTGTAGGTGTGAGAAGAGAGAACGTAATTTTGCGGATTTCGTTAAACATTTTTCAGATCTAGTAGTTGATATGACATGTGAGAAGTATGATTATAGGATTCGTCCGCTTTCGAAAGAACATGTAGTATCAGCAGCTCGATCTGCCTTTTTGTTAAAGAGGTGTTATGACTCGTTAGTGAATGCTATATGTGAGACGACAAGTTTCGACCATGTAGCAGTTCTGGTTGATTGTTTCATGATGTGTCAGTTGAGATCTGCGAAAGTAATCCCATATCGCTAATTTCTATCGGTAGACGAGGAGTTGTCTACAGTAGCTGACCTTTCGTCGAGAGAGCTTCTAGTTTTTCGTAAGCTCTTCATGTGGAGGTTGGATACAGCGAGAAAGTTTGATGACTTGCCAAGTTGTGTCTTATCAACATGTGTTTTAGTGGATTTAGCTTCATTGCTAACTGCGAACGAGAGTGAGGTGCGTCGGATAATTGGAGAAGCTTGGTTACGTGACGTAGAAAGGGATTTTACTAACTTTGCAAAAAGTTGGGACAGTCATGAGCAGTTGATCAGGGCAGTAAAGGATTTTAATGTATTGAATCACAAGAGTGCTGATATTATGATGAGATGAGGATGCAAATATTAATGCCAATGCTAGTAATGAGGTACAATTAACTAATTTAAAGCGTTGTTTCAAATGTCAAGAATTTTTTCATGAAAAAGCTAGTTGTCCTAATCCTAAGAATAAGGACGCAAAACAATTGTACTATAAGTTAAATGATGAGAAGCGTTTGAAGAGAAACCAGAATCGTAGGTTAAGGAAGAAGATGAAACGATTGCCAAATTCAACTTAAAATGCTACTTAAACATTTACAAATTTTAAATCTTACATTTACTTATACTTACACTTACTGATTTTCAAAAGGGGGGAGAGTATGATGCCAGGGATTAGCATCACAAGCTAATGTACAATATCTACATCTTACGATAGTTAAACCTAACGTTAACTCAAGTTCATGTTAGAGTATTGATGGAGAAGGGGAGTATTGTTGAAGAAGGAATAATTGTGTTGTGTGATTGAAGAGTGTTGTGTTCTGGAGAAGAGGAGTTCTGGCTCGGGTGACTGGAGGATCGAAGCTTTTAGCTGAGATTCCGACAGTCAGCTCGGGGAGTAAAGATTTAGACTTCAACCAAGAAGGTTCTCTTATCTCTAGTTCCAGCTGATTGCATAAGGCTGTACAAGTTATTAGCTACGCGTTCTAGTAGGTCATGAAGTAGTTAGTATCATGCTACGAGTAAAGGAATTAGTAGGTGAATGGGAAGGTATGGCTTGTTCCGAGTAAGGTTACGAGACATGCCCAATTAATATCACTTCACTGTCGCTAGTTTTTTGATTGTTTTTCGCATTTCACCGTATAAAACTTCGTTAAGGATGGAGTGTGTAGCATCATCATTACAATTGTTTGGTAGATCCCTGTTTCTTCATTGGGGTAGAGGTTACTATAGTATTCTAGCGCCGAGTCTTTTTCTATCATGTTGGGTATTTGTCGGGTTGATTGGTTTGTAGTAATTTGCTTTGAGTTCGCGACATTTTAGTTTGAATTTGTGTTTGGAGTTCAAGTATAGAGTTACATTTTCTTTGTAGCTCTCATGGTTTATTTGCTGTCTTCGGAGTGCACGCTTGTATCGCTGTGTTTCAGACTTAAGTATTTTGGCTTCGTTGTTGAACCATCTGATTCTAGGTTGTTGATTGATAATTAAGTCTTTGACCATATTGAATTGGGTGGCAGCTTCGTATATGATTGCGCTAAGCTGGTCATATGTGCACAGATTATAGTTAGGAATGTTTGCACTTAATTCGTTTGTTTCACGACACTTCCCATATTTACACTTTTGTTTCGATGAGCTGTATCTTCTAGCAATTTTTGTTCAATTGGAGTGTGGTCCGATTCTACCCAGGTTTTCAGTACTAAATCGGCAATTCAGCTGATTAATTTCTGATTAACCAGCGCAAGGTCGATCATGCTGCTTCCGTTTGATGAATAATAGGCGTATGCGCCTGATGCGTCACTTCTGTATCTTCCATTGAGGATTACGGTGTTGTTGTTTTTACAGTAGTTGATTAGTTTTATTCCCCGACTATTCACTTTCATCAATTGATGATCATGCAACATTGATATTCAAGGGTAGATCTACATCACTGGGATGCTCTTCCTTATCGGTTGGTCTTGCATTCATGTCACCTGTGATGATAAGAGGATTTTCAGAAAGTTCTGTACATTTTTCCAGGAAGGAATCATATTCTTTGGTGTAATCGCTAGTTGGGAGTATATGTACAAATACAATAAATATTGTCAGTTTTGATTCAAGTTTGATTATGTGTGCATAATTGGTCTCCTAAATTAGGTTGCACTTGTGTGATACTGTTTTACTTATCCCAATCAGAGTTCCACAGCTTCCTCTAGCTTGTGTTATTGTGTTGGTGCGCTTGAGTTCGTTTTTATTTTCTAGTAGCTTGGTAGGGAGTCGAGTAACTTCCTCGATGTTTCACTGAGACTAAAAGTAGTTGGTGAGAGCTTTAAAATATTATTAAATTTAGTAGTAACCATGTCAGTTAGTCCGCTTATGTTCCAGCATATTAAGTTTTGTTGCGGTTGTAAGGGTTGTCCGTTTTCTCATTGATGACCACTTGCAGTTGGGTCGGTTGCAGATCTGGATTTTCGTTTTTCAATTTTCTTGTGGTAGTCTCTTTCTTTTTGCTTTGGTGTGATCTCGATTGATAAAAATACTTATATATATATATACATATTCTTATTGATTTCATAAAGATGTAGCATAATTACAGTCCCGATGGGTGTGAGATTAATGTCAAGAATAGCGGAGGGATGGTGGTAATCGCTGCCACACTACTGCACATCTCAGGCAGTGATTTCGCTTAGATCAATCACAGACCGTCGCTGGTTTTGGGTGATCTGTGGATACGTAGAAATGATACACCACATTAGAGATTCTTGTTTTGGAAGTATAAGTACTTTTTTACTAAACCTTAAGTTGAGCTCTTGCCCGGAAGCCTTTTTCCCCTCTCGGGTTTAATTTTTTAATTTTTAGTGCCACGTACTAAAAATTGGAGCAGGATAGAAGCTATCCTTTTCTGCCGGTTTGAAATACATTTTAACACCTGGTAGTACACATTGTTAAAGAAATTATGCAAGAAAAACCATGAACCTCAGGAGACGGAAAAATTCTTTCATATCACCATGGTATCTTGTTCGTTACTGCTATGTATTGAAATGGCGCGCAGATTTGCTTGTGCAAACTCATCATTTTCGCTAACTTTCTTGGTGTTCCACCGTAGTGGTAAATTTTTTGTAATTCAAGAATCAGAAGAATGAATGAGCGAATTTTGGAAATTCATGTAACTAAGACACTACAACAGTAAATCTGGTGAGCGGTAATGGTATGTTTAGGTATTCGAACTGTAAAATTGTTTGTTGTAAAAAGGAGTATGCATCTATCAGTCTGATTTTCCCGTTACATTTGCAGCGTTTCCTGCGGTAACTACTGGGAATATACTACACTACAGGAGTGCCGGCGCTGTATATTACAATATTGGAATTAGTTTTTCTGCAAAAATGTAAGAAATTACTTAAATAAGCATCTCCTTATCGAACCCTTTCTAACAAATGTCTTTTTTAAGTGTAGCTACAGCAGAAACTGGACTATAAAAGGCAAATTGTTAACGGCTTTCACCAATCGCAATAGGGATTTCGCCCCAGACTATATAGTATATGCAACATTTTGTCTATAAAGTAAATCTAAATAGATTCTATTGAATATAAAATTTATGTATCAAGTATATCTACTAGTATACAACTAAAATGTCAAATTGTTAACGGCTTTCACCGATCGCAATAGCGATTCTGTCCCATAGTATATACTATGTTCATTTTTCGGATACATAGTAGATTTATATAGATTCTAATAGATATTCTCTATATTTTTAATGTATATCTACTAGAATATAACTAAAATGTCAAATTGTTAACGGCTTTCACCCATCGCATTAGCCTATTTTTCAAACCGGCAAAAACCATACCGGAAAAACATGAAACGTAGTGGAATATTGCGCTTGTGTAAAGGAAGTATAGGCGAAAGGATAGTGTAATGTTAAAAGCTAAGGACCACGCACAACGTTCTGCCGGCTAAAGAAAGCAATCAGCATGGAAAAGAAGGCTGAGGTTGCAGGAATTATGTGTATGGCTCTTATGGAAACTGAGAGCTATCCGTAGGTAAGGCTAGAGGGATGAGGACTTTCAGCTCCGCACAGTCCCTTCGAACGAATGTACTGGGGAGAGGGAGGATGCTAGCTGATGAAGGCAGAAGGCCTGAGACGCAACAGCAGGCTTCGTCCTATAGTTGTTGTGCTTATTTTGCTATGAGAAAGGTGTAGGGAGTGGTAGAAAACCCCACGACGCAATGAGGGATGTACCACGTGCGTGTTTTGGGTTTCCAAATACCGAACGGAACTAAACCTTATAATAAAGGAAGGTAAAGCCAGCATCACACTAGCCAAGGCCGAACATCACAGTCAAAGGCCAGGAAAAGAATGATATCGAGTAATAGTTAAGAGAGCCCTTTTATACTTTTACGTTTCCGTACAATTACATTGGGAGACTTAGTTTAGGCTTAACAATACTCAATGAGCTTCATCAATAACAAGCTGGACCAGAGCTGGAGCACATAATATAGTCGTAAGACAGGAGTTAATAACGGAATAATCCCTATTCCAGGATTACATGATGATGATCCCTATTCTATAAAATAACGTTACACAGGTCACCCTCTCAAGGGTCGCTACTTTTCTTTTTCTTCTCTTCTTCCCCTTTTTGACAAAAAATTTTCCCGTAAGCTCGCGATTCCAGTAAGCCATGCTGCCGTTATGTCAGATAGAAACGGGTAAACAGGTAGACCAAGTGTTGAAGAGGTGCGTCCCGGAGCATTTTATATTTATAATGTAATACTTGAATGTAGTATTGACAACGGAACATATTTGCAATGTATAACAATAATTATAGGATTTGTACTAAACTGTGGTCAGCCACAGAACCACAATCATTCTCTGATTCCTGACTAGGATAACAAGATTTAAGAGGTCAACGTATTCCTAATTCCGGCCTCTACTATGAAGTGCTCGGTAGTCTCCTCTTCTGGTCCGGCGCAGATTACGCCCACCTGCGTTATCACCTGCGTCATCTCTACTCTCAATTAGTCTTCTGAGAGTATACTGAATCGTTATTGTCGTGATTATCATGGGCTGGAGCATCTGCGTTCCAGTATGAAGGCCTATAATAAAACCTTAATACTGCAATATTTCTCTGACCAAATAGTTCCCCGTTCCTTGAATTAACTAACTCATAAGCCTGAGGAAATATGACTTTACTGATTTTGTAAGGACCTATGAAACGATAAGCAAACTGTTTTGTGAAACGTTTAAGCGCACTCAACTTAGGATGTGTTTTGACAGCTCACAAATCATCTTAAAGCCCTGAATAAAGTCTGGCATAACAACGGCACAGCATAAAAATGTCATAGAAATTATGCCCTGCATAAGTTTTGCATAGTGAGCTGTGCACAAATGTGGCATGTGTGTGCTAGACTCTAACTAGGTAGCGGCATAAAATGTATGTCAAACTTGTGCTATGCAGTTGCTGTGCCAGACTTTATTCAGGGCTTAAAGGTAACAGGAATATGACGTCTATTATAATACTCAGACTTGTCGCCATGAACTTTTTACAAGTTATAACGTGCAGCATTGTAAACTTTTTCAATGTGATCAGTGATATTAGTGATGTACTCTGAACGTGATTGGAGCGAATCATCCGCACTGTCCCCCTCTAGGGCATTATCGATAGATAATCTTATTTCTCGCCCTTAATTAAGCAATGCAGGACTAAATCCCATGGAATTATGAATAGCTAGTGGTAGGTAGCGCTAGCGCGACGGCAAGAAGGTATTCAGCCCATTTAGTATGGCGCTTTTGCAGGTAGGAAGAAAGGGATTGATTTGAGGTTACGGTTTACGCGCTCTGCATTATTAGATTGTGCATGATAGGGAGAAATGAAATTATGCCTAATATTCCATGCTTGCATTAACGACCTAAACGTGCGCGTAACCAGTACGAAGCGTTATCAGTTAGACATACCCTTGGAGCACCCCACCTACATAGTATCTCAGTTTCTAGCTTGTTCCTGAAAGTTTTTTTTGTGCATTTGCCAATTGGAAATAACTCAACCCACTTACTGAAATGATCTATCACCACTAGACAATGTTCAAAAATTCCCTTAGATTTCGGCAGAGGGCCTAAAATATCCATGTGAAGCATAGATAATTCCTTGAGCTAGGAAATAAACCTAAGGGTGAGGGAGTCCAGGCCCCGGTGGCCATGGATAACCTTGCCTAAAGGTCGCAATATAGGGGGTAGATGGTGTGGTTCACCTTCTACCAGCAATGGGGGATGTGGTGGTTGGAGTGATGGGCAGACCAGCTGGCCCATCCGGGACCTCCATTGCACCCTCACCCAGGTTAATCTTCACAGATCATACCGTGCTGTACTGGCATTGACAGGCAGACAGGTGTCTGATGAGGATTTCCCTGCTGCTTCTCAACATCTAGCCCACTCCTCTCCCATTCCTAACAAAATCCTCCTAGTCCAAGAACCGGCATGCGCCGGGAACGCAGTCGTGGGCTTTGGTCAATGGGGTCGTACATACTCTGCAGCAAACGCAGAGTCACGACCACGCGCATGCGTGATCGTAAGTCATAGAATCATCGCAGTTTTACTGCCTGAGTTCTCTAATCCAGATATAGTTGCGATCCGCACATACTAGACAAGAGGTCAGATCATTTTTTCCTCAATATATATGCCGTATAACGGAGGGCGCACGAGTAATCATCCGGGTGATACTCTTCGCGACTTAGTAGTATACTGCGATACAAATGGGCGTCCACTGATCATGGTTGCGGATGCTAACTCGCATCGCACCAGTTGGGGAAGCTCAGATGTTAAACCTAGAGGAGCTGTACTCCTAGAATTTATATGTGCGAATAACCTAGTGATTATTAATCATGGGACCGCACCCACGTTTGTGAAAGCTGATAGACAAGAGGTCTATAACATCACAATCTGCTATGAAATGGGAGGTAGACTCGTCACGGAATGGTCAGTTTCGGACGCGTTCAACCTTTCAGATCATAGATTCGTTGATTTCTCATTGGGATTTGACGAGCCCAAAATCAAATGGGTTAGGAATGTAAAGAAAATGGATACCGATAAAGAACGACGCACACTTTATATTGTGAAAAAGCCACTAGACGGAACCATGGCGATTCCAACAATTTATTTGAGGAAGCTCAACCTCCTCCAAACACCGGTCTGCTGTGAGGCGAAAGGGAGAGGGAGCTACAAGCAAGTGAGGAATTAATATGGCGGTTCCGTATATTAAGGCGAATGCAAAAGAGGCGTGAGGCGGTTGGCTTATTCAGCGCGGCATTCCGCTTGTGCATGCAACACAGGAATATTCCTCCATCCCTTTCCCAATTCGCTCTACCTTGTGAGTTATACAGAAGCTAAGTTATCCGCCATTTTACTTTGGCAGGCACACAAGATATCCAACTTCCAACCAAATAATCATCATTTGTTGCAGTTAAAATTAACGTGAATGAATTTTACACTCCGGAGAACAAAACCAAGATTAACAAGGTTTTTAAAAATGAAATGCTTACATTCTGCTTTAAGAGATTACAGTTTATTGTTTCTGCCTTTAAGAAGCTGAATTTGACTGGTCTTTAAGAGTTGTATTCTTTTTAATAGAATTCTTCTGACTAATTTGAATTCCACTGTCCCCTGTCCATTGACATGCAGTCTAAATCAAGTTCAGCCATTTACATGGAGTCAAGATCAGATTCAGCCATTTTCACGCAGTCAAAATCAGATTCAGCCATTTCTTGCAGTCAAAATCAGATTCAGCCGTTTTCACGCAGTCAAAATCAGATTAAGCTATTTTGTGGCTGTCGAAATCAGATACAGCCATTTTCATGAAATCAAAATCAGATACAGCCATTTTCACGCAGTCAAAATCAGATACAGCCATTTTCACGCAGTCAAAATCAGATTCAGCCATTTTCAGTCAAAATCAGATACAGCCATTTTCACGCAGTCAAAATCAGATACAGCCATTTTCACGCAGTCAAAATCATATTCAGTCAAATTAGATTTAGCCACTTTCATGAAATCAAAATCAGATACAGCCATTTTCACGCAGTCAAAATCAGATTCAGCCATTTTCACGCAGTCAAAATCAGATTCAGCTATTTTATGGCAGTCAAAATCAGATGCAGCTATTTTATGGCAGTCAAAATCAGATTCAGCTATTTTATGGCAGTCAAAATCAGATGCAGCTAATTTGTGGCAGTCAAAATCAGATGCAGCTATTTTGTGGCAGTCAAAATCAGATGCAGCTATTTTGTGGCAGTCAAAATCAGATGCAGCTATTTTGTGGCGGTCAAAATCAGATGCAGCTATTTTGTGGCAGTCAAAATCAGATGCAGTTTTTTTGCGGCAGTCAAAATCAGATTCAGCCTTCGACTGTGGGAAATGGCTGAATCTGATTTTGACTGCCACAAAATATCTGAATTTGATTTTGACTGCATATAATGGCTCCATCTAATTTTGACGGCATGAAAATCGCTGAATCTGATTTTGACTGCCATAAAATAGCTAAATCTGATTTTGACTGCGCGAAAATCGCTGAATCTGATTTTGACTGCCATAAACTAGCTGAATCTAATTTTGACTGCGTGAAAATGGCTGAATCTAATTTTGACTGCATGGAAATGGCTGAATCTGGTTTCGACTATGTGCAAATGGCTGCATCTGATTTTCACTGCCATAAACTAGCTGAATCTGATTTTGACTGCTTGAAAATGGCTGAATCTGATTTTGACTGCGTGAAAATGGCTGAATCTGATTTTGACTGCATGTAAATGGCTGAAGTTGATTTTGACTGCATGTCAATGGACAGGGGACAGTGGCTTCTTAAAGGCAGAAACAATAAACTGTAATCTCTTAAAGCAGAATGTAAGCATTTCATTTTTAAAAACCTTGTTAATCTTGGTTTTGTTGTTCTCCGGAGTGTAAAATTCATTCACGTTAATTTTAACTGCAACAAATGATGATTATTTGGTTGGAAGTTGGATATCTTGTGTGCCTGCCAAAGTAAAATGGCGGATAACTTAGCTTCTGTATAACTCACAAGGTAGAGTGAATTGGGAAAGGGAGGGAGGAATATTCCTGTGTTGCATGCACAAGCGGAATGCCGCGCTGAAAAAGCCAACCGCCTCACGCCTCTTTTGCATTCGCCTTAATATACAGAACCGCCGTGTTAATTCTTCAATTGCTTGCAGCTCCCTCTCCCTTTCGCCTCACAGCAGACCGGTGTTTGGAGGAGGTGGAGGTGGAGCTTCCTCAAATAAATTGTTGGAATCGCCATGGTTCCGTCTAGTGGCTTTTTCACAATATAAAGTGTGCGTCGTTCTTTGTATCTTGCTTGCGAGAGCACTTGTCGGTCATCCCGTCCAATACTCAGTTTGATAAAACTGAGATTGAACCAAAGCAGATCAAATTCAATCTACACTAATGGACTCTTTGGATGCGGCATGTCCCATGAGGATGGCCAAATTCAGTCCAAAACAATGTCCCTGGTGGACGAGAGGAGGATCACACAGGATTCCGTCTTACACGTATTGTATTGTTTGGAGGTACCGGGTATCATAAATGATTACCCAGAGCCGCCCAAGCCAAAAGAGACTTATTGCGGGCTATCCTCGTTTTACAACGCCGCGTTTACACGCTTTGATTTAACTCGGACCACTTGCTTACTGCCAATAGAAATGACAGCAAGCTTTTGTGACTGAGTTCACTAAAGTTAGTCAGACGGTCACTCCCGACGTACAGTAATCTGTCTGTCACAAATCGAACACACTCTCCAACTATATGAGTAGTGGATTCTGAATGGTGTCCACAGATAAATGATGTATACACGTAATAAATACGTGAAGGCAATAAGGAAGGCAAAAGAAGCTAGTTGGGGGGGGGGTTTGATTCCGTGGCATCCATGCCTGCCACCTCTAGACTAATGAAATGCTTAGGGCCACTGGAAGAGAGCTTACCAGGGTAACCACTCCATCTGGAAGCATCTCGGGCAGCACATAGCATACTCTTGCAGAAATGCTTGAAAAACATTTCCCGAGAGATGCCGAGAGTATCCCCTGAGGATCATGATGTGTTGGGTGTAGACATAGTTGAGAACATAGTCACACCCGACAAAGTGTGGAGAGCACTGTTCAGCTTGAGTCCCCACAAGGCGGCTGGGCCGGACGGGCTTACTCCATTCGTTCTTCGAACAGCAGCGGCGGAAATCACTAGTCAACTAAGCGGCCTTTTTAAAGCCTGCCTTGTGACGGGATTACTACCCAGCTGTTGGAGGATATTACGTGTGGTCTGTATTCCCAAACCCGGGAAACGAGACTACATGGACACCTCAGCCTGTAGACCCATCTTATCACCTACGAGTTGATGGAAAGGTTGGGTCTTCAGCATCCGTCCTTGCTGCTTGAGCTTTATGAAAAGAGAGAATTTTCATCATAATGCTTACGAGTTGTTTCTTTTCTCATAAACAGAACGAAGCACTTGATGGACCAAAAAACTCAATCATAATAACCTTAATTGCTTGAACTCAGTTATGAAAATTCATACTTGAGTTGGATCTGAGGATCGCCAGCTTTTATTGGATGCATTTCAGTAGCTTCAAAAAGGATTTTCAAGTGATTTAGCATTAAGGTTGAATTTGAAAGACATTCAAAATAGCAGTGAGAGTGTACAACTGTTTGAGATTAAATATTCATAGGCCAAGGTTACAATTAGATAGAATAAGGTGATACTGTGATGAAATCGCATCTGCTTCTTGCATTAACTTGATAAAAGAAAATTAGCAACAGTTTGTAAATATAGATTCTTGAAGTTATATTATAATAAGCTTGGCGTCAAAAAAATTATAATTATATTGTAAGAGGATTAAAGCACGTACGAATTAAGTGGAGAAATGTGTTAACGAAGACATTTTCCCAAAATAATTCGTAAAGTTATTTGTTATTTTTTTTTACCGGTACTGAAGTAATAGGACGCTTCGGTTGATAAAAACTAGGCAATAATATCCAGAGGGGAAGTAATTATCAAAACAAAAACTTCTCGAATTCCCATCGGCTTTATCTGCTTAATCACTCTTAAGTCATGCATCTATCGTATGACCATATGAACAACAGGCATGCAAAGCAACTATTTAATTCTGATTTTATCCGAGCCACATATCGTTATTTTCGAAGCGTTTTTTTAAATGAATGCAGCAAAGAAATAGCAATTCAAGACACAAGGCATACTCACATCAACTTTGAAATTGTTCCAGGAATCAGACATGGCTTTTTCCTCTTCTTAGGAATATATGCAGTTACGACTCAGTTACTCAAGAGCAGCTGCGGTAGTATCAACATAAGCTTTTATAAACTGTTTCTAGCTTATTACTTTTATGGAGCAAGACACCAGGCTTTGGTAGCCATGGTATACAAAACTAAAAAGTCATCAAATGCTATGATAATCATTTACTCACGATGCATATTACTGTGATACAATCCTCGGGACTTTTCTGCCATAATAATATAATACAAAAACTTCGTAGATCATTCAATAAAATACTATAATTTAAATGCATTTGATTCATTTCTCTTATATGAGAATCATTATTTCTTTCATGACAAATACATTTTCAACTTTTAATTCATAGACCAGGCCTGGAACTTTTAAATATTCATCAGTAAGTTTCCTTGAACTTCTGGATGATTCTTTCCACGAAATTTCATTTTCATTTATATACACAGCGCTGTTTTATTCTAGGGCCCTAGTTTAAATATTTACAGAGGATGCAGAGTAATCTGTTCCCTTTGATCTCCCTCTAGGAATCTAAACATAAGACTATGAATCCGACTGAAGCGCCACACGGAACTATACTCAACTATAGGACCGCGTGCACCCACCTGTTACTATTGGATAATATGTACCATAAGGTAATTGAACGGTAAGACAAACTTTTCCCTCCAATAATCCTTCTAATCCTCTTTAACTCTTTAGGTCTAGCATAATATTGCATTAAACAAAACCTCTTTAGCTAATTATCCTTGATTGATAGAATCAAGGGAGTTTAGTTAAAAACTTCCTGCAACAATCCTTGGAAAACTTCGTCTGAGACTTGCCTTCTCCTTCTTCCTTCTCCCTGTCTAATTACAACCTGAATGTTATTTGGGTTGCTAATAGTAATCTTAATTTTGATTGAAGCTAATGAATGTTTAATTTTTAATTGCAGGTGGATCATCCTCAGCTTACCAGCTGGACAACGGCGACTTATGACGAAATGGTAAGTGGTCCTTCGTGGTGAGTACACTGCTAGTGAACACTTGCAGGTTTAGTTAAGTCGCTAGTTAGACACTTGCGATGAACTGTACCACATAATCCAGAATACGTCCGTTAAATCCAAAAGGTAAGTGTACTTCTAAGGCCAGCCAACGGTCACCCCCTTTACAATACAATACGGGTAGTCCTGTTGAGCTGTAGGACAAATTTTAATTAGTTTGTTCAAAACAAAAAATCCTTCTCCTTCCAACCAATCCAACCACGATACCCAAATTCTTAATAATAATTAATTAATTGTATTTTTTTTTCTTTTCAGAAACCAAACCCAGAAGACTGAAGTGTGAAGATGAAGTATGGCGGTTGCTCGTGTCCACGTGCAACAAGTTAATTCTTGCTCGAAATCCCGTGCAAGAATTCGTTGGTAAGTATAATTAAATAGGGTTCACTTCAATCACAACTGTTAAATATATTTTAATTTATTTTCTCTCTAGTTTGTAGGTTTTCTATTTATTAATTAATTTCTTTTATTTTCAGGTCCTGTCACGGTCGCCATATTTGTAAGGTGGTGGATGTACGGAGGAAGGCGAGGTGAAAATAAGAAGACGGTAAGGTTCAGTTTACTGGTTTATTGAGCACTTGAGATCCTAGCTGTACGAAGCCTAATCCTAAACTGAATCTTCTTCCAGCTCGTCTTCCTCCTTGAACTGGATCTTGGCTCTCCTCCACGTCCGCACTCCCGTCTCCTCCTCGTCCGCTCCTTACTATAGGAAAAGGTTTCGCCCACGGATGAGTCCGCCTCTGCTGCTCTAATCCTAAGCTCAACATCAAAAAAGATTTTCTACAAATATTTATTATTCTGTATTTATGGTCCACTTTATTTGGAAAGTGTATAGTTTAACCCTTAACCTCTTCCCCACCAACGAATTAGAAGCATTCTCTAACTTAGTGACCGTGTTGTTATGACACCTGTTCACGGTATTATACCAAGCTCTAACATCTATTCTTGAACGCTAGGCTAGCATTAAAATTTTAAAACTAAGTTAATTTTAAATTAAATTAAATCTTCGTTATTATATAATACAATGAAGAATGTAAACTTAGCTGTAAGCATCGCCAAAGTCCATCTCAAGAACATTCTATCTTTGCCGCTCTCACAAGTTTTAGGTATAGTTATATTTCCTATGCATAAGAGATGCGGAATGAAATTCGAATTTATGCAACACTGATCCAATGGCCAGATCATGCGGGAATTTAACTATGCAACGTTGTTTTTAAAGTCCCGCGCTAGGTAAATTAAACTATGAACCAGTGATCTTCATGTCCATGACAACTAGTTTTAAAACTATGCAGCGTCTATCCTTTTGGTGGGGAAGAGGTTAAGGGTCCTCACCTATTCCATTTTATTGTGGGTAGGTAGAACAGCCTATTTATATCATGGCACGAAGTTACTGACACAAGGAACTGAAAATATTATTTGTCTAAATCTCTATGGAAAAGGCTGAAAAGGTACTTCGAATTCTCAGAATAAAGTATAAATAGAATAGGTGAGTTACAAGTTTCAACTGAAGGACACTTGAAATGAACAGATTTCCTTCTCTTCGGGTTACATATAAATTATAAATGCTGAAAAGTTGGAAGCTTTTATAATACAGGATGAGAAAAGCAAAGCCCCATTTTTGTCCGTGAGGACAACTGAAAAGAAGTGTCTACAGCTCAAATATTTCATTGTAGGGTGCGAGAACCGCCCATCAAAATTACAGAACGGAGTGACTGCGACAAAGAACAAAACAGTGGTACTTTGCGTATCTTTATCATTGTTGAAACGTCTGAAAAGGTACTAAATTCTCAGAAGAAAATACAGATACAGGTATATTGCAATAATGGACCGTAGGACCTTTCAAACGAAAACGCTTGTTTCTTTACGGGTTGGATACATAGTTCAAGCCAGCTTTTATGGTACCGGAAGAGATAAGCAAGAAAGAAAGAACCGAATGCAAGTCCTTGAGAACACCATAAAATAAAGGAATTTTGGTCGACTGCAGTTGCTTTTAAAATTACACAAATACACCGAAAACGTGAAGCCCTTTTATAGTTCTTAACTGTGTTTCCATTTAAATGATTCAGGGCTGTCTGTTTATACTTCCCGTTAACTCCTATGCATTCAAATTCATTGTATTTTTGGACTTGCAGCTGGGGAAAGCATTTAACTAGAGAAAGCGGATCAATACGAGTTTAGAAACAACTACAAGGATGCAACGCTTTGTTACGAAGAGTGAAAGAACGGAATATAAAGATGTAGTTAATAATAATATTAATCTTAATTATTAGCAGAATTAATATTTTAAAATAAGTCACTAGATCCACTTACAGACACATTATAGCTGATGGCGGGGCAGGAAGTGATTTTAAAATTTTAGGTCACAGATAACAAAAGCCAAGTACTACTCTAATGGTCAAAAATTTGATATTTGTCAAATAAAATATACCATAGTTAATTGAAGAAGTTAAATAAGAAAAAACTGCAGATCTGCTCTAATGTAGAGTTTGTACGCTTTTGGTACGCATTAAAATTGAAGATAGCAAAGATAAAAAGATGTACCATAACGCGGTTTAAGCCATAGTTGTCACTAATTGGGCCAAGCATGAATTCTACGGCATACATAATTTTGTTAATTCTGAATCAAAAACTAAATAAGCCTTCCGGTAGAAATATAAAAGCTGAATTTTAAAATTCTACAGAAGGAGCTGCAACTAGTGTATATAAGATAAACTAAACTATAAATGTTATTTTACTTCTGACCGATTGTTGAAAGATGTGATGATAATGAACAATTTGACAGGGGTTGATGGATGATCTTATGTGGGTTGACGGACGACCTTATATGGGTTGCTGGAAGACCTTATATGGGTTGCTGGAAGACCTTATATGGGTTGATGGAAGACTTCGAATACTTGAAATCGGGGTTGGTTCTCATGGGTGACGTCATCTGAATGGTCATTCTGTTACTGAAATCCGGAAAGTCCTTGTATGTGGGTTGTGGCGAATCCGGCGTTGTGAGTGCAGAGGTCGAATGGTCACAGCACCATTTGTTTAGTAGGTAGGTTTAACTAAATATCCAAGCAATTATCAAACGTTTATTGCTTTTCGTTACTGATCTCCATGTTTACTAAGTTACCGAATCAGGCTGGATTTGATTGCCTTGTCCTCAATCAGCTCCCAAAACTTCTCTGCCCCCCTTCCAGCTTTCAACCCGACTCATTTGAAAGTTCATGGTTTCGGGTAGCACGCGCTACACACACACACAGAAGAATTAAATATGGAGAATTGAAAAAAGAAGTGAATATTGTTAGAAGTTGTATGAAAATATACACGAGGAATATACTCTCTCTCCTCCGCCTCGTGTCCGTCCGTCCGTGTTGCTTCCGTCCAGTATATCTCCTGGACGGAAGCACGTACAGACATGGGGTTTGCGGCATCGTCTGCACATGGTTTAGGCCAGAAGCCTATTCATTTCCGTTACTTTCACATCACCCGTTCTGACCCCGCTCTCAAAGGTCACGATCATATAAACAACATCTGCATGCTTCCTATGAGCTTATACCGCTACAACATCCATAAGCGAATCGGCGGGCTCCTCATCCAAAAATACCACACTCCTTAGCCGCCTAGCCTCCGTAAGAAATCCATTGGAGATCGCGGCTAAAAGTGCAGTGTGCGCGCCTTAAACGGAATCCCTTTAGTTTCAACGTTTTGATTCATACCTGCACCGGCTTAAGTCAAGCCACCACACGCGCTACTGATTCTACGCTCCTGATTCCTCTTGCTCCACTCCTGACATCGCTACAATGACATCTTCCACTTGCTTCCACTTCACTTAAGCTTTCAATATATATACTATTAAAATGCTTTCAAACAACAAATCTCGGTCACTTTCGTGCACCAGTGCGGTTTATTCGACAGAGCATAAACGTTGACCACACCTTCCCGCACGGTCGATTAAGTAGGCTGAAATTTTCATTATAGATGCCAAAGAAAATGAATCGTTAAAATTTGCAACGCAGGCGGAAACAAATGATAGCAAGCAGGCAGGTCCTTGTCCACAAGAATTGAAGTGAACAAATGAGTGTCCTGCTGGTTACCGGAGGAGAGGGGTACATTATGAGATATTGGGAGAGGAATTCAAAACTCATACGGAAAACGCAATTCTCTTAGGAATACCGGTGATAAGTACGATTCAAGGTGCACTTACCAAAGCATAAATGAAAGAAAGAAGGGGATAAGGCATCGCAGGAGGTACATACGGTGTTGCTTGATTGCAGTCTTTCCCAGTTTTTTCGCTTTCTTTTATGACTGACAGAAGGACTAGTTATCTTCTTTGGAGAAAGCATGTTTTGCATCGTATTTGTCTGCATGGCTATAAGTTACTTCTTATTTATTCTTGAAACTTAAGTCTATTTATTTTTATTTATTTTATTTGTTGTTTATTTACTTCTCTTGGATGTTCCCTTAAACGAAAGGGCTTTTCAACATCGGAGAAGGCGCTCATCTAACATAGTTGTTAGTCTTCTCATAGAGAACGGTACTCTATAAGGGTATCATTGGTTTGCACTGTTCCCGTACAGTATAGCCTACCATGATACACCATAACTTCGCAACCACCCCGTACTGCCTTCTTGTATTTCTGAGCCTGAAGGTATCACAGAGCCAGGTGGGGAAGAGAGGAATTTTGTGGGAGCTATAGCTGATTCTGCAGAAAGTATCCATGCTCCTTTTTGGTGGATGTACAACAAACAGATACCTATGAACAAGCTTCGTTTGTTGTGAATGTATTATTTGTGATTGCACTAAAAAATTCTTTCCTTTCTGTATCTTTTGTTTTGCTAACTGCAGTAAATTGCGAACCGGGCAAAGTAGTGCAGGAACGTGAGGAACGGATTGTGGAAGAACTATGTTTAGAAATTTCTTAAAAAGGTAATTATCTTCCAGGAGCTTTTAGGTAAAGGAAATGATGCTTTGCCTAGATTGGACGTTGCGGCGGCGATATATTCAGACGACGGATCGAGATGAGTGTCGATGACCGTAGGGAGGGATCATGCATGCATACCTTTAGGCATGTAATGAAATATCATTAGGTTTCCAACACTTAAAGCATAAATGTCGAATATTAGTGCCACACGGCACCCCTTAAAACTATAATCTCGAACTAAAGATGAAGATGAAAGTTGAAAAGAAAGAGCTTTAGTTTGTTGGTTTAACAATGGTGAGTTTAATTCCAAAAATGCAAATCTATTCGCATAAACCTGATGGCACAGCAAGTTGTTCTCGGTAAGGATTTTGTATGTAAACTACAGAATACAGAACTACAAGAGCTGTGTAGGTGAAGCTAAGAGATAACTGGTTATGTAACTTGGGGGCAGACAGTGATCAGGGACAGCATACAGAAGAGGGGGCGTACATCAAACTACGGTTATTGTACCGCAACCCATCACGGAAGTATATGCACTGCTTCGTGCCAGGGATCACTGGTTCTTTTCTGAGGACGATTACGGGATGAGAGATACGCATGCCTGTAACTACAACACGGCCAGTGGATGTGAAGGTAAAATAAGTTAATGTAAAAGGTGATGCGGGAAGTTTCCAGAATGATGTAACGTAACCCATAAGACAGAGCAGAGGGAACAGAGGGAAAACAGAGGGGAGGATATAGATGTAGAAAAGATAAAAAATACGGTAATGAGGAGAGAATGAAAATGACCCTGGTTGAGGACGAGTAGGAGCATAAATGAAGTGATGAGAAAGAAGGAAGATGCGAAGATTCTGAAAAAAAGAGATGAGGTGGAAGGGAGGTAAACGTTGATTGTAGGAAATGAGGGGGCTGAGTCAAATGAATGCGTCTCCAAGAGTTATGAAACAAGAGGGATGCCTAGTTTCCTCTCGGTTCCCGTACCTTTGAGTGGCAAGAAAGTTAGCTTAAGCAGACTTGGTAATAAGATCAAGAATTGATAAATATTAAAGCCGGTTGAAAGTGGAATAGTTATCTCGCTACGTCCAATACTTGGACTTTTAGTTAAATATATTTAGCATTAGCTTATGGACGGAGAGACCAGTAGCTGGAACGACGTTGGAGGTGACCACAGTGACATTTGTCACCCAGCGCGGACATTTTACTTTCACATTTCTACGGCAGCTTCCCTCTATCTAGGTAAAATAGGTTCGAAGTGGCCAGTGACCTGACTACATGTCTGCTTCTATACTCACTTATCACATTTTAAGCTTAGGAACTAAATAAGCTGCTCTATTGAATACTCTATTATTTGTAATTGAAATTGACGTTTAATGCCACGTTAAGAATAGCAGCCCTGGACTTCGACTGTGCTAAGCTTCCGGTTTCTACCTGCTGTTTTTGTGCGGCCAAGAAAAGCATAGCAGAAGTTGTTGCATTCCACGCGTGAGTCCCTTAAGACGACATCATGTTCCTTACGGCTGACACACGTTTCTCCGCGAATAAACCAAGATGCACTGCCGTAAAAGTATTTCTCTTGCTTCTCATAATAGAAGGAGGATTTATCACTGAAGTATATACCCAAGAAAGTGAAATATTCTCATCGACGACTGAATTAGAGAGGCTATTTAAGCATGAATCAGAAGTCGTGCAAAAACTAGAAGAATACGCTCTCGCCCTGGAAAAAGATTTGCGGATAATTAAAAAGTAAGATTGATAAGCAACAGAAAAATAGAATTACTGATTTACAAATCGTTTCCACTCCCTTAAATCGGAGAAGATTTGCTTATCCTCTAACTAAGGGATCGCAGTGCAAGGGTAATAGTACGGAAAGATTGACCTCGAAGTTCCTTACAGATTACACATTCCGTATAAAGTATTAATCCGACCTTCCTGGAGTAGCGGTTTTAAATATTTCATTGATTACTAATTCGTTCCTTACAATAGCTATAGGAAAGTCCTACAGTTTCGCTAAATAGTAAATCCAAACAAACCGGTTGCTTTCCATGTACGGGAAAAGGATGAGAAAAAAAGTGCGAAACAGTGGGTTGGTGCACTTGCACTTTAGCAACCCTTCCCGCGGCAGAAAATATCACAAGTCTGTGGAAAATAAAATTTGACAAGAGAACAAGTTTCTTTAATACCACTGAACGTCGTTTTTATCTTTAGCTCAACGAAGCGTTGCCGTTGATAGGGATTTTGTTTTGTAGTGTCAGATCGGCTAGATACAAAATAAAAAATTCTTTTATTTACAGCTACATAGAAGACTTCAACATGATAACTAAAGAGGGGCCCGTGGATAGTTCTACAGTTGTTGCAAACCCCTTCAACGCTTACCATATTCTTAAAAGAACTACTATCGACTGGGAAGATGTCGTCAAATCTCTACGAAATCAAACTAAGACTGAGGGTATGAACCGCCTAGATCAATGAATCAATCTTTTAGTTTAAACTAGTGTAAATATTATCAGCCTCCGAAAATTTGAATCTTACTTTTGCGAATTTACGCTTTTGTTTAGCTAATACAAGGTGCAGAACTAGAAAACAGTTTTACGTAGTACTCAACTCAAAAGATAAGAATGATTCCAATGATATATAAGAGGCAGAAAAAGCATATTCGCACTCGAAGGGCAAATTCATGAGCGGAAAATGAATAGATTTTAAGATTCAAGAAACATGCGGCGATTTTCATGCCCAGCTACAACGTGTCTGGATTCCAGATAGTAGCGGTCGTTTGAAATGCAGCATTCTTTACATTACTTTAAAGTATGTCCTTTTTAAGCTGTTACAAAAAGAGTAATAACAAGACTGGATTCACATTCAAAAAAAAATTGCAACAAGTTTTTCGTGATGCTTTCACTGGAATTCCTAAGCCGTAAAGTTCATTTGTGAGCATATTTCTTGAGTTTCATCGAAACGCTGATTCATCCAAAGCAAAGATGATACAAATTAAAGTTAGATAAAAAATATTTATGGAGCGTGAAGAAGTAGAATCATTTAATTTAATATAACGTTGAGGTAACAGTTTGACGTATAAAAGTGTTTTGACCATAATATAGTAAGGTAGCCTCGTAAACCATACAGACTGGGGATTGTTAATGTGTATACTGAATCCAGTAGCGTATTTTTTCCGCGTTTAAAACAGAGAAAGAGCAGTAAGTATATATACAGAGATGGGTGTGTTTTGGAATAACCTGGAAGTAGACATACAAATTTTAAATGAGCTTATTAAATGTGAAATAGATCTTGCGGAAGAGGTACTTCGGAAGAGCGAAAGGCTTCCTACGTTTGAAGATTTCGTTGGAGGATCTATGGCTTTGGTTGGACTTCAAGACACTTATCAACTCAATCTGAGTGATATTATTCACGGAAATCTTGGAAACGGAATCACAACAAAACGGAGTCCGTATGAGTTGTCTGGTAAGATCAATCTTTTCAGAATCTATAAACTTTTATATCACAGATGCTTCGGTAAACAAAATCATGCCTCATACTTTCCTGTGTAAAAAACTACCTTGCAGACTGATTATGGATATGAATCTTAGGATTTTTTGAATTCCCAAAAATGTCGGCTTTTTCCATTCCCTTTTATATTCTAAACCGTAGCTTCGAAGATGCTCCAATTACCATGGAAATACCAGCAGGGACACTAGTAGTTTATTAAAACTATAAACTGCAGAGATTTACGTTTTCTTGCATTGATCCAGTTTTAAGTTTCGGTGATGAGATGAGTATGTTAGTGATCTTATTCTAAATAATACAGTATTGATTTTGTGGTTCCTTAGAAGTCTCAGAGGGTAACGGCCATAAATGGTCGATTCGAAGTTCCTATCTTGACTTTGACAAAATTTCTGATGAGCCCCACTGCCAAGACAGTAGCTTATTTATTTACTCTGCTAGAAATCATGAGTAACGTACCTATGTATTGTTTTTCCACGGATCTTGCTGCGTATCTCTCGCTTCCTGTCAGAAAGTTATTCAGGATCAAAAGGGAAGCTGAATGGCGAGGAAAAATAAATTGTATATATTTATTTATTCAAAATCCTGAGAACTAAATTCAATCAAGTTTTCTTCCGACAAAATAATTCAAAAAGATGACAAAATACAACGCTAGGCTGACTCATATCTTCTTTATGAAAATGATCTGGGATTTTGAATATGGAACAGGTATCTTCTGACTGAATTCCTTTCTGTTTTTGCCCATAGAATGCGTTGAATATCTCCCCTGTGGATAGCTTGGTTATAGTTATTTTTGAAGGGTTTGTAGCTACTAATTTAGTTGATGTTATGTATTTAAGCTAAATCTTTATTTACTAGTCGAGGGTTTCTATCGGAACAAAAGATCTGGGCCGGTAGATCTACTCACGGTAGTTTATCTTACTGCTCTCGTTAAACTCTTACTGCTCCCTTAATCTCTCTTACTGCTCCCGTTAAAATCTCTTACTGCTCCCGTTAAAATCTCTTACTGCTGCCGTTAAAATCTCTTAATGCTCCCGTTAAACTCTCTTACTGCTCCCTTAAACTCTCTTTTGCTCCCGTTAAACTCTCTTTTGCTCCCGTTAAACTCTCTTTTGCTCCCGTTAAACTCTCTTTTGCTCCCGTTAAACTCTCTTTTGCTCCCGTTAAACTATCTTTTGCTCCCGTTAAACTATCTTTTGCTCCCGTTAAACTCTCTTATTGCTCCCCTTAGTCTCTCGTACTGCTGCCACTACTGCTAGTCTCTCGTAATAATTACGTTCCTGTTTATGTGTACGATACAGAGTTAAGGGAGCAGAACGATAAATAAGGGAAACGATGCTTTCATTATGCATTTCCACAGATGATAACGGTAGCAGAACGATAAAGAGAAGCGGTAGTAGAACGATGGAGAGCAATGGGAATAGAATGATGGAGAGTCACTGGAGTGGAAAGATATGAGATTTAAAAACGCGGGAATATCGGGCAATCATCTCTTTGATTAATCTGTTATTTAAAAAAATTAATGCTTAAAAATTATTTAAATTAAACTATTACATAATTTTCTTTGAGCGCGTAATTTTTAAATATTAGCGAACGTATAAGTTCAGAAGAAATTTAGCTTGAATTCGATACAATTGGGTTGAAAGTTGCGCGTATAATGAAAAAAAGAGAAATCTCTTGTTGCTTGCTTTCTAAGTTTACATCTTGAGCCTAGTTTGGGTTAAAGAGTGTATTACGTCATGGTTGTATTTTAGAACGAAGAAGTAACCGACCATGCATGGACTGCTAGCGCCGTATCTTAATACGAAAGTACCGACCGTCTAGACAGCGCCTATACAGTGTATGGTAGAGTTACACACAGTAGGAAAAAGAATAGGTTTGTTTAGGCACAGTGCGCACATGACATTAAACACCAAATGTTTCCCAGTAAGAGCTAACGCGAGTCTAACGTCAAAAGTGTTCGCTCGACAAACTCAAATCACGGTTTCCTCTTTAACAAAAGCGCTACCTTTCCTTGCACCCCAGAATATTGTGTGGCGTGAACTGTGGATACGATTGAACAAAAGAATTGTCGGAATCCGCTTGTAATGAAGATTTCCACAGCATCTGAAACAAGAAAACTGAATTCTGCATACACGAAATGTCTCCCGGCTTACACCAAATGCTTTTGGAAACGCGGTCTATGGCCTGGCATACCGCACAACGCAACTCATTGCCAGGAACAGTACGTGTAACTCTACCATGCACTGCTATAAGGACAACAGTGCATAACTGATGGTGGTGTTTGTTTGTTATTATATTTATGCAGCGCGTGACTGTTTGTTCCTGGGGAAAGCTGCCTTTAATAAGGGACTGTACGATAGGGCTGTAGGTTGGCTGGAAACGGCTCTGAAAAGATCTGAAGAAGAATCCTACAGAAGCATGGAAGATCCCACAGCGTCCGCTGAGGAAATTCGACCGTTTCTGGAAACGACGAAACGAGTGGTAAGAATTTATCATGGGTTTGGAAGTTTTTAACGATGTTTCCCCACACTAGCATGTGGGGTTCGTGCAAAGTCAAAAGTAGTGTGAAAATTATCGAAGAGGGACCGCGTGCAAGGCGAGGAAATGTTTGGTACAACAAGTAGTAGTAGTAGTGATGGTATTGTATTAACCTCTTGGGCACAATAACATTTGAACTATTCCGTCACTACAGCCTCTGTTTCCATGGTGTGAATTTGTTGCGCGCACGTTCGAATAGGGGCGTTTCAAACTACTGGACCGCTTTGAATGCATATATTTTAAGCAGTAGCCCCAATAATTTTTGCAAAAACAAGTACAGATGAAATAATTATGGACAAGCAAAGAAAATTTTAAAACTCAATTTGGTGCGAACATGAAATCAAGAATGGATTAAATTTACTAGTAGCAGCGATTGGAAATTTAAATGAACCCAGATCGGATTCCTTTGCTTGTTTTACAAATTCAGTATGAATTCGCAAATGTTTAAATACACTACATTGGGCGACAGTCCCGAGTAGTATTTGTAAAAAAAAAACAAAGGGCAAGAATACGGGAAATGGAATCTATATATTCTTGCAGTCAGCCATGGCAACCATCATGTGAATTTTTATATTCACAACAACGGGCTCGAACTCTGGGAGTGAAATGTTTATATCCACTACATTGGGGCCCAAGAGGTTAACTAGACTAGATCTGGGTAAAAATTTAAGAAAAAAGGGTGTAAACTAAACGACATTATAAGAGCAGAAATGATATTAATGTCAGATTCTTTTCTCTGCCTAAATACATTACGTGCACGAGTCTCAAGTCTCCTGAATTTAGGAATCCGGATATTGTACATAATTATTGCTCATAGGACTGCGTTATTTTGGGAAAATGATAAGACAATCTCCAGGTAAGTTGGCCAAATACTTGAGAGATTATTAAGGTGTGATTAATCGTGGGTAAAGTTAGTAACATGTATCCTCATTTAAATGAAATCATCGTGCTTTGTAGGATGTGGAATAAGTGAAACAACCACAAGATGGCAGATGGCTTATTCCAGTTTTAGACATCTTTCTCAAGTTTCAGGAGGGAAGTGAATTTATTATGACGACAGAAGGATAGTAGATAGATAGGGATATCAGCTTAAGTAGTGTCAGAATCAGAATCGGGAGGAAGGGTAATGAATTTGAGACATGCGTATTTTTCGTAAAGTACACCGACCAAAGCTTTGTAAATAATCGCCTGATCTTCGACTCATTAATGAATCAAAGGCTTTCTTTCAGCATGATGAAGTCCTGGAAAAAAAGGGACCACATGGGGAGACTTGGCAGACGCTTGTAAAACCTCTCAACGAAAAGCTGGCTAAGAAGAAAAAATACCAAAATGTTCACTCATACAAGCCTGTCCTCTACACACCCATCTCCCCAAGCGAGGAGCTGGAAAATTTCAAAAGTCTTTGCAGAGATGAGGAACTGAGGGTAAGGACTAACGAACTTACCGTATGTTTGCTCAGTTCTGCTTGCGTTTGAATATCTCGCGCGCTTCTTTCAACCTATCACATACTCCGATTCGTCCCGTCTGCCTATCGCAGCACAGCATCGCACTTGTTCCACTCTCTCTCCACCGCTGCGAGCGCGAGAAAAAGAGGGATCTTCGCCTTTCTTCGATCATTACTCAGCTCACAAGGGTTTCAGCGTTAAGCGGTTTGCATTGTTGCATAGCTTAAGTCTTTGTCTCTCTTTCAGTCTAAGTTTAATGTCTAAAGGTCAAAGGGTGCAGCCATTGCAGCGCCTGAGGTCAACTTAGTCTGAAAAAATGACTTTTTTCAGTATAAAATTCGTAGCGTCCGTACCCTTTGACCTATGGACATTAAACTTAGGCTGAAAGAGAGACAAAGACCACAGCTATGCAATAATGCAAACCGCTTGACGCTGCAATGCTTGTGAACCGAGAAATGACCAGTGGAAAGAAGGAAGGTTTTGAGTTTTTCTCGTCACGCAGAACTGAGCAAACATACGGTACCTTTAACCTTTTCAATACCCCATAAATTTAAGCTCGCCGTCGCCGTGGCCAGCGTGTTTGCTCAAAATTGTAAGATTTTGCAGTTATTCATTACTAGCAGCCCGACTTTAAAAATTCCCTGATGGCAATTCTCACCATTGTGAAGCTTGGTAAAAACGCTAGCTATGGCAACGAATTTTGATTTGTCTCATAGCGATAGAAAGCGTTTGTCTCATTTGCGGTACAGGTGAGTCGAAAAGCTTAAGTACTGCTGCAAAGTAGCATGAGAAAGGGTGCGGTTGAAACGGCTGGCGGGGTTTTCACAATCGTTGGTACCAACACCTGATTTTGATGTGGACTATCTATATATGCCTAATTTTTATTTGCCTGTCTACATTTTGAGTTGGGTTGAGTGAGTTAATCAATGCTCTTGCAATGTTTGCAAATTTGATCTCCATACAGACTCCTGATATGGATGTGGATCTTAGGTGCCGCTTCCGGAGAAAACTTGGATCTATAACGTACTTAGCACCATTTAAAACTGAGGAAAAATCTTTACAGGTACGAAACCATCTGTCGATGAATTTGTGCACACTATGATTAAAAAACCGAGAAAAAAACCTGAGAGGGGAAAAATGCTTCCGGGCAAGAGCCCATCTTAAGGTTTAGTAGAAAAGTACTAACACTTCCAAAACAAGAATCCCTGATGTGGTGCATCATTTCTACGTATCCACAGATCAATCAAAATTTTGACCACGATTAAACAAAACTGCGCGTTATTGGATCAGGGTTTTCATGAAAAAGGTGCGCGCAGTTTAGTTAAAGCGTGGTCAAAATTTTGGTTGATCTGTGGATACGTAGAAATGATGCACCAGATCAGGGATTCTTGTTTTGGAAGTGTTACTACTTTTCTAATTAAGCTTAAGAAGGGCTCTTACCCGGAAGCCGTTTTCCCCTCTCGGGTTTTATTTTTTAATTTTTAGTGTCACGTACTAAAAACCAAATCCGAAATACATGAAACGTAGTGGAATATTGCGCTATGGTAAAGGAAGTATAGGCGCAAGGATAGTGTAATATTAAAAGCTAAGGACCGCGCACAACGTTCTGCCGGCTAAAGAAAGCAATCAGCATGAAAAAGAAGGCTGAGGTTGCAGGGATTATGTGTATGGCTCTTATGGAAACTGAGAGCTATCCGTAGGTAAGGCTAGAGGGATGAGGACTTTCAGCTCCGCACAGTCCCTTCGAACGAATGTACTGGGGAGAGGAGGGATGCTAGCTGATGAAGGCACAAGGGCTGAGACGCAACCACAGGCTTCGTCCTATAGTTGTTGTGCTTGTTGTGCTATGAGAAAAGGTTTAGGGAGTGGAAGAGAACCCCACGACGCAATGGGGGATGTCCCACCTGTATGTTTTGGATTCCCAAATACCGAACGGAACTAAACCTTCTAAAAACCCGAGAGACAAAAACCGGGCAAAGCCCGACAAAAGTTCGGTGAAAAGTACTGACATTTGGAAAACAAGAATGCCCTAGTTAATTGGCCAGATCCATTTCTTGGCACCCGTAAGATCAATCCACATTTTGATAGAACTAATGTTAGGAATTAAGGGATAATAGCATAGGAAATAGTAGAGAGTGGAAGAAACTGCTTTACTGTGTAAGCAGGATCCGAATCCTGCAATGTGTACGATTTGCTTGTAGGCAGGATCTGAATCCTGCGGTATGTACTATGGATGTGTGAGTAGATTTGATTTGATTTGATTAGGCTTTATTCAGGTGACAGGCATATTCAGTAAAAAGATTCACTGTTTTTCAAAAGCGGTCCCCATTATTCAAGCAAACTAAATTTACGAAGATAATATTAATACATTATTTATAAATAATCATAGTAGTTTCTTTTGGCTATAAAATATTTGCACAGATTTTCTTCAAACAGGTTTACAGGTTTACGAGTATCTCTTATCACAGGGTCTAGGTTGTTCCAGAACAGAGTAAGCCTACAGCGTAAGTAGGATTTGAATCCTGTGTGTACTGTTGGGAGCAAATGTATAGCTGGATAAAAGAGGAGCGTATGGAGGTGTACGTTAGATGGCGTTGCCTATTGTATGCGCTAGGGATTTCTCCAAGGGATTAATTCATGAGTCATTGTCGTATGGTTAGCACTAGGATCGAGGCGTGCAAATTATATGTTATGTATGATCAATGTTTAGATGCTGGAGAAATTAGCATGCGGTCTGCTTTAAAGAGAATAAGGTAGAGTATAGACTAGAACTCTGGGAGTCGGATTTGGGTTGGCATACAAGAAAGATGTATAGTGAGAGTTGAGGAATTGAGGAAGAAATTGTGCGTTAACTTTAATTATATTTAAGGAGTAATTAGTGATATTAGGGATTTATTATTGAGGGTTTAATAAATATTTGGACTATCCCTAAATTACTCCAGCGTTACTCTGCACTTTATTTTCCTAGCCACTTCTAACTGAGAAGTCCGATCCCGGGTACGGATTTAGGCACGATTCTCAACAACTTAACTAAACTGCGCGAGTCTTCTCCACTGTTCGCGTTTACTGTGTTAAGATTGAATGTGGAAAAGATTCGCGCAGTTTAGTTCAGTTTTATCAAAATGTGGATTGACCTGAAGAGTGCCAAGAAATGGATTTAGCCAATTAATTAGGGCATTCTTGTTTTCCAAATGTTAGTACTTTTCACCGAACTTTTGTCGGGCTTTGCCCGGTTTTTGTCTCTCGGGTTTTATTTTTCATTTTTAGTACTACTCACTAAAATCCTTTTAGCGGCATGGACTAAAAACAGAAACTTAAACTATTCAATCGAGGCATTGGAAGCGAAAAGTACGCAAAGGTCCCCGGAGTGTAAAGCTTAGGGACCATGCACAATGTTTGGCTTTAAAAAGGTTATCAACACCACAGGAAAGAGTTTCACCCTGCAAGGATTATAAGCAAGGCTCTCACAGTGAAACTGGGAGCTGTCAGCATGCAGGATTGAGAAAGCAGGGATGAGGACTTCCAAGTTACGCTTCTCCCTTCGAATGACGGTAGTGTGGAGAGTGAGAATGCGAAGAAGGGTAGGGTCTATAGAAACAAGTGCAATAAACGGGTAACCGAATACGGAATTGCGGATTTTAAAAACATTAAATGGATAAAGGAGTTAATATGTTGACAGTTTTCAAGAAACGGTCGCATTAAATAGGCAAACTATCTATTTTACTATAAACAGGCATTCTCTGGTCACCCCGTACTCATGATAGTGTATTGAAGGTTAAAACTCAATGGCTGCAACTCCAAGACTTACACTCGATGGATAAAAAATGCAAAAATAAGACATCCATCTGTATTCGATCCCGTGCCTCTCTTTTCCTCCCTCGCGCGCTCTATACCACTAAGCCACTGGAATGTATGCGTGTGTGTGTTTTTCCTTTCTCTTTGCACTCTCTTCCTACTCAGCTGGATGTGTGCTTGTGAGTGGAACATATGTTCATTCAATGTATTATATGGCCACTTGAAGCTTACAATTAACTATAATTATCTATAACTCCGATGTTGGTTAACCAATGTGGCTCAAATCAATAGGGATGATACGCAACCAGTGAAACACTATTTTTCAAAATCTCATGTGAATCCATGCATCCGTTCGTGAGTTATCGTGCGCACAGACAGACAGACAGACAGACCGACAGACAACATCGACCCGCTCTAGGAATGGCTCCGCCAATTAATAATAAACGGGTAACCGAATACGGAATTGGCGCAGATTTAGAAATAGTTTAAATGGAAAAAGGATAACTAGAAAATAAGTTAGGATTCCTCCAAAACTTTCCACCTTAATCTTAACTTTTGAAATTTGTAAATCATTTTTACTTCAAATCATCATTTAAAAACTGCAACAGATACTTAAAGTAGATGTAGTATAAAGGGAAACATAACTACTCTACTAAGAAGAGAATTCTAGAGTCGCCCCATAGAAAACACAACATATTTATGAAAGAAACTCGATGACCAGGTTCAACTCTATGATTAAAAATCTGCAAAAATAATGCGTCCGCCGGGGTTCGATCTCCCATCCTCCTTTGCTCCATGTACAAGGGGAGGACAGGGGATCGAATCCAGGTAGACAGTTTATTTTTGCAGATTTTTAATCATAGGGTTTAATCTCGTCATTGAGTTTCCGCTTTAAATTATTTCCGCTTTGTATGGGGTGATTAGAGATTTCCATTTTTGGCTATGTGGTTGTAATTCCGTTAATGCTACATCTAATTAAGAGTCTGTCAGATTTTAAAGTGATTATTTGGAATTGCATATGAACATATTGCGCTGTAAGGTTTTGGAGGAAACATAACTAATATTATAATTATCCTTTCAAGCTTTGTATGGGGTGATTAGAGATTTCCATTTTTGGCTATGTGGTTGTAATTCCGTTAATGCTACATCTAATTAAGAGTCTGTCAGATTTTAAAGTGATTATTTGGAATTGCATATGAACATATTGCGCTGTAAGGTTTTGGAGGAAACATAACTAATATTATAATTATCCTTTCAAATAATCCTCTCCAGTTAAACTTTTTCTAAATCTGCAACTAATAATATAATTATCTTTTCCAATAATCCTCTCTTATTTAATCGTTTCTAAATCTGCGCCCATTCCGTATTCGGTTAACCGTTTATTAATGGGCGGAGCCATTCCTATAAGGGGTTGAGTGACGTCCGTCGGTCCGTCGGTCCGTCTGTCCGTCTGTGCGCACGATAACTCACGAACGGAATGACGGATTGACATTATATTTTCAGAATAAGTAGTTAACCCACCCAGGACCATCCCTATTGAATTGTGTCCATATTGATTAATTAACACCAGAGTTACAGATAATTTAAGGGTCAATTAGCTATCTGTTACATGGATATACATAGGTTCCACTCACAAGCACGCTCAGCAGGCAGCGAGTGAAAAAGAGAAAGGAAAGGAGCGCACAAGCACACAGTCCCGTAACTAGCGAGTGGAACAATACTAGAAGGAAAACTGGTTCTCTCGTTCACACTCCCCTGACTTAGTGGCTAGAGCTTGCGAGGGAAGAGGAGATAGGCGCGCGTTCGAATCCCGGCTATGTACACGTTTTTTGCATACCATTCACATCAAACCATTGAGTTTTAGTCATTTCGTTTGGTCCATTGAGTTTTAGCAGTATAGTAACTCTAAAGATTACGGGGCGATAAGAGAAATTCCTTTTTCGAGCATACAACATTCTAGTTACTATTAAATCATGGATTAATTGTTATTATGAAATCGTAAACTTCTATATATACTATCAATCTGAGGTAATTAAATCAAGCTCCGCCCATTGCATATTCGGTTGCCCGTTTATTAATGGGCGGAGCCATTCCTATAAGGGGTTGAGTGACGTCCGTCGGTCCGTCTGTCCGTCTGTGCGCACGATAACTCACGAACGGATTGACTGATTTACATGAGACTTTCATTATAAGTCGTTAACCTACCTAGGACCATCCCTATTGATTTTCGTCCATATTCATTAATTAATATCAGAGTTACAGATAAATTAAGAGTCAATTAGCCATCAAATACATGGATATACATAACGTTCCACTCACAAGCATAGTCCCTACGTTAAGCATGCAGAGAGTGGAAAAGAGAAAGGGAAGCAGCTTACAAGCTAGCACTCCCGTGACAAGCGAGTAGAACAATACTGGAAGTAAAACAAAGTCTCGCTCACACTCCCGTGACTTAGTGGCTAGAGCTTGCGAGGTAAGTTGTGAGAGGCGCGCGTTCGAATCCCAATTACGTCACGTATTTTTGCATAGCATTCCCATCACATCATTGAGTTTTAGTCATATGGTAAGAGAGGGAAGACAAGAGAGGCGCATGTTCGAATCCTAGCGATGCCTAGTTTTTTGCACGCGTTTCCCATTCAACTATTGAGTTTTACTCAAATAGTTTGAGCCATTAAGTTTTAGCAGTATAGTAATTCTGAAGAATACGGGGCGATAAGAGAAATCATTTTTACAGCAAATTCGAGCATACAACATTCCTAGTTAGTAATAAATCATGGATTAATTGTCATTATGAAATCTTAAACTTCCATATTTACTATTAATCCAAGGTTTTTTAAAAAAGCTCCGCCCATTGCATATTCGGTTACCCGTTTATTAATGGGCGCAGCCCTTCCTAGAGCGGGTTCGATGTTGTCGGTCGGTCGGTCGGTCGGTCTGTCTGTCTGTGCGCACGATAACTCAAGAACGGATGCATGGATTAAAATAAGATTTACAACACAGGTGTATATGCTACAGGGGACCATCGCTATTGAATTTCAGAATTTTTGAATAATTATTTTTAGAGTTATTGATAATTACAGCGCGATGAGTCATCACTTACAATGCAATTACATACGTTCCAGTCACAAGCACAGCTACGCTCAGCAGGCAGAGAGTGGAAAAGAGAAAGGGAAGTAGCGCACAAGCACACAGTCCAGTAACTGGCGTGTGGAACAAGACTCGAAACAAATATGATTCATGCAAGCAAGAAGTTGCGTGGTGTAGTGGTAAGAGCAAGTGATGTATAAGGGGAGGACGGGGGATCGAATCCGGGGAGCTGATTTATTTTTGCAGATTTTAAATCATACAGTTTAAGCTTGTCATTGAGTTTCCACCATAAATTATTTCTGCTTTGTATGGGGTGATTAGAGATTTCTCTTTTTAGCTATGTGGTTGCATTTACAAATTAATCGTTTCTAAATCTGCGCCCATTCCGTACTCGGTTAACCGTTTATTGACCTGTATCTCAGTGACCACTTGAATAATATCACTGAAATTCAATAGCGATGCTCCTGATACATGTATCTACATATCCTGAAAATTTCATTACAATCCATCCATCCGTTCGTGAGTTAGAGTGCGCACAGACAGACGGACGGACGGACGGACGGACAGACAGACACCATCGATCCCCCTAGGAAGTGTCTTCGACACTTAATAATAGAAGGATCGTTTAGTATGATGTTTTCTAAATTGCCAGCTAAGCGCCCATCTTTGGCGACTAATAGCTTTCATTTTTTTAGCCATATGTACTACTTGTACACGATTTCATGAGCGACGCAGAAATGGGAAAATACCGTGAGATAGCGAGTCCTCGATTGAAACGAAGTCTTCACCAAGGTAAAAACGGAGGATATGTTGCGACAGACGTGAGAACAAGTAAGCAGTAAGTGAAGTATTCGTAAATACTTATATGGTTAAAATATCAAATATCCAATTTCTTCTATCGCTAGGCAGTGGAATAAATAATTTAGCATAACATAATGACAGCAATGCAGTAGTTGCAGAATTAAGCGTTTCTTTTAACCACTGAGGAAATTGAGTTTATTTCAGAGCCTGGCTGACTAACGAAGATGACCCGCTTGTCGTCAGAATGAATAAACGAATTGGAGCGTTAACTGGACTTGAAATGGATCCAGAATATGAAGCGGCTGAAGTTTTTCAAGTGGCTAATTACGGAATGGCCGGGAAGTACAGTCCGCACACGGACTATATGACGGGGTCGGATGAGATGTACAGTCCTGTAGAAATCCGGCGTGGAAATCGGATTGCCACCTTCATGGTTTACGTAAGCGGCTAGAAACATTTTTCTCTACTAATGTGTCAGTTAGCCTTTATTTGCCCTCATGTTATGTAATTCCTGGACATCATACAGCTGGATGATGTGCAAGCTGGGGGTGCAACGGTTTTTCCTATCATTGGCGTAAAAGTAAAACCTGAAAAGGGCGTTGGAGTTTTCTGGTGGAATTTGCGTTATGATGGAGGAGGAGATCCCCTCACCAGACACGGTAGTTGTCCAGTTTTGTATGGTGAAAAATGGAGTAAGTGTACTTGTACAATCATTACTAATATAAATTCGTCTCTTCCCTTAACTTACATGTATGACGCTTTTTCGCAGTACCTCTCAATATCTAATGCTAATAACCAGGGTCGTGTATGTTCTCTTTGCGCTTTAGTTTCAAATAAATGGATACGCTACAACCACCAGTTTCACAAGATACCATGTGTACCCAAGGGAGAAGAATTCATTCAGGAAATCTGAGCCGGTGGTTACTTGTAATTAATTACTGTCTGATAACCTGCAGTGGATATCTGAACTTCAGGAGTGCTCGCGGTAGGTTAAGACGTGAGTTTCCTTGTTGCACGGGAATCATTCATAGCTTGCCACTACTAGAGTAAAAGCACAGGATTCATTAAGCTCAAGACTGCGCTATTAAATGTGATACAGCCGATCCAAACTCTGCCTAAGACATTGCAAGGAATCATATGCACTATGTAAGCTATTGACTGGATTGCTCAAAAGACAGTCAGGGATTATTAATTCTATACTTTATTTTGTTACTAAACAATGCAATATTTTTAGGATTAAAATACAATTTCTGTTTGTGAGTGCACAAGTATGAGGAAGTTTATTTATGGTGCATTTTAAACGTTGAACGCGAGCCGTGAGCATGCAATTGTACAATAAATAATTATATTGAAAACTTTATTTATCCAATATCCATCTCAACCGTCCATGCGCTAACTATTGAGGGATTTTAGATTTTACAGTAAAACGCCCATAATACAAGTGCTTTCATTTTTATGGTCAATTTTATTTCCGAGCCATAAACTTTATGTGAATGCTTGGTTGTAATAGTCTTAGAATTAGTTGGTTAGTCACATTGCTTACGTACCGGTGTAAAATCTAATAGATTTTATACCCGTATATTATTATATTTAAAAATGAGTCAAGAAGCTTACTCCGGCCACTTTCCAAAAATCGTTCTTTGCTACATGCTATTATACCGCATATCATGCATTCTTCAGATGCCTTGTCGGCATCTATTGTCTTCAATCTGATCGTGTAAAGAGCGCGGGGTCGTCAGTTCGTTAAACGTTTGAAGTCTACTTATCTTTTGAAATATTTGGTTATTCGACATTAACCATTCACCCCGATCAAAAAATGTTCGATGAGCTGAGGCTAATATGAAATGGAATTTCTGATAAGCGCTTCCACAAAGTTCCAAGTTCAAAAGGATTTCTTTAGAAAAAAGGCTAATTCCCGAAACCTAATGGCCAATGGCTACTCGTCGCTAGGATTTGGATACATTGACCATATTTTACTACAAACATCACATGGAATAAGGGATCATTTTGGGCATGTTATAAAACCCTGCTGACTACATTACATTGGGACTTCAAGGGTTCCAAATACGTCCATAAGGTAACGGTAAGTTATGAAGGTGGAAACACGATCCGCAAACAAGTTTCCGATAGAGATTTTATCACTCTCATGCGATGGATGAGACCAGGCTGATATTTGTATTAAGCCTGGCTTTTGAAGACGCTGATGAGCTCATGATGAGTTCTAAGATTAGTCAGACGAAGCTCTTACTCTGTAAAAAATATGAGAAACAAATATGGTTTTTGCCAAATGCATGATGTAAAAGTATTTATTGTAGGATTGTAGTTTTAAGGAACTCATAGCACTGTAATATGTTCATGGGACTGGTTGTGATTTTATTTCCGTTGTAGTAGTCTAACTTTTGAATTAGTTTATGTGTACTTTAGGGATCAAGGCATATCAAGAAGAATTACTTGAAGTTAAACTATCCAATTGGGTCAAACCTGTGGAGGCTCGGCCATCCTCTTTTTTGATTTTCTGTTTGCAAAGAGCTACGCAAAGTGGCGTTTCTGACATTGTTCCATTATTCCTGCCCACAGCTTGCTCTGGAAGAAACAAATTGCAAGATTCACGATGAGATTCTTAATAAGGGATGGTTGAAAATTTCGGGTGAAGAAGAAGATAAATCTTGTAAATAAATATACAGGTGAGAATAATCAATCACCGAAAGATGCTCTTTGAACGGGTGTTACTCCAGCGGTGCAAGATGCCAAAAGTTGTCGGAGGCATTTGATTCCGACAGAGCCGGTTGAGAAAGTGTAGAGAAACGGATTGATTGTGGAATTCAGTGGGAGTACAAATACCAAAAGCCAAGCGTGTACATCCTCTGAAATACATAAAGTAAGAAGGACACAGGTAATTCATGCATGAGACGGTCTTATATTGATCATGGAAGAATAAGACTGATCTGATATGCAGAAGCAGAACAATACAGAAGGAGCTCAGTAAAACCTACGGTGGATCTCATAGCCCGCAATAACAGCAATCTTGAGTAGGATTATCGGAAACCAGCAGACGAAATCAGACAAAACCATGAAGAAGAACCGGATTGTGAGAGCCATTTCTACATCCCTCATTATAGTGGGCATTGCGAGCCGAGTTTTCCGAATCACCCAATAAAGCTTCCCATAGGAGAAAGTTATGAGGATCAAGCTGCAGAATCAAAGAAAAGTAGAACGAATTTTAGAATATTTAGCTCATATTGTTGCCATGACATCTCCGATTTTAGAGCGCATTATTTGATGGTGCAATTTGGATTTCTGATGAACCAAACTTGGTACGTTTACATAATCCGTAAACTTTTTGTCAAGTCAACGAAAACTTAGGAGCTTCAAGTATATAGATAGGAAAAATTATGAGGCTGTAAGAATTATCGTTAGAGCAAATCCAGCTTACCAGACAGAGTTCAAGCCAATAAATACAAAAGCTGTGTATTCCCACCCTAAGGAGAATGGATCGTCCATATGAAGCGGGAAACAAAGGCCGGAGCTGCCATAAAAGGATGTTTTCCCTCTCCAATGAAAAACTGGTTATTATTCGGACAGGATGAACATGAAATGTCACAAACATTCATCTTTACTATTGCCTTTTCCTCCGTAACTCATATGTATGGAAATTATTATATGATTCAAAAACTTGGAGACAAAACAACGCCGTTTATTTTTTCTTGTTTGGCAAAGGTTGGGCAGAATTTACAGCCCCAATTTAAATATGAAAGAACATCACCTGGCGTGATGGCCAATGCAGTGACAAAGATCCAAATGAGCGACATAGATACGATGGCGAGCTTCTTGCTCAGCTTTGTTCCGGAACGTCCACTAATTACAAGGTACCGCTCCAAGGACATTACCGTCAAAATTAGAAGTGACACCTACACGCGTACAATTAAAGGAAAGGTATGTATACGTGAGGAACATAGTTGGCGGAAATATAAAATCAGGGCAACGCTACTTATTGTATTTCAAAGAATCTGCTCAAGTGAGGAAAAGGCAGACAATAGGGTTCGGAAATTTTAAGACCAAAGACTCCGAGGAAAGTGACATAGATCGCGGGATGAAGTTGAGACATAATGGAGAGAATGACAAAGAGCAATGCGAATGAAAAGTAAGAAATAATATACCTCACAAGATATCATCGCTATAACCCCAACAGATTGACAAAGCCATGATGTGCTCCAGTCGTACGCTAATGAATTGTAGTTGTTCCGTAGTTCAATATCTTTCAAAGCAATAACGATGAGATAGAATCCAGTGAGTATGTCCGCTCCTAAAATATGAAGTGAAAGTGAATTGGAGAAAGTACAAACAGAACTTTGCCAAAGATAAGCTCTACATTACATATGGACTGAGGTGATACATGCATTAACAAGGATGATTGTGAGCAGGATTGATTAATTACTCAATTCTGCGAATTTTAGGGATAAATATAGTTCTATTAACTGACCAGCTAAATTGCTCACAAATATATCCAGGATGCGGCTTGGCCTCGTTGCAAAATACCGGCCTATTAGCACTGTTACATTGCCACAAACTGTGAGAACAGCTATTACCCATATAATCAATCTCAATGTTTTTGCTACAAGCAAGTTCTTTAGCGACGATAAACCTACGGAAATAAGCAGCACAGCAGTCTTAAATATGACGTGAATACTAGGTTTTTGACAGCCTAACTTTTGCAACAAAAAATACGTAGGGCACTAGTAAAAAATTCGTACCATTGGAGTTCGGGTAGCATTTTGGTACATGAGGTGCGTATCGGCAATATTGGAATTTTTTGAAGTGACTGGAATAACGTGATAAAGTAAAAAAGTAAACTCATGAGGAAGTAACTCTTTTAGCAAAGTGATTACATGCAGTTAATTGAAAGATTTACGCGTAAGTCAGATTCTTTAAACACAGAAACATCCTGCGTTCAATATTTGGGATGTCAATGTCGGTTAAGTTCCTTGATAAGAAAAAAAGCAAACGATATCTCTTGTGGTGAAACTCCACACTGTATGATGACCTTCATGAACGAAACATTAATATTATAACTAGCCATGTAAAGCAATAAAACTTCAACAAACTTACAGAGATTGCAGGCCCCCGAGAACGCAGAAAATGCCAGGGACAAATGAATGTAGGGGATTAAATCCCAGGTTTCTGTAAGTGAGGGATAAGAAAAAAAATTACGACCACTGACGGTGACGCACGGCTGGCGTAAAACAAATAGCGTATAACATCGTTAACTCAATTTTATACCAGTCATACTCTCTGTGACTTACAATTTTGTCAGGGTGGCAATATTTTGAAAGATGACGGGTTGTATAGTACGAAGTTTATTTTCAGAAAGGATTCTAAACAAGTAAAACATACAAGGATGAAGACGGAAACAGTTTAAGCGGTGAGCAATAATAAACTTTCTGCCTCTGAGTGATTCACTTCACTTCTGACGATACAGTTCAGGCTTGTTGGGATCCTTAAGAAGCGTAGTAAATTAAATTAGTATTTTATTAGATTTGGATGGAAATCAACTTAACTTACAATTCTGCCAAAACTATGTTTCCTCTAAACGCTTGATCGTGAATGTAATCAATTTGATTGCCACGCAAGTCCCTGAAATGTTTCATAGCAACTACATTGACCTGATTGAACCGCAAATGGAGTGTATTCATATTTTGAATCTGCGTTAACTCCAAGGGAAAAGAGATAATTTAGACAACATACAGGTATTCCAGATTTGAGAGTTGCCAAAACATATCTTCGCTTATCTTCGTGATTCTGTTGTACTTCAATAGCCTGAAATAAGGTATTGATTGTGTGTTTATAAAAGGAATCATATTTAAATTGCACGCGTTTGTAAACGCTATCATCGCAAATTGGCTTACAAATCTCGTAGTTTCGGCAGTTCGTGGAATGCATAGTCTTTGAACTGAAGGTGGTTGTAGGATAAGTCTCTATTGAAGAGAAAGAGGAAAACTTAGGAGATTCGGATATCTTTACGAAAGAAAAACCTCTACAGCAACATGAGGAAAGGACTTACAGTATCAGCAACGACGTCAAATTGACGAAACATTCCGTTCCAATTGATTGTAGTCTATTGTCTGCCAAAAATAATCTTCGGAGCGATTGCATATTTGAGAAGACACGGTTCGGAATGAAACCGATATTGTTCCATTCTATATATCTGGTTACAAAATAATTCACCAATCCTTAACGAATGCAATCACATAGCAGACACTGCATGAGGCAATCTGATGATTAAACTTCATGGATCACTCTCTCAATTTTAATGCTGATTAATAAGGCGATGGGTAAAACTCTTTGCTTTCACTTACATGTTAACAAGCTGCTGATTCCCTGTGAAGAGATCCCAAGGGAAATCATGAAAGCTGAGATGTTGATGGTGTTGTATGAGTCTAAGAAGGAGAAAAGAGATGTTTATGCGGTGGAAAGCTTGGTCAATAATAATTCAGCAAGGGCATGAAAGAGAATCAGGTGAAGTAGGAAAGAAATTTTACAGAAGTTTCAGACTTCCCATCACACTTGTTGAATTTGTCCAGGAAAAAGTGTCACTTTCTCCAGCCATCTTTATGAGCTTCCTGATTTGAGAGAAGCCAGGGATTAAACGTTATACAAACACTTGAAATAACAAGTAGAATCACTTTGAGGATATTTTCAGGGTCCTTGCTTCTTAGCAAGAAAATGCTGCATGCAAAGGCAGTTATACAGTTCTGAAATTACTAGTCTAGCTAGAAATCACATATAAAGCACAGAGAAAGCTTCAAATCCAACAAAGCTTACATTCTTGTCGCAGAATTGTCGAAAAGATGGACAGGGAATGCTTGCCAGCTCACGTTCTTGCATTCTATTCCACATTTTTTCTCTTCCACCATGCATACAGATGGGCTCAAGGGCTCTGAAAGTGCATAAAAGAGTATTATTTGGAACACCGAAGTGTTCGAGTCCAGACGAATACGGAAAGCTGAGGTTTGAACTGAGAAGGATATGGCAGAGATCATGCAGGCGTGACAAAATGTAGATACTTTTTCGGCTGTTCATTAAAGAATGTGAGAACTTTGCGTAGGCGAAGCATTTTCATCTAATGAGACTCGGGGAAGTGATACGTTGGGTAAAGGCTTCCCGATAAACTTCGGTAGTGAGTTGAGGGGAAGGAACAGGAATTAAAGATGTGTTACAGCATTTACTTGAACGTAAGAAGCCCGTAAAGATTTCACGAGAGGAAAAGAGGGAGAAAGTCCTGGTTGTAATTTTCATGACATATATATAAAGGGTGGAAAATATATTAAATGCAATTGTGTATTCATGCGTGGTGCAAATGAAATGGGTTCTTGAGGATTATTTTAAGAGGGGTGTAAAATAAACTGCGTTTTAGGAGTATTATAAGCGAAACTTTGCAGCTCACTTTCACATTTAGCGTGGGAGAATGAAATACAAAGCCTACGGAGGAAATAGTTAGGTTAGCTGGAACAGGCTGTGAATTTTGTGTGGAAGAGAAGCATTTATTGCCACAGTATTTCTAAACTGTCTCCCGGGAATATAGTAGATGAGGAACTAAAAAGTGTAATAAAGAAGGATTCAACGAGTCTCCTACTCCGCTTAGTCTGTGCTGTCAGTCCCACTTAATCTTCCATTGCTTCTCTGTTTGATCATGCTTCACGGGTATGCGGTAATGAAATTCCTCCTGCAATTTCTTCTTCTTTTATCCGGGAAACTCATTCGATAATTATATACACGTTGACCTTAGTGTGAAACTATTGTATCCATTAACTGATTGCTTACTGTTTCGCATTGGGGTAAAATAACTGCAAAGATTCTCAGGAAGGACTATTTTTGGGGTTCGAAACCTTTGGCCTCCCTCTTCGTCGACATTGTAGGCAAATATAAAGAGCTACTCAAAGCGGGGAATGTGCGAAAATTCAATGAATAAAGGTTATGGAAGAGGAATAAAGCAAATAAATGAACTTCATTCAGGAATGATGTACGGGAGGAAGAAAAAATACTGCATTTCTTGTTACATCCCGGGATAGCAAAACGGTTGTAGGGAACTGGAATGTGATAGGAAGGTTTTGGTTTTTCGTGAATGATATACTTGTTAATTGTTATTCCATTCCATGTGTACAAAGTATAGAGTGTAAGTGACGTGCAAAGGTTGCAATAATTCATTAGGTTAGGGTTTTTGGGATTTGCAAAGATAAGCATATATGCTTTGATCATGTGCATCCTTCAAAATTAATTGGAACTTCATGCGAGAGATATGTCATTTCTTATTTTGCAAAAGATTCAAGGCTACACTCGGCAGGGGTTGTGATGGAAAGAAAGCAATACCGTAGACGCGAGAGTCGCTGGAAGGTGTGATAAAGGAGGACGAAGAGAGGATGAATCGTGTAGAAGGACAGTGGATAAAATCCAAGACTGCCGGATGTTGTCAACTTTCGCCAACTCTTACGAACAGTTTTGGGACAATGACAGATGCAGAGTGCAATGCCAATGTGGGCAATGAAAAGGCATAGATTTGGGAAGATGGCTGTTATGCCGATGATAAAAACATGAAAAGTATATTTGAAATGTGAAATAATTACGAAAAGTGAAAGAGAGAGTCCGTTTAGGAAAACTTCAAGCAGGAGTTTGGTGGAGGAAAAAAACTAAAGCTGATGGAGAAAAAGTTTTGTGGCCTTGATGAATCGGTGCAACGACTGTAGGGGGGCACGACGGGATTAGAAGAGCCAGTAGATTAGTGTTTACGTAAATGCTCGAGAAAAAGTAAAGCGTGAGTTGAAATATAAAGCAGCTGGAGGAGAAGATAAGGTAAATAAGCTATGAGAAAATTTAGAAAACTTACGGCAAGGAGGTGGTTCCGGTGTAGTTGTTCGGTTGGCTGAGGCATCATTCCGAACGGAAATAAGACCATTGATATTCGTTAAATCCGCTAGAAAGTTGAAGAATAGCGAGGATCGGTGACAGCGAGTTAATATTATTGAAGATGTGGAAGATCAAGATACATGTTTACTCCGTAATTGAGAGAATCTGTGTGAATAAACAGAGGAAAGAGAAGAAGAAAAGTAGAGTTACCGCATTCGTAGGGTATTTCATCACTCCCGTTTGGGCAATCTTTCTTGTTATCACAATACTTTGAGTAGGGTATGCAAGTGTTATCTTCAAAACACGTAAAGAAGTTCTGTTGGCATTCTGAAATTTAAGAAAATTAAGGGCATGCAGTATGTTCTAGCCAATGGGATTATCCTTTTAAAATTTCGGAAAAATGTGAGAATTGCATTGGATTCGGTGAATCTCAGTGTCGAATTTGATAATAATTGGATTATACCTACCCTGTGTCATCCAAAGAATGTAAACTGCAATTGCTCCCACAGAGACAACAAGGAAGAGAACACTGAGAAAACTGAAAGCACACTTCATTCTGGTGAAAGGTTGCTTTCACACAGCGCCAGTGAGACACAAGATTTACGACTCGCTTTAAAGAGCTGGAACACAGATGAGATGAATAAGCTGAGATTGCAACTTGAAATACGGGGAAAGAGCAACACAAAAACTAGATCTTCTGGTTGAAGTAAGCACGGTAGCATTAGCGGGAGTAAATACCTTCCAGCTGATGAACTGGTAAAAGACAATAGTGGATATTTGAGGGGGTAGTTAAATGGCTGAAATAAGGGGGAAGATGCTTCCCGTGAAGCCGTGTCTTGAGTGAAGAGGGAATAATGGCGAGGCGGTGGTAGTCCAAAGAAGTTATGCTATGACAAGAATTGTTTGCAAGTATGCCACTGGAATCCGATTTTCCGTTTTACACTTAAAGTTGGGGAAAATGGGGGAGCGATCGGGGATTGATTCCCGGGGATTGGTGGAGGAAAATGAATACTATGCAGGAAGGAGAGCAGTAGATAAAAGATGGTAAGCTTGACATGCTGGTAAGGTACAAGGTGACTTGCTTGTTTGGGAGAACATGATGAGATCTTCTTTCTTGCCTTGGAATGAGGTAGGTTTCAGTTCGGAAAAGCGCGAGAAATTTGATGATATCAAACCAAGTCGGTCAGTTTAAACGCCCTCTCTATTCGCTCATATTTCTCACGTCACGAGGAAACGGATTTTCTTCAGCTCGCTATTAACTCTCCGCACATTATGTACGTTGAGACATGTCAGGAGACCGGGATACCCGGCCTGACTGGTGGGTGCAAAGGCGGCGAGGATAAAGATGGGAAGCCGCAGACGAGAAGGGATCCACTCAATTTGATTAGAAATTTTCAATTCGTCTTGTTAGCGTTCCTAGGAGAGATTTTAGTATGGCATTACTTGATATTCTCTTAACCACTAATAAAACCAGGAAACTGTCGCTATCTTTCTTAATCGACGCTTAAAGCGAGACCGCTGCCGTCAAAGCGAATTTCGAATTTAGGGTCTGAAAACCCGAGAGTTTTGAGCCCCTCACTCTTAATTTATTATCACTATTTTTTTCATACCTACTTGAAGGAGCTTATTATCGGCTCTTATAGTTTAAAAAGTTTATTATGGCGGAACCTGTGGTACTATTTAGTACTTAAAGCTTTTAGTGAGGAATGGTTACGTAGCAATTGAATGTGCTAATAGTATTTCTTTCTTACGTATCGTTAAATCTTTTTACCCTCTTCTTTTAATATTTCTTTGATTGTCCGACAGTTAACACAATAAGTATGGCACTGGGAATATTCAAGAGAACACGTTAATAATTCCAAAATCAAAAACCATTATTACATGCAATACTCATCCCTATTACTTTGAAATAGCCTATGCCCCCCCAAGGGCACGCATTTTTTGGTACATTGCGAAACTGGCAACCTTTCAAAAGTACCCCATCAAATCATTGGTAATTTATGAAGACTTCGATCATTAAAGTAGCGCCCTCAAAAATTTATTGTTCTATGGATATTTCAACTAGTCCGCTCAAGTGTGAGAAAACTCCGGAGGACAATACATCAGTCTCACAGTCCGTTCTACAGTCGCAGTAACAAATGACAAGTTTTGAGCTCTACAGGAATGTATGAGGAAACTGCGACGTCGTTTGTCGTCATTGAATCTCTAAAGATAGGAATGCGTACAAATTTAAGGATAGGGCATTACGCCAATGATGGAAAGTTGATGAAACCGGGGATTTGGAAACATACTCAGGAGATAAGGCTATCGGGTTGCGGAGAAAGTTGTGTGTACATTGAAGAAGACTGTACAAGAGGCATTGATTTGCTGTAATTCTCGCCATCTTTTCTTTCTCCTGGAGAAGATTAATTATATAGATTCCTTGAGAGGATGGTATGGCATCTGGATAATATGGACATGCTTGGATTATTTGAATGAATGGAATTAACAAGGAAAGTGGCAGTGGAAATTGGTAACCCCTGCTATGTTACCCCTGCTCCAACGTGCGCTTTAACAAAGACACGCGATAATTTGTTTGAAAAATGCTCCTGTTCCTGGAATGACGCAAGCTTGATTCTCTTTTTCCTTTCGGGATTTGTGCACACTAACATTTGTAGAAACACGTGTAGAATTACATTATGGAGAAAATCATTTATTCGTGAACTCGGTCAGTCCTCCAAGGGCTGGAATGGAATAGCATCGGCAATTTCGCAAGCAGAGGTAAATCTAACCAAACATGAATTTGATTTCAAATGATAGAAAGCAATCCTGTCGGGAATGGACTTTTGACTACACTACAACCTTGAATCATAGTTCCTTCAGGATGACTGAACCTAAACTCTGAAATTTTCGGTTTCCTGAAGGTCAGAATTTCAGGATAAGCCTCAGCGGGTTGCCATTGCAATTTGAGATCTGTAGAAACGTAATTTTATCCTTTGCGCTCAGTATGCAGTATGGGAGAAAGAAGCGCATATAATTGGCAGTTTTACACGATCAAGGAAATCAAAGACCAAGGTCAATTTTGTCAAAGTCTTAAAAGGGATGTATATTGTGGTATTCTCCTTGGTTCCTTAATTGTCACTTTCAAAGAACACCTTGTACATACCGCATGTTTCACGAAACCTTGGTTTGGTCATACTTCCCTCTTCCACTACGTCACTTTCCTGCAGGATCGCTTCTCCTCTCTCCTCCGCTGTGTCTACTTCGTGCTCGCTCATCAAAACAAGCATTTCTTTTCTCGCCTATAGCTTCGCTCAGAAGCGTCACAGCGTCAAGCGGCTTGCACCGTTGTGTAGCCGACATCTTCTACTCTGATACTAATTAACTTTTATGTCCCTAGGTGAAAGGTTGTCGATATAGAGACACTTAAAGTACAAAAAGTCAGGTTTTCTTAACCTGTAGACATTTAATTCTGTAGCATCCTCAACCTTTGACATAAGGACATAAAAGTTGGTTTGTATCAGAGTAAAAAATCTCGGCTACACAACGGTGCAAGCCGCTTGACGCTGTGACGCTTCTGAGCGAAGCTATCGGCGAGAAAAGAAATGCTCGTTTTGATGAGCGAGCACGAAGTAGACACCACACAGCGGAGGAGAGATGAGAAGCGAGCCTGCAGGAAAGTGACGTAGTGGAAAAGCGGAGATGACCAAAGCAAGGTTTCTTGAAACATGCGGTTTAAACTCTCAGAGCCACACATTCGTTTGCCAATTGCATTGCACTGATTACAGAGAGCTTGAAGGAAAGGAACGTTTTTGCCTTAGCTGGAAAGATTCACGAAGAGATCAATACAATTGGAAACTGAATCTTTTGATTTGAGCGATATGACTGAGTTCATCCTCACTACCTGGAGGCTTTCACGATCGCAGTGGTTTGTTGCAGAATTGAAGGAAGGTGCAGGGACATAAACTAACAAGCTATTCTCAGCAACCGTTTTGCATTTGTGCCTGTGCGTCTAATTAGACAACTGAGGATCCACGGAGCTCTTTGGCAAGCCTAACATAACTAACGTGACAGTTTCAGTGAGAGAACTTTTGTCAGCATAGAGAATATTTATTGCGTCCAGTTTCATACCAGCCTGATGTTCTGCGCTACAACGTCGCATTGAGATCTAATTTGATGCTTTTACCGAGCGTTACATGGTGGCGATTCATATTTAGCTTCCCAAACGACCATTCTAATTTTTTTAATGTAAGTTTAGGACATCGTTTTTTTAAAATTCGTTGTTACATAACTGCTGCTGAAATTACCTTTCGTAATTCTGCCCTATGTTGTTATTTCTTAATGCATGTTTTTTTGCTGGGAATGCATTTTGATTTTTCTTTTTGCCGGTTTGAAAAACAGGCTAATGCGATCGGTGAAGCCGTCCACATTTTCCGGGATACATGTAAATTTACTGTAAATCTATATTATATATCAATAAGTATCTAAAGGTATCTATAGGAATCTATAGGAATCTATAGATATCTATAGGAATCTACTATATATCGATTGTTAATATACTGTATATACTATGGGGCGACATCCCTATTGCGATCGGTACAGCCGTCCACAATTTCCCGGATGGATGTATATCTACTGTATACTATAGATACCTATTGGTATATACCAATAGGTATCTATAGGAATCTATAGATATCTATAGGAATCTACTATATATCCATTATTAATATACTGTATATACTATGGAGCGAAATCCCTATTGCGATCGGTAAAGCCGTCCACAATTTCCCGTATATATGTTTATCTACTGTATATTTATAGTATATGCCAATAGGTATCTAAATGTATCTATAGGAATCTATAGATATCTCTAGGAATCTATAGATATCTCTAGGAATCTATAGATATCTCTAGGAATCTATAGATATCTCTAGGAATCTATAGATATCTCTGGGAATCTATAGATATCTCTAGGAATTTATAGATATCTGTAGGAATCTATAGATATCTGTAGGAATCTATAGATATCTCTAGGAATCTACTATGTATCCATTATTAATATACTGTATATACTATGGGGCGAAATCCCTATTGCGATCGGTAAAGCCGTCCACAATTTCCCGGATATATGTATATCTACTGTATACTTATAGTTTATGCCAATAGGTATCTATAGGTATCCATAGGAATCTATAGGTATCTATAGGAATCTATAGATATCTCTACGAATCTATAGATATCTCTAGGAATCTACTATATATCCATTATTAATATACTGTATATACTATGGGGCGAAATCCCTATTGCGATCGGTAAAGCCGTCCACAGTTTCGATGTTGATTGCAAGTGCATTGTTTTGTGCAATGGAATTGTTGATTGCAAATGCGTCGCTAAGTGCAACCGAATTTGTTGCTAATAATTATTTTGCAATTTGCAATCAACAATTCCATGATGTATGTGTAGCCATTACAAATACAATTTTTAATATCTTGGTCACTACATTTGATTGGAGTTCAAACCGGCAGAAGGGATAGCTTCTATCCTGCTCCATTTTTTTTAACTCAATACGCTTAAACACAAACAGCTTTCTTGAAACACTTCAGCACCAACTATAATTAAGTACAAACTCAATCTACAAAACAAAATAATATTCTTTAATAAGGTAAAAAGTAAAGTGAGCAGTTTTATACCTTCTTCTACAACATTTAAGTGTTTAACCGCTATTGCTTTACTTTGTGGCGGCCCTCTCCGTCTGTCCGTCCGTCTGTACGCAGAATGTCTCGCGAACGGCTTCGTGGGTTTAGTTGAAAGTTGGAACACAAATAACTTAACAGGGCATGTTCCCTATTGATTTTCAGCCACGTCAATTAACTAGCACCGGAGTTAACATAATTAATTAAACTTTGAATCAGCATTTAATACATGGCATGTACGTTCACACAATGTTGACGGGAAAAGAGAAAGTGACTCCGAAAACACATTAGACAGACTTAGTCGTTTATTCGGTTTGTTATTCACTCACAGCATTTCATTATAGGGGGAATCGCCCCTCATCCAGGAAGGAGAGCCCTCAAGGGAAAACCCCGCGATTTATGGATTATTTATTGGCTTCACGGATCTTCAATCTCTAGATGGACAGCTCGGGTTGCCATATAGGTGAAGAGTACACCATACCTGTCCTCATGGTGACGCCCAACTGCGACCTTGATTGGTCCATCCCAGTAACATGGAAAGCTCGGGTGAGCTTGTTGAGACGGCATTCTGGTAGATCTCCCATCAATGGCGGATTAGGTTTCGATTTCTGGATCCTACAAACCAGACCACTTACTCCACACGCTCTTGACCACAATTCTCATCTTTGGAATGTGAAGCTGCTGCCGCAGTGAATTGCAGACCGTTTCCATCCCATGATGCCCATTCCTCTTGTGATGCTCCTCAATCAACATACGCGTGAAACGATGGCTTCCGTCCAAGATAACAGGATGGTTGGCGGCGAAATCCATGTCTTCAGAACGACCCTGTCGCCCTTTAACCCGTAGAACACCTTCCTCGCCAATAAATGGCTCAAGTTGCCGCAGCTGACTATCCTTGAGCAAGGGTTGTCCAGTCTTCAAACGAGGAATATCTTCATGGAAGCCAAGGACCTGAACCTCCTTCCACCAACGTTTCTCAGCCTCCTTCAACTCCTCCGTCGCATCTTCCCGTCTTAATTGCACCTGGTGCAGATAGCTACTGATCTTTGCCTGAATTTGCAAAGCAAGTCGACCAGGGAATTGATAAGATCAGGACCAGTCCGCAAGTGGTCATTCAGGCTCCTTCCCTTACTCTTTGCTGCAGCGTCTAAAACGAATCGTAGCTTCTTGGGTTTGTTGGGGTTCACTACTCCAAAGTGTGGCAAGATCCAAGTCTTTTGCGAAGATTCTTTCCTTTCTTCCTTGGAGAGTAGCACCGCGTAGCCCTTTTCAACATAATCCACCATCTTCTCACTGTAAGCAGCAGCGTACTGAAGATCACGATCCATTTTCCGCTCAATGCTCCGTAGCCTTCTGTAGGCCATATCGTAGCTATTAGGTAAGATTGGATTATCATCCTTCCAGAGGTATCCGGTCTCATACCTGGCATCCAGGAGCTTCGTCGTTTTCTCCAGTACCAAAGCGGCTACTTTATCATTTTTGGAGCGGCATTCTCCTCTTGAAGCTTCACTCCATCGTAGTCAATCCTGAAGTAGTTCTTTACCCAATCCTGCAATTCTTCGTCTACTTGAAGTGTGAAGACTTTCTCCACGTTCACTTCCGGTGGTGGACTTCCGGAATCTCCGTAGATGATACATCCCAATCTAGTCTTCACAAGAACTGGATTGTTAGGTGAGTTGTAAATAATTTTTATGGACGCGATAAGTCCTGCCTGGTGAGAGCCAAGCATAATGAGCGGACGAGCGTTGACTTAGTCTTCGACCTTCAACTTCCCCAGAAAATCCCACTTTGCCGCCAACTTGATTTGATTTAAGGATTGTGTTGGAAGCTCTAAATACTTAACTGTCCGCACGTAAGGCAAAGAATACTCCTTGGAATCTGCACCTGTAACTTTCACTGCCACAACCCGAGAATTTTCATAATTCCTGGTGACTCCGTTAGTCCAGAGTAGCCGTAAGGATTTCCGTGGCGCTGAAACTCCCAAGTTTCTTCGCCAATTCGTCGTGTATGAGTGTAGTAGTGCCGCCATCATCCAACATCGCGTAGGTTCTGCCGGAGCCCTTAGATGGTCACTGGAAGGATCTTGAGAAGCCCAACACCACATTTCACACTTGTGGACAAAGCTACAGTTTCGGTGGAATCAGCTTCAACGTTATTCACGGATATATGCTTCGATTCCTTTCGATCAATGGACTCATGATGGAATCACACCCCACAACACTGCATGGCTTTTTCTCCCTACATTTCCGGGTCGGATGTCCAATTTTGAGGCAAGAAAAATAAAGGTTCTTTTCCTTGACAAACTTTGTCTTCTCCTACTTACTCTTCTTGGCAAACGTGTGACATTCCCGGATAATGTGTCCGCTTCTGGAGCAACTCAGGCATGACTTCTCCTCTTCACATCCTGTGGCCAAAACTATCTCCTTCCTTTGGAATCCCGTCATTGGCTCCGAAGAAACTTTCTTCCCAATCACCTTTTCCTTGTCCTGGGACTCTGCTTTTCCCACACCACATGGCACTACCTAAGTCTCTGCGAAAGCAGTTAGCCAGAGGCTGAACTCCCTCAGGCCACATCTCCCCCGCAATTCCTTCTTAGCATGTGCCCATGTCATGACAGACACACTGGGAAGCTTAGCTACCAACTCCTTCATCAAAAGTGGATTGTGGAGGTGCTACTCTTTTTCAAGGGCGGTGATGGTAGCCACCATATGCTGCACTTCGGTGGAGAAGATAATCAGCCCTTCTAAGTCCGTTTCCCTGATAGTGGGATGCTGACGCAACTTCTTCACAATGGCTTCGATAATGTCTTCTGGACGTCCGAAACGAAGCTCAAGGGTTTTGATGATGGAGTCCACATTATCTGGATGCGTAAGAGAAGTTGCCACAGCATTTTTAGCCGATCCACGTAAGCACTTGATGAGACGAGACGAGGTTTTCAGCGTTGGAGAAGCCACAAGTCTTCGTTGTCTGTCGGTATTGGCTGATGAACATTGGCCAAACATAAGGACTTCCACTGAATTCTGGAAGATCTTTTCCCACCACCTGTCTTGTCATCATCCTCTTAACCTCACTCTCATCCCTCCTGGGCTGAACACTCAACGCCACTTTCTCCATCACAGCTTTCAGCCAGTTCGTCTTCCTGAGATTCTTCTTTTCCCTGTGATGAGTAGTGCTGCGTACAAGGAAGACTCTCGACCTCTTCTGGAAGGAGGTCGAGACCCGTCGTCGTCATTTTTGCGATGTCGGTTTTCACTAGCGAAATCTCTTCTTTCCCATGCCTTGTAAGGCTTCATAGACTTCTTGTCTTCATCGTCACTCCCTGGATTTTCTGGATCCCCAAAACCAGCTCCACAATTTGGAGGTACTGGGCATCATAAATGATAACCCAGAGCCGCCCAAGCCAAAAGAGACTTATTGCGGGCTTTCCTCGTTTCACAACGCCGCGTTTTCACGCTTTGATATTACTCGGAGCACTTGCCTGTTGCCAATAGGCAAGTGCTCCGAGTTGTCCCCGTTAGCTTCCGTTTCTCTGTAGTCGTGCTTGGTTTTTCGACTGCGTACAGAAGTTGCCGCGTGTAGACTTTCAACATCACCGTCACTGCCGGGACCCACAAGGCAATCCTCAGCTTCCTGCCCTTGCCGCTCCACCACCAGCTCTAACTTCTTTATAGCAGACTTGTGCTCTGATAGCTGCTGCTGTAATTTGATTTCGTACTCTTCCTTCATTCTACTGGCCTCTCTCACCTCGGCTTCCATGCGCAGTTTGTTCATCCTCTTCTCGAATGATAGCTGTTCCGCCAATGCCTGGCTCTATTCTTCATGCAGCTTGCACTCATAGTCAAGAGAGGCCTGTAATTTCCGTACAGCTATATCCTTACGCTGGCAACTGCCAGAAATTCCACTCGCACTGCCGCCGCTCCTCACACTGGCAGCACTTTTGCTCACATTGCTATTACCACTCACTTTACCTCGTGTCTTTTCTACCATGCTCGCATCATAATCCGTCTGTTGTAACCAGTTTGTTACACTATCACGCTGCGTCATTCCTGGATTCGATGTGAAAATGTGCACAGGTGTGCGTCTAATTTTGTCCAAACTTTGAAAGTTATTTACGCATGTCGTGCATGGAACTTCTAAACAAACGTGTGGCACCACAGTTACTGCACTTTGAGGGCTTCCGCATCCGTCTTCTGGTTCAATTTGTGGAATCACCTTGAATGCACTAGCTCGCTGGAGTCCTTGTTCTTGACCCGCAGGCCCGTAGCCCAATCTTGCTGGTCCAATTCCAAAATTGCTTCTCGTTGACCTTCTTACTTCTTCCCCCGTTTGCAGATCATCACCGGCTGCCGTGATCCGGCTAGAAGGACCAGATGTGATTTTCCCGTTGTCTTCACTTGATTTCCAACCACACTAAATGCCCCTTGAAGTTAATCCATGATGCACTTAATTTAAAATAAGAACGCAGTGGGCGTAGTTTAAAAGTAGATAAAACTACATATTAATTAAAACCCCTCCTCCTTTCTTGTAGACTTAAAATAAATATAATTAAACCTGAATGATAGGTAATTCATAGCCTAAGACGCATGACAAAAATGAACAAAGTTGTGACACGTCCTACTCGTTCTACTCCTACACACCGAATCCCCGAGTCCAAGTCTCCCTGCCTCACTCTACAGTTCAGCCGGGTCTCCAATCCTCGCACACACAAAGAATCCTATAGCTAGAAGTAAACTTACACCTAGTATATTCTTAACCTATTATAATTAATGAAAACATACAGCATTAATCCTGCTGCAGACCAATCAAGTCTCCTCCTCTTCCTTAACACATGACCAAAGACGAAAGTCTATCATTTTGTCACACACACACAACACACATCATTTAAGCGTACATGAATACATACATGACCCAAAATCCTGCACATATTTTCCTCACTCTTTCTTCCATTAAACTTTCAAGCTGGCTCGGTGCGCGGCGACAGGCTGTAGCTAACGCCTTACATGGGGAACGAATCGGCCAAGGTTCAAACTAGCGCCTCTCTCTCCTCCCATGATATGGTCTCCCTAACGCTCTAAAAACTGAACAGGAGACCGGGTCTTCTAATAAGGTAACACATTTATTCAAGTACCCGTTAAATAATAATTGGATGGACCAAGTGATAAATAAACGCCCGAAGGTAACGGCTACACAGTCAAACTCGCACAGCAGGTACAGTAAACAGGAATAGAAAGAAGCATTAACAGGAATAGTAGAAGCATTAATCAACGAACTTACGTGTTACTACAGTATAACCCCCTTAAAGAACACTCGATTCTGGTTCCAACTTTTTAATGCAGCCAGATTTTCTACTAAAAGCATTAACTAGAAGCTCGTACCCTCATTTTAAAGGCTTTTTTGTGAGGAATTTAGCTAGCTTTTTTTAAGTTCCTTACGAAGTCCCGTTTAGCTTCCACCGCCCCCTAAAGGGAGCCCCCCAAAATGTGGTGGGGAAATAAGTCATCGTCCGAGGTTAGAAATATTTAAATTTTAGACGAATTTCGCTTTATTTTAAAAATATTTTGAACCCCAGGGATCTAGTAGGGCCCCTTAAGCTTCGATAATCGTTGCATGGTGATTTTCTTTTGAGTGAGGTCATTTAATTTTTTCCCCAGAATTGACCAAAATTAGTCAATTTGATTATATTTAGGCAATTTTCTTTACTTAGGAAGCAATTTGACCCCAGATTTCACAGAATGTTCGTTAAACTCTTTAGATGCGTATTGGGGATAGCTGCATTGCTGCAATATACAATGACCCCTGACCCATGGAATTGTGGCTGAACTGGCCAAATCGTATTCTAACTTCTTGATTATAGTTGTGATGACTAGACTTCCATAAATTCATTTCAGTGACCCCGTCCCTTCCCACCCTGTAAGCCCCTAGAAACCTATGCTCCATCCATCCTAATTCCCTGCCTCTGAACATTAGTTATATTTAACACTTCTGATGCGGATAAGAATGAAATTTACGAATCATTCAGTGTTGCCTGATTATTATTAGTCAGATTGGATAAAAACAGAACGAAGTTCAGGCATTAGAAGTGTTAAATATAACTAATGTTCAGAGGGTAATCAGTTCACCGATCCATGGAATAGTGAACCCCGGTAAAGTGGACCCCGGATAACTGATGTACCAGTTGACTGATCCCCCGGAAAACTGATACATATAATAACTGATGCCCTAGGTAAACTGAACCACTGGGATAATTGGTACACAGGATTACTGGTCCCCTTTACTCGTCCTTTTTAAATTTTCAATCTAAAGCAAGATTATGAATGTGAATTAAAAATACAGTTATGTCTTTGCGTGGACCCCCAGCTACCGAATTCAAAGTTACACTCTTAACAAAGTCTATATACTCATCAGGCAATATTTCTCCACGTCTTTCGTGACAATAAACTGTAAACTGCTTTACTTTTCTGAACAAGTTGTAATGAGAAACGGAATACAATTTGGGAGATACCTGCTCCGTCCGTTTGAGTTTACTCTTAATGTTTATTTCCGTCTCGTCCTGAACTTCCCTTAACATTTCTAAAAAATCAAACATGGGAGGATTAGCCCCCCTAGCGTGTGATTTAAGTTTCCTGTTGTACCCTTCTGCTAAAGTAGTCGTCCGATAAATATTAACTAAAACCCTGGCATTACAATTCCAAGAACGAACTGCGTAGTAGGGTACTGAGCCATTTTAAAATCGAGTTCACTATGATTTAATGTACTTGTCACTTACAGAGTCACTACTAAACTGCTACCAAACTGCTGCAGTGCAAAACAAGAAGCTTAGACGAGAATTGCTTACTTTCATCTTCTATTTACATGATATTTTTGTCATATTATTCTAAAAAGTGTACCGGTCTAAGGATTTGTGGGTGAGTATTCCTCATGTACCAGTAATCCTGGGGACCACTAACCCGGTCAACCAGTTTATCTAGGGATCAGTATGCAAGAGGTCCACTTATCCTAGTGACGAGTTATCCAGTGATGAGTTTACCGGGGATCAGAATGTCGTGGATCAGTGTTCCGCGAACCGTTCAGAGGCAGGGAAGTAGCATGGATCAGGCTTGTTACGACTCCGGAGTCGGCAACTCCACGATTCTGGCGAGGCCTGCGACTCAGCGACTCAAGCCGAATCGTAGCGACTCTCGACTCACCACGACTCACCCAAGATTTCGACTCAGTCGACTCTGGCATTGAGTCGACTCAGACCCCTCATCACTGATCCGGGTTGCTTATAGAAATTTGTTATCACAGACATGTGTACTTCTTGCTAATTAAGTTTGAGACGATTAAGTAGAAGCTAATCGATTAAAGCCCTTGCAACTAAACTGAAACTCGGCCGCAATTAAAAATTAAAATTGGCAATTAAATTATTTGTCGGTTACAATTAAAACCTTACAATTAAAATTAAATCCTGTCCTCCGACAATTAAGCTATACAATTCAAACTAAATTGTTTCCTGCTGATAATTAAATGACATTTAAATATACTTAATTTTGACCAAAATTAACAAAGTTTGACAAAAAAGTGCTAATTTTGCTTAAAATGCCCTGTTTTTTGACTATTTTTTTCGATTTTAATTGTCGTCAACTACAATTAAATTGTACAATTAAATTCTACAATTAATTGAACTGTTGGCATAATTAAAAACTGCAATTAATAATTAATCTCAAGTTTTTCGACAATTAGATCTGGCAATTAATAACTAATATAATTTTTTCTGCAATTAGATCTTGCAATTAACAATTATTACGAGAATCTCAGAAATTTAAAATTAATAATTAAAATTAAATTTTCAGGTTAATTATTAATGTTTCAATCGATTGAGTTTATTAATTAACCTAACCTTGGAAATTAAATATAATGGTAATTAAAATCAAGGTTGGGTTACTTAATAAACTCAATCGATTAAAACTTTAATAATTAACCTGAAAATTTAATTTTAATTATCAATTATCAATTGCGTAGATAGTCGCACTAATTGCGAATTTTCGAACAATTGATATCAATTATTAATTGAAATATCTAACTGTCAAAAAATTGAGATCAATTATTAATTGAGCTTTTAATTATGACATCAGCTCTCTAATTGTTGACTTTAATTGTAGCTGCCTGACAATTAAAATTGGCGTTAAAAAGTTAAAAAATAGTGAAAATTTTGCCAAAATAGCCATTTTGACAGTAAATTTTAGTCGTAATTTGTGTGATAATTAAGAGCATTTAATTGCCAATTATAATTGCAACTTAATTTTCGGCAGCAAGTAATTCAATTTTAATTGTACAGTTTAATAGCTCGAGAAAAGGATTTAATTTTAATTGTCACAGGAAGGGATTTAATTTTAATTGTTAGTTTTTAATTGTGCCCAAGAAAATAATTTAATTGTAGATTTTAATTTAAATACCATTGTATTTAAATTAATTTTAATTAGGAGTGTTAGTAAGAGCAAGTCTGGTTATATTGAAGCAGCAAGAAATAGCTATGGCTTTAGGCCGAGGTTGACATTTAGAATAGATCACATGAAAAATGGTAATTAAATTAATCATTATAGCCAACATATGATCACTGATGATTCATCAGTGATGAATCCTACTAAATTTTAATTGTCACAGGAAGAGATTTAATTTTAATTGTTAGTTTTTAATTGTGTCCAAAAAAATAATTTAATTGCAGCTTTTAATTTTAAATTAATCAGTATAGGCAACATATCATCAGTGAGCATAGTTGTATCCACCTGGAGCAGACTTGAGCTGAGTCGAGTGTCGGAGTCGGACGAAAACAACGATTCGACTCAGGGATTAGTACGGACAACCTCCGCTTGGAGCAACTTAAAAATGCTCGTCCGCAGGAGTCGTGGGAGTCGCCGACTCCGGAGTCCTAACATGCCTGGCATGGATGGAGCATAGGTTTCTAGGGGCTTACAGGGTGGGAAGGGACGGGGTCACTGAAATGAATTTATGGAAGTCCATTCATCACAACTATAATCAAGAAGTTAGAAGACGATTTGGCCAGTTCAGCCACAATTCCGTGGGTCAGGGGTCATTGTATATTGCAGCAATGCAGCTATCCCCAATACGCATCTAAAGAGTTTAACGAACATTCTGTGAAATCTGGGGTCAAATTGCTTCCTAAGCAAAGAAAATTGCCTAAATATAATCAAATTGACTAATTTTGGTCAATTCTGGGGAAAAAATTAAATGACCTCACTCAAAAGAAAATCACCATGCAACGATTATCGAAGCTTAAGGGGCCCTACTAGATCCCTGGGGTTCAAAATATTTTTAAAATAAAGCGAAATTCGTCTAAAATTTAAATATTTCTAACCTCGGACGATGACTTATTTCCCCACCACATTTTGGGGGGCTCCCTTTAGGGGGCGGTGGAAGCTAAACGGGACTTCGTAAGGAACTTAAAAAAAGCTAGCTAAATTCCTCACAAAAAAGCCTTTAAAATGAGGGTACGAGCTTCTAGTTAATGCTTTTAGTAGAAAATCTGGCTGCATTAAAAAGTTGGAACCAGAATCGAGTGATCTTTTAGGAGGTTATACTGTAGGAGTTTCGCTAGCCGTTTCCACAAGGTACAATGCAGGATACGATTATTAAGATAACCCTACATCAAATCACAGTTGTACAGTGGAAAAATAAATGTGACTCAGTAAACATAATTTTCAGTTCGTTTAGCAAATACTTTTCCAGATCACCTTAAATAATATTATAAGAAAACAATGAATAAGCGTGAGTGTTTAAATTCTATATGTATAAATAGGGGGGTAAAGGAATTTACTGTGACCTTTGACCTTCAAAAATTTTTAGGTTGTAGGCCATAGTGAGACACCCCCAAATCCAAAATTTTAGGTCCATCTGACTAGAACTCACGGAGATAAAAATTATTGAAGTCTCAGAAAATACGATTTTGGCCACACGCTTATGGGAATTAACATGGGGATTTGGGGAGGAGAGAAGAGGGAAGTTGTGCATGCTTTGGCGTATGCTACACAACGGAGGAGCGCTCACACGATGGTACTCATTTCGATGGTCCAAAATCTCCATGCTCAATGCTAAACCCCATAAGAGCCTTTGCATTTTCAGATGGGTAAATAATTTTCATCTCTGTGAGCTCTCGTCGGGTGGGGCTCAAATTTTGGATTTAAGGGTTTCTAACTAAGGCCTAAAGCCTGAAAAAATTTCGAAGGTCAAGGGTCACAGTAAATTCCCTTACCCTGCTATTGAGTGAAAATTGATGTGACAATCTTATGACAAGAGATATGAAGCTTACAACTTCTGATTTACAGCAGACAAGATCTCTTACTCTGTTGGTATGGAGACCAATACACACAGCGAGTAAGAGACAAGTCGATTCTATCGCTGGGTCCGAGCTTACGACACTGGGGTCGAGGGTACGAAAAGTTAGCAGAATCGAGGAAATCAAATTTTTAAAACCCGCCTTAACTATGGAAACCCAAATTATTAATCGTCATTAGTATAACACATATGCCCGAATTGTACTGCAATCTTAGCCTACTTATTCCCGCATTTCTCAATGTCTCATTTTGGGATTGCTGGCAGTAACGATGGCATCTGCTTCCAGATTTCACTTGTCTCTTACTCGTTGAATTAGAGTAACAGATCTTGTCTAGATTTATCGAGACAATATTAGCAGTGAATTATATACATTAGCTAACTTAACGAGCCTATATACACGCTGCACTTATCGCTTTGTACTTAAGCAAGTCTACTAAATACGTTGCATGGAAATTGGAATTGTTTGGAGGCAATCCAAAATGTAATGACTTTTAAATACTGCCGCTTGCATCATTTCGGGGTTCCATAGCGACGAAACTTCCCCTACCAATTTATATTTTCATATCTCGAACACGTTTGGCGTTGCAACTTTTGCAGAGGACATGATTGTCTAGCGGATAGCATCCTCGACCTTCGGCCTCGGATCGTAAAAGAAGACCACAGTCCTAAAATAAAATAGCCGCTTTTGTTTAATGGTTCACATGAGGACAACATCTGTAATAAATAATGAGAGAGAAAGTTTGTCTGTGTGTCCAAAAACTCCTCCGAAACTACAAGAGCTGGAAATCAAAAATTTTTACCACCAATACTTATTTCAATTTGGAGTTAAACGCGGGTATTTTCAAATTCTGTGATCACCAGGTCAAAGGTCATCCGCATTTTTAATTGTTTCTTCATCATTACTTCTAAACTTTGAGACTTATCGTTATAAAATTTACACCCATTATACTTGTTTTAGTTGCCGTTCTAACACTGGTAATTTGATGTTTGTAGCCCGCGCAATTCTAAAGTTATGGACTTTTGAAATTTTAGTTACTATAGGGCTTTCTAAACAACTTCTATCACTTGATTTGGATATTCTATACATTTTTCACGCCCGATTTTTAACTCAGTTGTTTCAAATTTAAACTAGAATATTTATTTATTTATAAATTTAAACACGTTACTCTATCGTAAGGTTCCAGTTTTTGACTATCGAACTGGTCCCATTTCTTTATCATACCTTTCCGTTATTTATCATTCTGCTACTGTAACTCTATATCGTATACTTTAACCCGAGCGTGAGCATTACGAGAGATTATTAGTAACGGCTTCCGTGAGCCTAAAAGGAACGTCAGCAGTATTAGGAATGACGGGAACCGCAGCAGTGAGAGAGAGATATAATATAGAGACTTATGTAAACGGTTGCAGTACGAAAGACTAAAGGATCAATAAGAGTGCTTAACGGCAGCAGTAAGAGAGTTTAACGGTAACAATACGAGACATTGTAACGAGATCCTTACGGAAACCGTTATCTGGAGCTGCAAGGACAAGCGTTGCTCTAACCAACGCTATTTTCCATCCTTCTAATCCTGTTAGTTTCTATCGGTCTGCTCCGGTTACTTTCTTACGGTCTGCTCCGGTTACTTTCTTACGGTCTGCTCCGGTTACTTTCTTATGGTCTGCTCCGGTTACTTTCTTACGGTCTGCTCCGGTTACTTTCTTACGGTCTGCCCCGGTTACTTTCTTACGGTCTGCTCCGGTTACTTTCTTACGGTCTGCTCCGGTTACTTTCTTACGGTCTCTGCTCCCGTTACTTTATATCTGTCGGCTCCAGTTCCTCTCGGCCGTACTGCTACCGTTTCTCTCTGAAATACTACTTCATTTACTGTCTTACGTATTACTCCCGCTATTCTATGCCGTACTGCTTCCGTTACTATCTTCTGTACTACTCCCATTACTATCTTCTGTACTGCTCCCGTTACTATCTGCCACACTGCTCCCATACTCTCCGCTGTACTGCTCCCGTTACTCCCTGTCTTACTGTTCCCGTTATTCTTTGTCGTACTCTTCCCGTTACTCTTTGTCGTACTCTTCCCGTTGTTTATCGTACTACTCCGGTTACTTTCTGTCGTAAACATTGGCATGTATCTGAGCAGTACGTAAAAGTATGATATTCGTCAACAATATGAGACATAATCAAACGGACGGGAGCATTAGGATAGACTTACAAGTTTAACGGTAAGAGAGTTTAGCCTAATCATTAATATAATTTAACGGTCTAAATAAGGACGATTAACGATATAAGTTATAGAGTTTAACGGAGCATTGCAATAAACGAATGGGAGCCGTAACATAGTAAGCCTAACGTGAGCATTATAGCAATACAGCTACGTTTTACGTAGAATATTGATGTAGTTAGGTTCTTATCATACCAATTTCCAAGGCATGTAGGTTAGGAGTTTTTGGACACAGAACAACTTCATCCCCGGGCAAAGCCGGGTCAAAAAAATCTAGTTTTCTATATGATTTACTTTACATACCTCGCATTTGTAACAGTTTACATGAAAACTGCGGTCTAAGGCCACCACTCTGACAGTTTCCTCCTTTCCTGGTTCTGGCATAATTGGATTCTCGCAAACGCTGCAGCGTGGTGCAAATTTTCTGTTGCAATACAAAGTTACGCGGCGTTTAAATCGATCCATATTAGTCATATAGCTAATGACCAAGTTTTTCTACTTTTGATGTGCATTACCGATGAAAATCTTCAATACAGTAGATCTGGTTCGCTGCATCAATGGTAAACTGGATGCCTTCAAGACTTTTGGAACATACAACGCACGTGAAACATTTTGGATGGTATGGCTTCCCGTTAGCTCTCAATATGCGATCTACGATTGGGTCCCCACAAACGCAACACTTCTCTAACCTTGACTACCATTAAAAGAAAAGATTTTAGCGCTAGAACCTAATAGCAAAGGGAATCGTTAAAACATTATCTTCTCATTTCCTTCTACTCACCATATAATCCTTCTCGCAATAAGGTTTCCCGTCAACGTGGTAAAAAAAGGGCCGACCTTGTAGAGAACAATCGCAAACTCTACAAGTGAAACAAGTCAGATGAAACACTTGACCCATTGCTGTGCAACCCGTTCCTTCACCCGCAACTTGCTCACCACATCGATTGCAAATGCCTAAAAAATACCACCAGAATAACAACGAGGACCGGGCGAGAAAAACGTCAGCTGGATCTAGTAAAGAATACATCTCACCAAAAAATACTTCGTTATTTCTCAAAGAATTCATAAGCAGATCGGTTAGTTCATCTATTTCGGGTCCACATCTGGACTTTGACATGTTATTATCATTTTTAGGACCCTTCAGAGAATGGCTTACACTTCTGGTACCCCCAGTTTGTATTAACATCTGCGATTCTGCTCTTGGAATTATAGGCTCATATAAGCTCTCAACGGCAGACGAAGAACTCGTCTACAAGCATAATAATGTAAACATTTAATTAAAAAATTGTCCTTCGCCGAATTTTGGACATTACAACTGCACACATCACATCACACGCTACAAAAATGAGCTTTCAGTTAATACAATGGATACCATTTATTCCATAACTCACCTGAGAATATGTAGAAGGACAAATATATTGCTGATATTCTGAAGCTCTCTGGGAATAATTATTTGACCAAGGAATGGAGTTGAGGGTACCTCTCAATTCAGAGTAGCTTGAGCTCACTGGAGAAGGGGGGGGGATAAAATCAACCGGAGGTTGTCCCACAGGTGTGCCTCGATGACTTCGGTGGCTGTCGGGCAGTGGTTCTGCCATATCCCTTTTCTAATCTTCTTGATATCAGTTTGTCTCAAAAGATGTACGATGCTTCGCTAAAAAAGTGTCGCGGAATGCACAAGCTTTACAATAACAGGCTCCTGTAAAACCAAACCAGAAGACTAATTATAGGGAACACACTCAATCCAAGTTCGTGTTTATAAATGTAATGGTTAACGTCAAGTTAGTAAACATAGCAATATATATATATATACCTATAAAATGTTGCAAGTTGTTTGTTTCTTGAAATTCAAGCTATCTTCTCATGTAAATGAAAGTAAGCGGCAGTATTGTAGGGGCCGTGCTGTGCAGTGTGCAGTAAACGGCCGTATCAATCGAATAAAATACGTATCTTCTAGAATGTACGGCAAATTCAAGGAATTCCTTTTTCTTCTACCATATTAATATTTATGAGTTTCCACACATACTTCTAGCACTAATATATCACTATCATGTGTATCGCCATCACTGAACAGTATTCGGTTGTTTACAATGAAAACAAAAATAAGTGAAATCATATATATATATATTTATGTACCTCAAAACCCTTTCCTGCAACGTAAGATATTTCGTACAGCAAACTAAAGGATTCGATTTCGTCGACACTTTGACTGAGAATATAACTTCACAAAATATTTTTTATAATCCCAGAGGCTACAATTTATCACTAACCTGTGTTCCCCTATTCACAGAAGCAAAACTCTGTGAGAAATAAATCCACTTTTCTCTAACATGATATGCTACGATGTCAAGCTTTTAAGAGCTCCGGCAATAACTGCACACACGCAACGGGAACTTTCTTGACAAATATTTTGCAGCAGCCGAGGAAGATCTAGAGTTGCTCTTTTTCATTGCCACCGCCACGGCCATGGATACCGTTGTTGGCCGCGCCGTTCATATATGACGTCCGCATGGGGGCCACTTGCAAATAAGTGTCGTCAATTTTTGACCGTGGCCGTCGCCTTAAAACCCGCTACGTTCACTTTTGACCGTAACCGTTGCCTTAAAATCCATGGCCGCCGCATAATAACGTATGGCCACCGCCAAAAACCTGTGGCCGCCGCCTTAAAAACCATGACCGCCAACTTTTGGCCGTGGCCGCCGCCTTACGACCCATGGCCGTTACGTCAAACTGATTATGGACAGAATAGCAATTGCATAAACTGTATACTGCTATATCTCTTCTATTATTGAATTCAACTCGCGCCGAACACCTGGAGCTGATTTCAATGTTTGCGCTACCTGCTTCTATTATTCTATAATTTAACCATCCAATATTGCATCTATGATCCCTGCAAACGATGTACACTAAAATCTCTAATGCACCGGTTGAATTCGCGCATCCGTATATATTCTTAAGTAATTGTTTCTCGAAGCCCCTGGTTCTTAGCCCCCGCCTACTCCGTGAACTTAATATGACGTTTTTCACGTAAATAAATGTATGGACTGTCATATAGCGGCCACTGCGTATGGCTGCAATATCCAGAAAAAGGGGAAACTGCGGAAATATATTTTACCCCCGCCTTTCCGTGACCCAGTGGAACAACTTAATTCACGTACCACAGGCATGTATCAGCTGGGGTAACGAGGGAGTAGGCACATTTACGCCAGCTCATACTCGCCTACAGTTGACGGCCATGATCAAAAGTTGAGGGCCAGGGATTTTAAAAGACGACCGCAGGTTTTTCTACGGGCACGGTCAAGAGTTGGCGGCCACGGTCAAAATTGACGGGCGCGGTCAAAAGTTTACTGCCATGTCTTCTCAGGCGGCGGCCACGAGTACGTCATACATGGACGGTGCGGCCAGCAGGGCGGCCGCGGCCCTGTTTCAGCTTCGGGATTTCCCGCACTAGAGTCAGAGCCAGGCCATTTCCAGAGCTCAAAAGAAGTGTGTGTGCATCTCTAGTTTTTTCCAAGTATGATAAAGCAGGCTAATGCGATGTGTTGCCGGCTGTCTACAATTTTTTTATGAAATAAATATAGAATATTATACTTTGTAAAGTATGTGTATATTGTGTTAGAGTTTAAAAGTTTGGATCGGAATGACTATGTGACATTGAATGGAAATTTTGGTAATCAGCTCGCTGATCCACAGCATGGTGAATCCCGATAAATTGAGCCCCGGATAACTGATCTACTAGTCGACTGATCCCCAGGAAAACTGATGCACCTGATAACTAAAAGTAAATAGTGTTAGAAGATGGCTGATAAGTCCCAGATATTAACGAAAATAATAGCTGATAATCCCTGGGATTACAATTTGAGTATATATCCTTCGGGACTATCAGCTATATGTATCATTCATTCGCAGCGATTGTCAGCCATGTATAATCAGTAGTTGCCAGAGATTATCAACCATTTTTCATCGTGAATATCTAGGAGTTGTCCGGCATTTTTAACGATAATTACCAGGGATTGCTTGCCATGTGTTGTAGTTAACTTTCAAGGATAATCAGCCAACGTTCAACGTTAATGAGCAGGGATTCTTAGCCATAAATGTCATTTTGTTCCCAGGGTTCATCAGCCACGAAGAGAAGGTTTAGGTAGTAAAATGTGCGTAGTAGTTAGTGTAGTTGCTGAAAGTTAAATAGTGTAGGGTTGATGTGAACTGTATGATTGTAGCTGGATTTCCAGTACATTGAAATATATATAGTTTACGACGAGTACAGTATTTACAGTTTGAGTTTTGATAGAAATTCCGGCTTAATCTTAAGGGAAAACGAGGATGGAGAATTCTTCTGTGAAGGATGGGACAGGAAATCATAGCTTAGGATACTGTAGTGTACAGTAAGGATGTTATGAGAGAATTAAGCAATAACATCAGATAATAATTTGCGTAAAATTATGATCTGATTAACTGTAATTGTGTATTGTATCATTACTATTTATCCAGTAGATGGTGTAAGATTCTTGGTTTTGACCAGGAAATATTGCTGATTCATTGTCCTATTGTTAAGATGAGATCTGAGGCGTGCAAATTGTGCTTTATGTATTCTTAATTTTAAGAGACTAGAGTTCCTCGTGTGCGAATTTCTCCTGGTAGGAGAAAAGGCTAGTGTTAGGACGAGGATTCAGAGATTCAGATTCAAGATCTACTACGGTCAGGATGTGGGAAAAGAGCTTAGCAAAGAGGAAAGGAGGTTAGGAGAGTTTAACCTTAATTTAACCGTAGTTAACACAGGGATAATTAGAGATTGAGGGATTTATTCTACGATTATTAATAAATATTGGACTTTCTCTATTTTAAACCTGTGTTCCCGGCATTTTACTAAAACATCCACTTCTACTCAGAAAAGTCTAGTCCCGGGTAGGGATTTTAGGCACGATTTTCTACAAGTTTCATAATGTTTTTGAATGACATCTGCATGCTTATAATGAACTAATTATCTCCTGAACACCTTAACTGTAATCCTCTTAAATTAAAGAATCGAAATTATATTAACTGTCCCTAAGGCTACTTCCTTAGTTAAGAAACTGGAGCGAACAGCATTAAATTTCAATTAGCAAAAATTCTGTTAAACTTCCTGTATCCAGCTCTGAAAGAATCTAAAATTATACTTCACAATAGCCTAGAAGAATCCCGCAATAATACTTGTACCAACGAGAGGCTCAATTGGTTAAAGGCAGCAAACAAATTCCTGGAAGATGTGGGTGCACCAGTGAAGCTAAAAACAGTTACTAGAGAAGAGCTCGGTGAAACATTTAAGGGAACACTCGAGGCAATTAGGACTAACTTGCAAAATCAGGATGTACTAGAAATGATTAATAGTGGAAGACAATTTCATTGCGTTAGATTATCCACACAGGTGTCGCAACACCTATGCCAGAATCACAAATGGGCAGTAGCTAAATTTGTACAAAGCTTCAGAAATGGCGAACCATATATTATGATAAACAATAAACCGCTAAGACTAAACGGTATGTGGAGGAGTGGCATCATACCAGTCGTAGCGATAAATGTACACTATGTAATCATAATTCAACTGAAGATGTCTTTCATGTTATTGTGAATGCCCTTTCTAACAAACACAAAGACATGAAATAGCTGTCCAATTAAGTAACTATACTGACCGCACTGACTTTGATACTAAGATTTGTAGAGATCTAGGAAACACTAACAAACTGCATGATCTGATAGCTTTCTGGAATCAGGTTTATATTGTGAGAAGTTTAGTATCCGAATACAGAAACCAAATAATGCGTAAAAATTATCGGTTACAAAATAATTGCACGCTAGAGATGAAAATAATAATTTAAGACTAAATATCAATGTAGTCTCTAATTTATAAACCAACTGTATTGAAACTGTGAAAACTTATAATCGTAAGGGCTCAGCCAGAATCAGCCGAATCGATTGAAATAAAACTAACTAACTATTAACTATCCCTAAATAATATTCTCAACCCGTTTCGGATGGCAATCCTCTACAGCCTTGAGATCCTAACCATCGTAAGGCTGATCTAAGTCTACCCCTAAATCTAGAGATGCGTTCATCCACATAGTTTCCAGATCTCCTTCTCGTTGTCTCCAGGCACTCGTCCCTGTTACTTGTACAGGCTAGAAATCCCTTGCATAACAAAGGGTCCGCAAAACTTGGAATTGTATTTGGATTCAGAGGACCATAGAGAGCAATTCCTATGATTTAAATGGACGAGGAACTTCAAACTTGCTAGAACCTATTTGGAACTGGAAGGATGATCATCTTGCGTTATAAGTCCTAGACTGGAGCTGTGCTTGAATGCGGACAACTTGGCGGCGTTTACTGGGAAGGACTAGTTGGCCGACAACCGACAGCGTCGGCTGCTAGATAGCCGACAATAGCCGACATATCGGGTCCTAGTTAGGCGATTCCGACGGGCCTCAAATTCGACTATATAGCCGACCCGACGGCCGTCGGATGCTACTTAGCCGATTACAGATACTTTCCCAGTGTTTGTTTTGTTGTTCCAATTCCTGTATCATTCATTTAATAACTTCCTATATGGCTCAGTTGAATTCCAATCATACGCTGACAAGTATAACGGCCAACTTGAAAGGAACAGGACTACAGAAAAGCCGGCATTTCTGATTGCGCAAAATTCATTGTCTGTGAGTTAAAACAACTGACCTGACTTGAGAGTAACGGAGGGAAACGTAGAAAATAGCTTTGTTAGTAACACAATTTAATCCGCTTTCCACTGTGGAAGGCTATCCCTTACTGCCGGTTTGTCATTCAATGTCACACCTCAAAGTATACGTTGTAAAAGAAATTGTACAAAATAAACTTAAATCTCAGAGGACGGAGTTTTCTCAAGTTTTTAATATCACCATGGCATTAGTTCATAACTACTATGTACTGAAATGGCGCGCAGATTTGCCTGTCTATACTCATCCTTCTTGTTAAATATCTTATCATTCAGATGTAGTGTGAAATGTCTAATTCAAGAATTATGGAATCAATGTTATACCTTTTTCCAACTTCATGTAACGACGACGCTACAACAGGAAATTTGGCGAGCGGTTATGGTATGTAAATGCGTTAGAACTAATAAATTGCATTTTTTATATAAAAATATTCATCCATCCTTCTGATTTTCTCCTGTCCTACGCGATGTTTACTACAGGAACTACTAGGAATAGACGAAACTACAAGGAGAGCCGGCGCTGTATATTACAATATTGGATTAAGTTTTTCTGCAATAATGTAAGACATTACTTTGCAAAAAGGTTCCCGCTATGCTTTTCCTTATCGTTATCCTACCCCTACTATACTAACGAATGTCCCGGGTTTATCCCTACTAACGAATGTCTTTTTTGAGTGCAGCTACAACAGAAATCAGACCGTAGAAGGGAATTCAACGACCGCTATAGATACTACATACCAGCAAATATGTACTTTATTTCTATTGTTTCTATATAGTAGATTTTATATAGATTATAATGAATGAATATATTCTTATGTATATCCCTTCCTCAACAAAAAGTAACTCAAATTTTGGACGGCTTTCACCGATCGCAATAGGGATTTCTATATGGTTTATACTACATTTTGCATTTTAGTAGATTTAAATTGATTTTATTCAATATATGCTATATATCTCATGGAAATCTACTAGTATATAACTAAAATGTCAAATTGTGGACGGCTTTCACCGATCGCAATAGGGATTTCGCCCCATACTATATAGTTTATACCAAATCTTGCATATTAGTAGATTTAAATTGATTTTATTCAATATATGCTGTATATCTCATGGAAATCTACTAGTATATAACTAAAATGTCAAATTGTGGACAGCTTTCACCGATCGCAATAGGGATTTCGCCCCATACTATATAGTTTATACTACATCTTGCATATTAGTAGATTTAAATTGATTTTATTCAATATATGCTGTATATCTCATGGAAATCTACTAGTATATAACTAAAATGTCAAATTGTGGACAGCTTTCACCGATCGCAATAGGGATTTCGCCCCATACTATATAGTTTATACTACATCTTGCATATTAGTAGATTTAAATTGATTTTATTCAATATATGCTGTATATCTCATGGAAATCTACTAGTATATAACTAAAATGTCAAATTGTTAACGGCTTTCACCGACCGCAATAGCAATTCTGCCCCATAGTATATACTATGTTCATTTTTCGGATATATAGTAGATCTATATAGATTCTTATAGATATTCTCTATATATTTAATGTATATCTACTAGTATATAACTGAAATGTCAAATTTTTAACGGCTTTCACCGATCGCAATAGCGATTCCGCCCCATAGTATATACTTTGTTTATTTTTCGGATATATAGTGGATTTATATAGATTCTAATAGATATTCTCTATATTTTTAATGTATATCTACTAGAATATAACCAAAATGTCAAATTGTTAACGGCTTTCACCGATCGCAATAGCAATTCCGCCCCATAGTATATACTATGTTCATTTTTCGGATATATAGTAGATTTATATAGATTCTTATAGATATTCTCTATATTTTTAATGTATATCCACTAGTATATAACTAAAATGTCAAATTGTTAACGGCTTTCACCGATCGCAATAGCGATTCCGCCCCATAGTATATACTATGTTCATTTTTCGGATATATTGTAGATTTATATAGATTCTAATAGATATTCTCTATATATTTAATGTATATCTACTAGTATATAACTAAAATGTCACATTGTTAACGGCTTTCACCGATCGCATTAGCCTATTTTTCAAACCGGCAAAAACGTGCTCTGAACAATGAAGAACTTATACGATTCTCGGAGTTGGTTGGTGCAAAACATTTCCGAGGTGTGTATATGCGAGATACGTTGCCAAATAAACCTTTAGAAAACGAAATAGGCTTCCTGAATCTTGATTCCATAAGAAACAATGGGACACATTGGACATTATATTATAAATCGGGGGTTAAATGCTATTATTTTGATAGTTTTGGGCATGGACCTCCTAAGGAACTTGTTTCGTATTTGAAAAATGATATAACATATTCGTCTTTTATATTACAAGACGTAGGAACCTCTTATTGCGGTCATTTATGTCTTATTTTATACAAAAAACTTGTAGAAACTAATGATTTCGTTTCATCTTTATTATATTTTATAGCTGATTAAATACGTTGAGGTAATATATATTTATTTATAAATCAGTTTGTTAATAAATGGAACCAAAAACTTTGAATAAAACCTTTCTATCAAAACTTAATAATATCAAATCGGCGGCTGTTGAATTTAAAAAAATAACAGAGCTGAATATAAATAAACCGTACCAAATCAGGGATGCAGAAAAAACTTTTAATAAAAGATTAAATAAGTATAGCATATTATTAAAAATTATGGATTTGGAAACAAAACAAGTTTATCGTTCCTATTTACCAGCAAGGTTTTCGACTTTAACTGAAACCGAAGCAGGCGAGCTTATTGGAATGAATTTAACTTATATTGGGGAAATGGAAATTGAGAATACAAATTATTTTACTGCAAATATTATGTTTTCATAAATTTAGTTTTTGTTGGTTTTAGAGTCAACAACTTTTTTTCTTTTTGGTTCACTCTTTTTGATTTTCTTAAAATATCAATGGATTGTGCATTAAAACAGTGTAAATTATAGTAGCGCAGTTTGAAGTAAGAGGATAAAATAACGTTTTGTTGAAATTTCGTTGTAATGTTTAAATTTCTCAATTTCTTCATTTTTTGTTTAAAATTCTGGTAAAATTGGGCTGAATTGGCTAATAAATAGACTATCGGCAAAAGTACGAGTGCGACGTATTGCGAGTTTTTGGTTGGGAATTACAGTGGTATTTGGATGTTTTGGGGCTGGAATATTGAAAAAAGGGATTTTAGGGTCTCGTACCAAAAGTGTGCCAGAACCCGCATTTTCCCACTACTGTCGTGCCGGAAGTCCCATGTCAATATCTGACTGCGCTCGTGGATTATCGTGTTCACGGACTGAGGGTCACGAAACTATTCATAAAATGGTTATGCCACTTAATAAATGAAGATTTTATACTTCACCTGTAGTCCTGCTCCCGCTCCTGTCAAGTTGGCCGTTATACTTGTCAGCGTATGATTGGAATTCAACTGAGCCATATAGGAATTTATTAAATGAATGATACAGGAATTGTAACAACAAAACAAACACAGGGAAAGTATCTGTAATCGGCTAAGTAGCATCCGACGGCCGTCGGGTCGGCTATATAGTCGAATTTGAGGCCCGTCGGAATCGCCTAACTAGGACCCGATATGTCGGTTTTTGTCGGCTATGTAGCAGCCGACGCTGTCGGATGTCGGCCAACTAGTCCTTCACGCGTTTACTTCGCTTCCAGCCCTCTGATAATCTGTCCGCATATCACATCAGCAGTAAAATCCCAGTTTTGTATATCTACTTCAATGTACTGCATGTGGGAAGAATTAGACCCCCTAGTCTCTCCTCGGCTGACGTGATATGCGAACGGTCCCTGGTGGTAACATTAATATGGGATACCATTTGTTCGGTTGGTGGAGTGTGTGCCCTCTCCCTATTTTCCCGCGTACCTACCATGCTTAAGATAGAGCCTCGTCCAGTTACATGCAATTCTAAACCACGTCCCACCTTCCTAGTGCGCTGACATCCATCTTTAGCAATCCACCATATTGTTTTGACCGGAATGTTTGATGGTGCATGTAACGGACGCAACATGCAATGCGTGAAAGTTTGGGTTTTCTCCAAGGAATTGCACACGTTTCCCGCATCTCTGCTTTGAAGAAGCGCGGACGAAGGGACAGGGAGAATCCGATGCGTAGGCAAGGAAGCTACAACTAAGGTCATATTTTGAAGCGCTGCCGTTGCGAAACGAGATAATAGTAGGGCTTTGTTTTTTCTATGAGTGACCCTGGACCCTGTCCCAACCTTAAAAACACTAACCCGAATTTTGGGAACGTATATTTCACGGTGTGCCCCCTCGTTAGGTCATTCGGGCCAAATGGTAAAGAAAGGTGTTGGCATACTAAAGGGTCTTTTTTTTTAAACTGCCCAGTCGATTTGTTTAGCCTCCGCGCGTAATGAAACTCTATGTGCGGCGCCCGGCTAGTTTACGTCCAGGAAAAGTGAAAGGGAATCCGCCATCCTCTTCTTCCACTTCCACTGGACTGCCATTCAGCGAGCAGGAGGGAGGGATGGACTCCCATTTCCTTCCACCAGTGATTTCTCCGTTCAAAGCGTCACAGCGTCAAACTGTTTTCACTGTTCGGTAGCTGAAACTGTAAGCTCTGCTTTGCACCAACATTTATCTCTGCAGGTCAAAGGTAACCGACGCTGCAGCGCCCATACGAAAAAAATCAGTTTTCCGCGGTAAGTTGATTTTCAGCGTTGCAGCGCCGGTAACCTTTGACCTGCAGAGATGTAAGTTAATGCAAAGCAGAGCATAAAATCTCAGCTATCGAACAAAGCAATCAGCTTGTCGCTGTAACGCTTTGGAGCTGAGATATGACATTTAATGTTTCCATGTTTCCAGTGCTTCCTGAGAAAAGACGCTGCGAGGAGCACGAGCTGGCCGTAGCCGTAATGCTTTTCTTACGGATGCGGGACCGCAGATTCCACGGCTGTTTAAATAAAAGACCCTTTAGGAAGGAGGGATGTGGTTTAAGATTGCATGTAACTGGACGAGGCTCTATCTTAAGCATAGTAGGTACATGCGGGAAAATAGGTAGAGGGCACGCACTCCGTCAACCGAACAAATGGTATCCCATAGGCATTAACAGCTAGCCTCTTGTACTACTGTGTTTCGTATGCTAAAACTTGTTTACAGCCTCTCGGGAAGGAGTGTTTTACAAAGTCTATGAGCATGTTGAGGTATAGCTACGAGCTTTTTCTAGAAGTACTTTGCTTAAGCAAGAATCCCGAATAAGCGAACTTTAAAGGTGGACCTCGTATCGTATTTTGTTATGATTTTAGCAAAAACTGGATTTATTTCTTAAAGAGTTCGTTCTGAGTAGGTGAACACAGTTAAGTGATAAGTTGTAACCTCTGGGATTATAAAATAATATTTTTTAAAGTCATAGTCTCAGTCAAAGTGACGACGAAGACGATTCCCTTGCTTTACTGTACAAAATACTATACTTGCGTTGCCGGAACAGTTTTTGAGGTATTTGTGATTTAACTTTTCTTTTTCATTGTAACCAACCGAAATCTGTTCAGTGGTAGTATTAGCGGTAGAACTATCTGTGCAATCAATGGAGTTACCTACGACCACGACTTACCTTCCTACGATACCTTCCTTCTTTAATATTATTGAGGGAATGTGGGAAAAGAAAATGGAATGCATTTAATTTGCCGTAAATTCTAGATGATAGCTTGAATTTCAAGAAACCCACATAACGACAACATAAAGTATAGCGTGTAAGACAAGTATATATATTAAATTAAAATTTTTACTAATTTGACATTAAGCACAGTTTGCTCACGGGATAACGAAGTTGGTTAACACCACAGTAATGGAAACTTCGATTGTTGTTATTGCCAAAATAGCTGGAGCTGGAGCTTGTGTTCTGCCACTGGTAGTTATGGAAAGTCTAACCATTCATAATGAGTTAATCCAAAAGCTTTTTCTGCTGGAGTGATAAGACGAGAAGTTTGCGAAGTTGTTTACTTTAGTCATGTTTCTATTTAAACTATGGGCTAAGAAAACCGCTTCCCTAATTTCAATAAGGCTGATCGAGACCCACAAATCGTTTACTTGACAACGTTAAATTTTAAGGGTTTTTTACGTTATTTCGGGACAGTTTTCCTTGAGAAAGGAATTTTTTGAATACGTTAAATGTTATTCAGTGGAAGTTATTTTTTGCGTTTTACAGCTAAGTCTTTTGTCCAAACAACAAGTAAGCAAGATGCCTGCTTGCCAAGTTTGTATGAAATTTTGGGTCGTATTCATGTCCCTAATTTTTATGGTAAGATCATATTAAGTAATTTGATTAAAAGATTCTATCCACGTGCTACATGAAACTGAATATTATAGTTGTTGGATTTTCTTGCCTTTCAGCTCGTCGGAACAGTGGTGATGGCTCTTTCAGTTTATTTACTGACAGACCCAGTGGATCAACACGTTAATGACGTCACGAGTCCCAACGCTCAGTATCTACTGCATGGAAAAATATTTATCCTCGTTTCCGGTTGCTTACTTCTCTTAGGAGGCATTGTGGGTTGCTGCGGAGGCTTTCGCAGGAGCTCCGGGTGCTTGAGTTTGGTGAGTTCATTATGGGATGAAACCCATACTTATAACTTATGAGTTTTTGTGGAGTTAGTTTGTTTTTATCTATACCTTGTTTGTGTCTACAGTTTTTGGCCATCGTTACTATTATTGCAATAGGTCAGATTGCAGCTGGTATCTTTGCATTTGTACGGAAGGAGGAACTCATTGATCACTCTAAACAAACTATGATCCAGTTATTCTATCAGCAGCACAAATCAGAATCCAACCCCAAAAGCTGGGATTTCATTCAAGAAAATGTTTGTGCTTCAAAATTACTCATGGACTTATCTGTTTAAGCCATTTAAATGCTCTACATTTGGGTTTTACTTGCAGTGGCAATGCTGCGGCGTCAGAAGCTATAAAGATTACCAGAATATCAAAGCTGGAACTGTTGACATGACCCTTAGCGCTCAGCATTCACAAGCTTACTTTACTGTTCCCACATCATGCTGCGTTAAGGAGATATTTGGAAAATGTGAGAATCCCAAAATCTCGTCGGAGGGCAATATTCCAAACGGAATCGACATCTTTCAGAGGGTAAAGTCTCACGAAATTATAAACATATATATATATATTGGTAATCTATAAGTCTAGATGTTAGCATTTAATTTTTGCGGTTTAATTTTAGGGTTGTTGGGAAATACTGGCCGATTACTTCGAACATATTCTGCACTATCTGATGTATGCTATGATAGCCATCTTATCAGCTGAACTTTTCTGCCTAATGTGTAGTTGCATATTAATTTACTCATTCCGCTCTGAGAGGTACTCCAAGTACTAGAATTTCCAATATTCGTCTGAAATCTCACGTGAAATGAAACATTCGAGGTTAATGTTTTCTTACTTCTTTGAACTACTCAAATCTCTCAATTACTCAACAAAAGGCGCGAGCAATCGTGACTAACTTTCAAGAAACAACACGAATTGGTCTAGAATGTAGACTCCATTATTCTTATAGTCTTTACAATGCTTCTAAATGCTGCAAACTATGCAAGTCGATTCCTTCACTAAATGCGCATTCTGTAGCCCACCGTCAACCCAGTCGGATTTGACTGGTCTGCGGTATTTGTATATTGTTACACAATACGTAAATGTCCATGAAGCACACAATTGAGATTATCTCAGACAAATAATGTAGCAATTGACTTGATTAATTTATTTTAGTAGAAAGAATTCCATTGTGAATACTTTTACAATGTTTAAATGTAAACGTAGTATAGTGTTTGTTATGCTCGTAAATCAACAGTATTTCTTTAGTATTCCCAGCAAAGGGTTAGGAACGATGACGAATAAATGAGCCAGAGTGGATTTGAACAAAATTTTAGATTTCTGTGTACGAAATACATATATGTAATTCAATTAGTCTAGAATGTGTGGTTAAACAGTCATTTTCATGGCAGCTGATTATATATCTATCCTTCCTTTTAAACGGTGTAGCTCAGGCGAATATTTTTGTCCTTTGAATGTTCGCACTGACTTTTAAACATTCGCGCTCGCCCCCTCTAAGTCATTGATTTTAAGCATCTATATATAGTCTATGATAACTTTGTAACAACGTTTCCATGACGACTGTGGGTGTGAATAGCATTACTGGGGAGGAGCTATTTCATTGCTTGCTCTACATGCTTCATCCACTTTGTCTGCACCGAGTGCTGACTGGTTTGAATACGCATATATACCATCATATTTTCCAATACATCATCGCACTGGTAGTACTTTTAATTGAGTAGGAAGTTAAATTAACATTAAGAAACTTAGAAACCAAAGAAGTGAAACATGATTCTTTTTTGCTTTAAACTTAAGGGTTCCCATGTTAAACTGCCAGTAGGTCTTGGTGGTAACTCGAATTTACTTATTTATTTACGGAATCAGTTACTAAATAACGGATCACGATCGGTTGTGCATGCATTTGTTTAGAACCTCAGAATCGTTGCAAGTGGAAGATGATTCTATTTTGCTTTAAAATGACGGGTTCTAATGTTGAACTGCCATTAGATCTTGGGGGTAACTCCAATTTACTTGGGGGTTAGTTAATAAATGGCAGTTTACCGTCAAACTTTAATTATATGCTGACAAGTGAGCTAAAAGATTATCGAGCACGCGGCGTGAGCGAAGCGAACGCCTCCTGTATAGCAAGAATTCAGCGGACCATCAGCCGTCTCGAAACCTATGCATGTTTCCGTTAAATAAATATTGCATGGGAATGTTCCGGGAGTGTTGTAATGAACGCTGAAGCGAGTGCACAGGCTAAATTGTGTGTACAGTGGAAGCCGTGTGTACAATGAAAACCGTGTGTACAGGATGCGGGTAGGCTGAAGGCGAGCGAAGCGAGCGCTTCAGCCTAGTCCTTATATTTAATCGGTGTAGCTCTGGCGAAAATTTCGTCCTCATTTTAATGTTCGCGCAGACTTTTGAACATTCGCGCTTGCCCCCTCTAAGTCATTGATTTTAAGCGTCCTTATATAATCTATGATAACTTGGTAACAATGTTTCCATGACGACTGTGTGGGCGTGAGAGGTATTGATAGGGAGAAACTATTTCATTGCTAGATCTATATGCTTCATTCACTTTCTTTAACTATTACGATTCTGTTAAACTGTAATCGAACGGTCTAACCGACCGAGTTTCGTAGCGGCCTTGGCGCTATTCTAAATCCGGAGGAAATTCTTACTCAGATATTTATACTTTTTAATTACTACCGCCACACTTTATTTACTCTGTTCTAAGGCCTTGAGCTGCAAGTATATCTGAAATCTTCTACCCACACATGCGACTTGACATCGCCACGATGACGCAATGCCTTATGTGACCGCTAACCTTAATTGATTAGCTGTGAGAAGCGAGCTTAACGGCAATGGAGCCAGAGGCGTGAGCGAAGCGAACGCTTTTATTCTTTTATCTTTATAATTCCCTGTAGCTCTGCAGAAACTTGGAACTGCTTTGAACCTGCGCTTCATAAATCATCATTGTTTCACTAACGTCCTGTATACTGGCCAGAATAATTGGGATGTTCAAGCGCAGAGTTAGGGGTGTTTCCATGCAATCCTTGAAGTCATCAGGCTATTTAGGCCAGACAATCGTTAATTAATTTACTTTGATCTCCTATCTTCTACACCTGCCTCTCATGCCTCGCCATCAATGCATCGATGCAAGGAGAATTATCTATTGCCAATATGGAATATATTGCCTGGAATCCCATCCGTGCATTTACGTTCACCGTTTGCGAACGCGTTTGCTTGAGCTAATTCAGCGTACAATCAGCCGTCTCAAAACCAAAACCGATGCAAGCATCAGTTTTGCTAATATTGCAGTCTGACAGAGGTAATGAATAAAATGCTGGAGTGTGTGTACAGTGTAAGCCGTGTGTACAGTGTCAGTCGCGTGTACAGTGTCAGCCGTGTGTACAGTGTCAGCCGTGTGTACAGGCTGCGGCTAGGCTGAGGGCTCGCTTCGCTCGCCTTCAGCCTAGTCCTTTATATTAATCGGTGTAGCTCTGGCGAAAATGTTGTCCTCATTTGAATGTTCGCGCTGACTTTTGAACATTCGCGCTTGCCCCTCTAAGTCATTGATTTTAAGCGTCTATATATATAATCTATGATAACTTTGTAACAACGTTTCCATGACGACTGTGTTGGTGTGAGAGGCATTGATGGGGAGAAGCTATTTCATGGCTAGCTCTACATGCTTCATCCACTTTGTTTAACTATTACGATTCACTAAACTGTAATCGAACTGTTTAACCAGCCGAGTTTTGTAGCGGCCTGGGCGCTATTCTAAATCCAGAGGAAATTCTCACTCAGATAATCATACTTAAATGTAGTTATTACCGCCGCGCTTTATTAACTATGCTCTAAGACCCTCCGCTGCAAGTAAATCTGAAATCTTCTACCGACACATGGGACTTGACACCGTCAACGTTTCACAATGTGTAATGTGACCGCTAACCTTATAAAAATGATAAGCTGAGAAGCGAGCGCAAGCGAGCTTAACGACTATCGGGCCAGCGGCGTGAGCGAAGCGAACGCTTATTCTCTCTTTTTTATAATTACATGTAGCTCTGCGAAAAATTGGAGCTGCTTTGAACCTGCGCTTCATAAATTAGAATTGTGTTACTAACGTTCTCTTTACTTGCCAGAATAATTAGAATGGTTAAGCACAACCGCAGCGTTAGGGGCTAGGGATTTTTCCACGCTATCCTAAATCTTTAGCCTATTTAGGTTTTACAATCGTTGCTTAATTTTTCTTTGCTACTCCATGCTATCCTCCACAACTGCATTTCATACCTTACCAGACTTGCTGTCATCGCATCGATGCAAGGAGAATTGTCTATTCCAAATATAGAATATATTACCCTGAATCCTTGCATTAATTTCGATTCAGTTGCTGACTGGTTAGAATACTCATACATAGTATCATATTTCCTAAGACATAATTCAACTGATAAGTGACTAGCAAGTAAAATAACATATCATTTGCAACCTGAAATGGTATTTTACGCACCCGTTGCCTATGAATGTAATAGTGCTAAATACGTTGCGGAACCAGTTTCCAAACCGCCACCGTTCCACAATGTAATGTGTAATGTGACCGCTAACCTTAAATGATTAGCTGAGAAGTGAGCGCAAGCGATCTTAAGAACTATTGGGCCAGCTGCGTGAGCGAAGCGAACGCTTATTTTTTCCTGTTTAAAATTCCCTGTAGCTCTGCAGACTTGGATCTGCTTTGAACCTGCGCTTCATAAATCATTATTGTGGTACTGACGTACTCTATACTGGCTGGAACCTCAGAAACCTAAAAAGTGGGATACGATTCTATTTTGCTTTATAATTTGAGGTTCCAATGTTAAATTGCCATGAGGTCTTGGTAGTAACTCCAATTTACTTAGGTGTTAGCTAAGAAATGGCTGTTAATTATACGCTCATAAGCGAGCGCAAGCGAGCTAAAAGATTATCGAGCACGCGGCGTGAGCGGAGCGAACGCTCTCTGTAGCAAGAATCCCGTAGACCATCAGCCGTCTCGAAACCTATGCAAGTTTCCGTTGAATAAATATTGCATCGGAATGTGCCGGAAATGTTGTAATTAGCGCTGAAGCGTGTGTACAGGCTGAATCGTGTGTACGTTTGTTTGAAAATGATCTACGACACCGTCCAGTATCCATGTTTAAGCATAATCGTTGCGCCTGCGTTCCGACGCAATCCGTAATGATGGAGAGATTTTTTCTCGGATATTAAAACCTTATTGTAATTTCTGCCTCCGTTTACTTTTATCTCTGTTCCCTGCTACGTTTGAATCTCGCGACCTCCAGCGATGCGAAGTTGCTTGACCACTAAACTCTAATAATAAACTGAGAAGCGAACGCCAGCGCGCTGAAGGACCATCGCGCTCAAGCGTTGCATATAAAATTTAGTAAACCGCCAGCTGGCTCATAAAACCTAACATGGGCATACGCCTTATTAGTTTATTTTTAAGCTTGCGCGGAAAATCGTTAGGGCAAACAAGTAAATGTTGTGATCGTGTGTACAGTACAAGCCACGGCTTGGCAGAATGCGAGCATTCATGTCCACCGATGGCTGACCAACTTAAAAATATCAATAAGCAATTGTTGCCAGGCATGATTAATCTGGTGTGACCTTTTAGTGACTACAAATTAGGATGGCTTTTACGCAAAAACGATAGTGGGACAATTGCAAACTGAAACTTTAAAGAGACATTTTGCCTGTAACAATTGCCTGTAAAGTCTGAATGAAGTACTTGAAGTACAACTGAATCCGTTTCGGAATCACGGGTTATCGTGACAATAGATAATGCAGGCATGTCCTTCAAACCTGAGACATTCCACAAATGGAGCAGAATTTATGTTTTATCTTAACATGTATTTAAAGCTGAAATGTTAAAGTGCCACTCGGTCTTTGTGGTAACTCAAGTTGACTCATGCCAGTAAGTAAATACATGTTTGCTACATTTACTTTAGCGAATGAAGTCTGTTTCCTGCTGAAATTAAACTATATGCTGAGAAGCGAGCGCAAGCGAGCTGAATGGTCATGGAGCCGGTGAGAGCGAAGCGAACGCTTCACGAATTATTGAGATGCTAATGGAGAGCTAATTGAAAAGCCGAAACCGATTCAAGTATCGGTTTTGGATAATTTTCAGTGTCATCTACAGAGAAGTAATAAATAAAACGCTGGAGCGCGTGTACAGGGTAAATCGGGTGTACAGCGTAAGCAGTGTGTACAGTGCAAGCCGTGTGTACAGTGCAAGCCGTGTGTACAGGCTGCGGGTAGGCTGAAGGCGAGCGAAGCGAGCTCTTCAGCCTAGTCCTTTATATTAATCGGTGTAGCTCTGGCGAAAATTTTGTCCTCATTTGAATGTTCGCGCTGAGTTTTGAACATTCGCGCTTGCCCCTCTAAGTCATTGATTTTAAGCGTCTATATATATAATCTATGATAACTTTGTAACAACGTTTCCATGACGACTGTGTTGATGTGAGAGGCATTGATGGGGAGAAGCTATTTCATGGCTAGCTCTACATGCTTCATCCACTTTGTTTAACTATTACGATTCACTAAACTGTAATCGAACTGTTTAACCAGCCGAGTTTTGTAGCGGCCTGGGCGCTATTCTAAATCCAGAGGAAATTCTCACTCAGATAATCATACTTAAATGTAGTTATTACCGCCGCGCTTTATTAACTATGCTCTAAGACCCTCCGCTGCAAGTAAATCTGAAATCTTCTACCGACATATGGGACTTGACACCGTCAACGTTTCGCAATGTGTAATGTGACCGCTAACCTTATAAAAATGATAAGCTGAGAAGCGAGCGCAAGCGAGCTTAACGACTATCGGGCCAGCGGCGTGAGCGAAGCGAACGCTTATTCTCTCTTTTTTATAATTACATGTAGCTCTGCGAAAAATTGGAGCTGCTTTGAACCTGCGCTTCATAAATTAGAATTGTGTTACTAACGTTCTCTATACTTGCCAGAATAATTAGAATGGTTAAGCACAACCGCAGCGTTAGGGGCTAGGGATTTTTCCACGCTATCCTAAATCTTTAGCCTATTTAGGTTTTACAATCGTTGCTTAATTTTTCTTTGCTACTCCATGCTATCCTCCACAACTGCATTTCATACCTTACCAGACTTGCTGTCATCGCATCGATGCAAGGAGAATTGTCTATTCCAAATATAGAATATATTGCCCTGAATCCTTGCATTAATTTCGATTCAGTTGCTGACTGGTTAGAATACTCATAGAGACCATCATATTTCCTAAGAAATCATTGCGCTGATAGTATTATAAGTGACTAGCACGTAAAATTGACATATCAGTTGAAACCTGAAATGTCATTTTACGCACCCGTTGCGTTTAAAAAATGAATACAACACCGCTGAATACGTTGTGGAATCAGTTTCGAAATAACGGGTCAGGATCGGTTATGCACGCCTTTTTATTAGAACCTTAGAAACCTATCATGTGGAATATGGTTCTATTTTGCTTTAAAATTTATCAATTCCATTTTAAACTACGCCTAGGTCATTGTGGCAACTCCAATTTAACTTAGGTGTTAGATTATAAACGGCTGTTAACCGTCAAACTTGAATAATATGCTGACAAGCGAGCTGCTAAAATATTATCGAGCATGCGGCGTGAGCGAAGCGAACGCTCCCTTTATGGCCAGAATTCAGCTGACCATCAGCCGTCTCGAAACCTATGCAAGTTTAAGTTAAAGAAATATTGCATGGAAATGTTCCAGGAGTGTTTTAAGTAACGCTGAAGCGCGTGCACAGGCAAAATTGTGTGTACCATGCAAATCGTGTTTACAGTGCAAACCGTGTGTACAGTGCAAACCGTGTGTACAGTGCAAGCCGTGTGTACAGTGCAAGCCGTGTGTACAGTGCAAGCCGTGTGTACAGTGCAAACCCTGTGTACAGGCTGCGGGTAGGCTGAAGGCGAGCGAAGCGAGCGCTTCAGCCTAGTCTTTATATTATTCCCTGTAGCTCCGCGATAACTTGGACCTGCTTTGAGCCTTCGCGCTGCCTCCTCCATAGTCATAGAATTTTCCCTCCGCCATTTTTCTATGATTCCTTTGCATTTAACGTTTCCATGACGACGGCGTTTATGGCAACAATGAGGAAAAGCGATGAAATAATATGCATCGCTTACAGCCTAGCCGCAGCTTGTACACACGGCTTGCAATGTACACACGGCTTAAACTGTACACGCGATTTACGATGTACACACATTTTAATAACTTCCGTCAGATTCCCATCCCTTTGCAATTTTAGAAAAACTAATGCTTACATCAATTTCGGTTTCGAGACGGTTTTCGGTTTTAGTTACGCTGAATTATTGCTCCAGCAATAAAAGCGTTCGCTTCACTCACGCCGCGCGCATTATGGTTACTTTGCTCTTGCTCGCTTCTCAACATCAAATTTAAGTTTATCGATAAGCCGAATTTGTTAGCTACCGTGAATGAAACAGCGATTTCTTAATGAGCTTCGAACCCAGTATTCCTGACATTAGTTACAATGCGAAATTTAAAAATCCGAAACCCCCCCTCCGAACATTGAAATTTGTTGGAAAAGGGCCGATTTTGAGTTTCGCGCTGGAATTCACACCGCTTAATTGATGTAAGAGTGGGCTTGAAAACTCTCTATTAGGTTACACCTGAGTAAATTTGAGTTTCCACCAAAACAGTTTCATTTTTCCACTTACATTATTCAGGGGGAACAGAAATTAGGTTCCATCGCACCGGTTAGGGCAATCAAGGTTCTGCTCAACCCATCGTGATCCGTGATTCCGAACTAAATCCATAAGGACGCGTAGAAAGTCAATTTAAATTTTAAGGTTCCATCATGTACACACGGTTGCAATACACAAACGATTTACCCTGTACACGCGCTGCAGCGTTTCTTCTATAACTTTTGCGTTACCCATTTTCCGTGCAAGTTTAAAAATTAACTGAGGTGTTTACAGCGGATTCGGTATTGACACAGTTGACTTTTCGTTGGATTATATTTACTCCCCATTACTACCGTGTATACCGTCGTCAAGGAAACGTTTAATGCAAAAGAATCATAGATTAAATGGTGGAGGGAAAATTCTATGACTACGGAGGAGGCAGCACCGAAGGCTCGAAGCATGACCAAGTTTTCGCCGAGCTCCAACAATTTATAGAAGAGACTAGTCTGAAGCGCTCGCTTCGCTCGCCTTCAGCCTACCCGCAGCCTGTACACACGGTTTGCATTGTACACACAATTTAGCCTCTGCACACGCTTCAGCGTTAATTACAACAATTCCGGAACATTCCCATGCAATATATATTTAACTAAAACTTGCATAAGTTTCGAGACGGCTGATGGTCCACTAGATTCATTGTTATAGAGGAGGCGTACGCTTCGCGTTTCAAAGTTTGACGGTGAAAAGCCTTTTATTAGCTAACACCTAAGTAACATTGGAGTTACCACAAAGATCTAGTGGCAGTTTAACATTGGAACCCTAAATTTTAAAGCAACATAAAATCATGTTGCGCATGATAGATTTCTAAGGTGCTTAAAAATGCGTGCATACCCGGGGTTGACCCGTTATTTCGAAACTGATTCCACAACGTATTCAGCAGTATTGCATTCATTTTTTAAAGGCAACGGCTGCGTAAAACGCCACTTCGCGGTTCAACTGATATTTTAATTTTACTTGCTAGTAACTTGTAAGTACTATCAATGCAATGATGTTATGTAGTATACTAACCACTCAGCAAGGCAATATATTCCATATTAGAATTCTCCTTGTATCGATGCGATGATGGCAAGTCTGGCTTCTCCCCATCAATACTATTAACACCCACACAGTCGCCATGGAAACGTTGTTACAAAGTTTTCATAGATTATAAGTACATAGATGCTTAAAATCAATGACTTAGAGGGGGCAAGCGCGAATGTTCAAAAGCCTGCGCGAACATTCAAATGAGGACGAAATTTTCGCCAGAGCTACACCGATTAATTATTGCTCCAGCAATAAAAGCGTTCGCTTCGCTCATCCGATTCGCTGATCCGCGATTCCGAAACTGAATCCATAAGGACGTGTAAAAAGTCAATTTAGAGTTTCAGGTTCCATCCTATACACACGGTTGCAATACATAAACGATTTACCCTGTACACGCGCTCCAGCGTTTCTTCTTTAACTTTTGCTCTCAACCATATTCCGTGCAAGTTTAAAAATTCACTGAGGCGTTTACACCGGATTCGGGATTGAAACGGTTGACTGTTCGTTGATTATATTTACTAAAAATGCGTTCGCTTCGCTCACGCATAAGGTCTTTCGTCTCGCTTGCGCTCGCTTTTCAACTTATCAAATAATTTTAGCAGTGAACTGGCTTCGTATCTCCATCAGTGGCAACTCCCATTCATAGGTAGAAAATGTGAAATGCAGCTGCATCGGAGATCAGGGAGGAAAGTAAAAAACAACATGGGGTGGTAAAAGTAAAAATGGCTGAGGATTTATGATAGCGTGAGAAACCGGTAACGGTTTGTTGGCACTTGAATACTTGGATAATTCTGGACAGTGCAGATGAAGATAGGAAAGCAAAAGGAGGGAGGTTGTGCAAGCAATTAATGGCTTTTCCCCATTACTACAGTGTAAACCGTCGTCATGAAAACGATTACTGCAAAGGAATCATAGATTAAATGCTGGAGGGAAAATTCTATGACTACGGAGGAGGCAGCGCGAAGGCTCAAAGGAGGACAAAGTTTTCGCCGAGCTCCAACAATTAATAGAAGAGAAGGCTGAATAGCTCGCTTCGCTCGCAATTCAGCCTAGCCGCAGCCTGTACACAGGGTTTGCACTGTACACACGGCTTACACTGTACACACGATTTAGCCTGTACCAGGGATGTTACGATTCAGTAATCGTTGGAATCGATTCTGAGTCGACGGAATCGGTAACATCCCTGGCCTAACTACAACAATTTCGGCACATTCGGATGCAATATTTATGCAACGGAAACGTGCATGTGTTTAGAAACGGCTGATGGTCCACGGAATTCTTGCTACAGAGAGCGTTCGCTTCGCTCACGCCACGTGCTCGATAATCTTTTAGCTCGCTTGCGCTCGCTTGTCAGCATATAATTAACAGTCATTTCTTAGCTAACACCTAAGTAAATTGGAGTTACTACCAAGACGTAATGGCAATTTTTCATTGGAACCTCGAATTATAAAGCAAATAGAGTCGTGTCCCACTTGTTAGGTTTCTGAGGTTCCAGCCAGTATAGAGTACGTCAGTATATAACACAATAATGATTTATGAAGCGCAGGTTCAAAGCAGGTCCAAGTCTGCAGAGCTACAGGGAATTTTAAACAGGAAAAAAAAGCCTTCGCTTCGCTCACGCAGCTGGCCCAATAGTTCTTAAGCTCCCTTCAGCTAATCATTTAAGGTAAGCGGTCACATTACACATTACATTGTGTAACGGTGGCGGTTTGGAAATTGGTTCCGCAACGTATTTAGCACTATTACATTCATTATGCGTAAAATGCAATTTCAGGTTGCAAATGATATGTTATTTTACTTGCTAGTCACTTATCAGTTGAATTATGTCTTGGGAAATATGATACTATGTATGAGTATTCTAACCAGTCAGCAACTCGGTGGATATGAATGCAAGGATGGGATTTCAGGCAATATATTCCATATTCGCAATAGATAATTCTCCTTCCATCGATGCATTGATGGCGAGGCATGAGATGCAGGTGTAGAAGATAAGAGATCAAAGTAAATTAATTAACGATTGTCTGGCCTTAATAGCCTGAGGACTTTAAGGATTGCATGGAAACACCCCTAACTCTGCGCTAGAACATCCCAATTATTCTGGCCAGTAAACAGGACGTTAGTGAAACATTGATGATTTATGAAGCGCAGGTTCAAAGCAGTTCTAAGTTTCTGCAGAGCTACAGGGAATTATACAGATAAAAGAATAAAAGCGTTCGCTTCGCTCACGCCGCTGGCTCCATTGTCGTTAAGCTCACTTGCGCTCGCTTCTCAGCTAATCAATTAAGTTTAGCGGTCACATTACACATTGCGTCATCGTGGCGGTGTCAAGTCCATGTCTTGGTAGAAAATTTCAGATATAGTTGCAGCGGAAGGCCTTAGAACAGAGTAAATAAAGTGTGGCGGTAGTAATTAAAAAGTATAAATATCTGAGTAAGAATTTCCTCCGGATTTAGAATAGCGCCAAGGCCGCTACGAAATCGGTCGGTTAGACCGTTCAAATACAGTTTAACAGAATCGTAATAGTTAAAGAAAGTGGATGAAGCATGTAGAGCTAACAATGAAATAGTTTCTCCCTATCAATACCTCTCACATCCACACAGTCGTCATGGAAACGTCGTTACAAAGTTATCATAGATTATATACGGACGCTTAAAATCAATGACTTAGAGGGGCCAGCGCGAATGTTCAAAAGTCAGCGCGAACATTCAAATGAGGACAAAATTTTCGCCAGAGCTACACCGATTAATATAAAGGACTAGGCTGAAGCGCTCGCTTCGCTCGCCTTCAGCCTACCCGCAGCCTGTACACACGGCTTACAATGTACACACAGCTTACACTGTACACACGATTTACGATGTACACACTTTTTATTAACTTCCGTCAGATTATACAATTTTCGGAAAACTAATGCTTGCATCGGTTTCGGCTTTGAGATGTTTTTCGGTTTTAGTTACGCTTCATAATTGCTGCAGCAATAAAAGCGTTCGCTTCGCTCACGCCGCGCGCATCATGGTAATTTTCTCAACATCAAATTTAAGTTTACCGATAAGCCGACTTCGTTAGCTACCGTGAATGAAACAGCGAGTTCTTAGTGAGCTTTTGAACTTAGTATCACTAATTTCTGACATTACAATTCGAAATTTAAAAATCCGTACTCCCCCTCCGAACATCGAAATATGCAGTTAAAGGGCCAATTTCGAGTTTCGCGCTGGAATTTACGCCGCTTAATTTATGTGAGAGTGGGCTTACTCTATATTAGGTTATATCTGAGTAAAGAGTTTCCACCAAAACAGTAGGCAAGTAGACTCTTACTCGGGAAGAGTAAGAGGCAAGTCCCTAAGCTCGGATTTACAGCAAGCGTCGACAAGGGTGCCTAGCCATTCTTTTCGCGCTGTCAAAGACGGGCGTCGAGCAAGCAAACTGCACACCGATACAGCCGAGTTCAGCTATTCTCTTCAATTATAGTGATTGTGTCCCCAATGGCTAGGTGTATTATTAATTAAAAATAGCAACGCTACGTATCAAAGTTGCATCTTATCGGAATTATGATACTATTTTGCGTTTAAATCAATATTTTTTGCCAGATTTCAGGGTTATTTAAAAATGTTTTACGCTTATTTTGATAAGTACATAGGTACATTTCACTACACGCATAATTTAGTTTTGCCCATTATGTTTTTCCAATAGCATAATAGTTGGAATGCGTGCAAAAGCATGACTTCATGGTGATGCAGCTCATGAATTAATTTTCAATTTAATAATTAAATGCAATTTAAGTCCTATTAAAATACATTTTCAGTAAATGCAGTTTTATCAGCTTAAATATACGAATGAACTATACGCAACTGCAAAAGTTATTAGTTGCGCGAAATTAAGTTTTCAATTCTTGTTAAAGTTTTTGGTGTAACAGAACTAATGTCCCATATGTGTACATGCAATGTATACCAATTATCGGCTCAGCTTTTTGAACCACGCGCGCTCTGCATTGTTGACGATTGCTAGCTCAGAGACCATAGCTAAAAGTTGGGGCCAACTTTTAGCTACGGAGGAGCTTAGGGACTGGACTACCAAAACAGTCTAATTTTTCAACCCGCATTATTCAGGGGGAACAGAAATTAGGTTCCATCGGTTAGGGAACTCAAGGTTCTGCCCAACCCATCGTGATCCGCGATTCCGAATCTAAGGACGCCTAAAAAGAAAACGATTTACCCTGTACACGCGCTCTAGCGTTTCTTCTTTAACTTTTGAGCTACCCATTTTCCGCGCAAGTTTGAATATTAACTGAGGCGTTTGCACCGGATTCGGTATAAACGGTTGACTGTTCGTTGGATTACATTCAGTAAAACAGCGTTCGCTTCGCTCACGCATAAGGTCTTTCGTCTCGCTTGCGCTCGCTTTTCAACTTATCAAATAATTTTAGCAGTGAACTGGCTTCGTATCTCCATCAGTGGCAACTCCCATTCATAGGTAGAAAATGTGAAATGCAGCTGCATCGGAGATCAGGGAGGAAAGTAAAAAACAACATGGGGTGGTAAAAGTAAAAATGGCTGAGGATTTATGATAGCGTGAGAAACCGGTAACGGTTTGTTGGCACTTGAATACTTGGATAATTCTGGACAGTGCAGATGAAGATAGGAAAGCAAAAGGAGGGAGGTTGTGCAAGCAATTAATGGCTTTTCCCCATTACTACAGTGTAAACCGTCGTCATGAAAACGATTACTGCAAAGGAATCATAGATTAAATGCTGGAGGGAAAATTCTATGACTACGGAGGAGGCAGCGCGAAGGTTCAAAGGAGGACAAAGTTTTCGCCGAGCTCCAACAATTAATAGAAGAGACTAGGCTGAAGCGCTCGCTTCGCTCGCCTTCAGCCTACCCGCAGCCTGTACACAGGGTTTGCACTGTACACACGGCTTGCACTGTACACACGGTTTGCACTGTACACACGGTTTGCACTGTACACACGGTTTGCATGGTACACACAATTTTGCCTGTGCACGCGCTTCAGCGTTACTTAAAACACTCCTGGAACATTTCCATGCAATATTTCTTTAACTTAAACTTGCATAGGTTTCGAGACGGCTGATGGTCAGCTGAATTCTGGCCATAAAGGGAGCGTTCGCTTCGCTCACGCCGCATGCTCGATAATATTTTAGCAGCTCGCTTGTCAGCATATTATTCAAGTTTGACGGTTAACAGCCGTTTATAATCTAACACCTAAGTTAAATTGGAGTTGCCACAATGACCTAGGCGTAGTTTAAAATGGAAATGCTAAATTTTAAAGCAAAATAGAACCATATTCCACATGATAGGTTTCTAAGGTTCTAATAAAAAGGCGTGCATAACCGATCCTGACCCGTTATTTCGAAACTGATTCCACAACGTATTCAGCGGTGTTGTATTCATTTTTTAAACGCAACGGGTGCGTAAAATGACATTTCAGGTTTCAACTGATATGTCAAGTTTACGTGCTAGTCACTTATAATACTATCAGCGCAATGATGTCTTAGGAAATATGATGGTCTGTATGAGTATTCTAACCAGTCAGCAACTGAATAGAAATTAATGCAAGGATTCAGGGCAATATATTCCAAATTTGGAATAGACAATTCTCCTTGCATCGATGCGATGACAGCAAGTCTGGTAAGGTATGAAATGCAGTTGTAGAGGATAGCATGGAGTAGCAAAAAAAAATTAAGCAACGATTGTAAAACCTAAATAGGCATTGATCGATGCATTGATGGCGAGGCATGAGAGGCAGGTGTAGAAGATAGGAGATCAAAGTAAATTAATTAACGATTGTCTGGCCTAAATAGCCTGATGACTTTAAGGATTGCATGGAAACAACCCTAACTCTGCGCTTGAACATCCCAATTATTCTGGCCAGTATACAGGACGTTAGTGAAACAATGATGATTTATGAAGCGCAGGTTCAAAGCAGTTCCAAGTTTCTGCAGAGCTACAGGGAATTATAAAGATAAAAGAATAAAAGCGTTCGCTTCGCTCACGCCGCTGGCTCCATTGCCGTTAAGCTCGCTTCTCAGCTAATCAATTAAGGTTAGCGGTCACATAAGACATTGCGTCATCGTGGCGATGTCAAGTCGCATGTGTGGGTAGAAGATTTCAGATATAGTTGCAGCGGAAGGCCTTAGAACAGAATAAATAAAGTGTGGTGGTAGTAATTAAAAAGTATAAATATCTGAGTAAGAATTTTCTCCGGATTTAGAATAGCGCCAAGGCCGCTACGAAACTCGGTCGGTTAGACCGTTCGATTACAGTTTAACAGAATCGTAATAGTTAAAAAAAGTGAATGAAGCATATAGATCTAGCAATGAAATAGTTTCTCCCTATCAATACCTCTCACACCCACACAGTCGTCGTGGAAACGTTGTTACCAAGTTATCATAGATTATATACGGACGCTTAAAATCAATGACTTAGATGGGCCAGCGCGAATGTTCAAAAGTCAGCGCGAACATTCAAATGAGGACAAAATTTTCGCCAGAGCTACACCGATTAATATAAAGGACTAGGCTGAAGCGCTCGCTTCGCTCGCCTTCAGCCTACCCGCAGCCTGTACACAGGGTTTGCACTGTACACACGGCTTGCACTGTACACACGGTTTGCACTGTACACACGGTTTGCACTGTACACACGGTTTGCACTGTACACACGGTTTGCACTGTACACACGGTTTGTACACACGGTTTGCATGGTACACACAATTTTGCCTGTGCACGCGCTTCAGCGTTACTTAAAACACTCCTGGAACATTTCCATGCAATATTTCTTTAACTTAAACTTGCATAGGTTTCGAGACGGCTGATGGTCAGCTGAATTCTGGCCATAAAGGGAGCGTTCGCTTCGCTCACGCCGCGTGCTCGATAATATTTTAGCAGCTCGCTTGTCAGCATATTATTCAAGTTTGACGGTTAACAGCCGTTTATAATCTAACACCTAAGTTAAATTGGAGTTGCCACAATGACCTAGGCGTAGTTTAAAATGGAAATGCTAAATTTTAAAGCAAAATAGAACCATATTCCACATGATAGGTTTCTAAGGTTCTAATAAAAAGGCGTGCATAACCGATCCTGACCCGTTATTTCGAAACTGATTCCACAACGTATTCAGCGGTATTGTATTCATTTTTTAAACGCAACGGGTGCGTAAAATGACATTTCAGGTTTCAACTGATATGTCAATTTTACGTGCTAGTCACTTATAATACTATCAGCGCAATGATTTCTTAGGAAATATGATGGTCTGTATGAGTATTCTAACCAGTCAGCAACTGAATCGAAATTAATGCAAGGATTCAGGGCAATATATTCCATATTTGGAATAGACAATTCTCCTTGCATCGATGCGATGACAGCAAGTCTGGTAAGGTATGAAATGCAGTTGTAGAGGATAGCATGGAGTAGCAAAGAAAAATTAAGCAACGATTGTAAAACCTAAATAGGCTAAAGATTTAGGATAGCGTGGAAACATCCCTAGCCCCTAACGCTGCGGTTGTGCTTAACCATTCTAATTATTCTGGCAAGTATAGAGAACGTTAGTAACACAATTCTAATTTATGAAGCGCAGGTTCAAAGCAGCTCCAATTTTTCGCAGAGCTACATGTAATTATAAAAAAGAGAGAATAAGCGTTCGCTTCGCTCACGCCGCTGGCCCGATAGTCGTTAAGCTCGCTTGCGCTCGCTTCTCAGCTTATCATTTTTATAAGGTTAGCGGTCACATTACACATTGTGAAACGTTGACGGTGTCAAGTCCCATGTGTCGGTAGAAGATTTCAGATTTACTTGCAGCGGAGGGTCTTAGAGCATAGTTAATAAAGCGCGGCGGTAATAACTACATTTAAGTATGATTATCTGAGTGAGAATTTCCTCTGGATTTAGAATAGCGCCCAGGCCGCTACAAAACTCGGCTGGTTAAACAGTTCGATGACAGTTTAGTGAATCGTAATAGTTAAACAAAGTGGATGAAGCATGTAGAGCTAGCCATGAAATAGCTTCTCCCCATCAATGCCTCTCACACCAACACAGTCGTCATGGAAACGTTGTTACAAAGTTATCATAGATTATATATATAGACGCTTAAAATCAATGACTTAGAGGGGCAAGCGCGAATGTTCAAAAGTCAGCGCGAACATTCAAATGAGGACAACATTTTCGCCAGAGCTACACCGATTAATATAAAGGACTAGGCTGAAGGCGAGCGAAGCGAGCCCTCAGCCTAGCCGCAGCCTGTACACACGGCTGACACTGTACACACGGCTGACACTGTACACGCGACTGACACTGTACACACGGCTTACACTGTACACACACTCCAGCATTTTATTCATTACCTCTGTCAGACTGCAATATTAGCAAAACTGATGCTTGCATCGGTTTTGGTTTTGAGACGGCTGATTGTACGCTGAATTAGCTCAAGGAAACGCGTTCGCAAACGGTGAACGTAAATGCACGGATGGGATTCCAGGCAATATATTCCATATTGGCAATAGATAATTCTCCTTGCATCGATGCATTGATGGCGAGGCATGAGAGGCAGGTGTAGAAGATAGGAGATCAAAGTAAATTAATTAACGATTGTCTGGCCTAAATAGCCTGATGACTTTAAGGATTGCATGGAAACACCCCTAACTCTGCGCTTGAACATCCCAATTATTCTGGCCAGTATACAGGACGTTAGTGAAACAATGATGATTTATGAAGCGCAGGTTCAAAGCAGTTCCAAGTTTCTGCAGAGCTACAGGGAATTATAAAGATAAAAGAATAAAAGCGTTCGCTTCGCTCACGCCGCTGGCTCCATTGCCGTTAAGCTCGCTTCTCAGCTAATCAATTAAGGTTAGCGGTCACATAAGACATTGCGTCATCGTGGCGATGTCAAGTCGCATGTGTGGGTAGAAGATTTCAGATATAGTTGCAGCGGAAGGCCTTAGAACAGAATAAATAAAGTGTGGTGGTAGTAATTAAAAAGTATAAATATCTGAGTAAGAATTTTCTCCGGATTTAGAATAGCGCCAAGGCCGCTACGAAACTCGGTCGGTTAGACCGTTCGATTACAGTTTAACAGAATCGTAATAGTTAAAAAAAGTGAATGAAGCATATAGATCTAGCAATGAAATAGTTTCTCCCTATCAATACCTCTCACACCCACACAGTCGTCGTGGAAACGTTGTTACCAAGTTATCATAGATTATATACGGACGCTTAAAATCAATGACTTAGATGGGCCAGCGCGAATGTTCAAAAGTCAGCGCGAACATTCAAATGAGGACAAAATTTTCGCCAGAGCTACACCGATTAATATAAAGGACTAGGCTGAAGCGCTCGCTTCGCTCGCCTTCAGCCTACCCGCAGCCTGTACACAGGGTTTGCACTGTACACACGGCTTGCACTGTACACACGGTTTGCACTGTACACACGGTTTGCACTGTACACACGGTTTGCACTGTACACACGGTTTGCACTGTACACACGGCTTGCACTGTACACACGGTTTGCACTGTACACACGGTTTGCACTGTACACACGGTTTGCATGGTACACACAATTTTGCCTGTGCACGCGCTTCAGCGTTACTTAAAACACTCCTGGAACATTTCCATGCAATATTTCTTTAACTTAAACTTGCATAGGTTTCGAGACGGCTGATGGTCAGCTGAATTCTGGCCATAAAGGGAGCGTTCGCTTCGCTCACGCCGCGTGCTCGATAATATTTTAGCAGCTCGCTTGTCAGCATATTATTCAAGTTTGACGGTTAACAGCCGTTTATAATCTAACACCTAAGTTAAATTGGAGTTGCCACAATGACCTAGGCGTAGTTTAAAATGGAAATGCTAAATTTTAAAGCAAAATAGAACCATATTCCACATGATAGGTTTCTAAGGTTCTAATAAAAAGGCGTGCATAACCGATCCTGACCCGTTATTTCGAAACTGATTCCACAACGTATTCAGCGGTATTGTATTCATTTTTTAAACGCAACGGGTGCGTAAAATGACATTTCAGGTTTCAACTGATATGTCAATTTTACGTGCTAGTCACTTATAATACTATCAGCGCAATGATTTCTTAGGAAATATGATGGTCTCTATGAGTATTCTAACCAGTCAGCAACTGAATCGAAATTAATGCAAGGATTCAGGGCAATATATTCTATATTTGGAATAGACAATTCTCCTTGCATCGATGCGATGACAGCAAGTCTGGTAAGGTATGAAATGCAGTTGTGGAGGATAGCATGGAGTAGCAAAGAAAAATTAAGCAACGATTGTAAAACCTAAATAGGCTAAAGATTTAGGATAGCGTGGAAACATCCCTAGCCCCTAACGCTGCGGTTGTGCTTAACCATTCTAATTATTCTGGCAAGTAAAGAGAACGTTAGTAACACAATTCTAATTTATGAAGCGCAGGTTCAAAGCAGCTCCAATTTTTCGCAGAGCTACATGTAATTATAAAAAAGAGAGAATAAGCGTTCGCTTCGCTCACGCCGCTGGCCCGATAGTCGTTAAGCTCGCTTGCGCTCGCTTCTCAGCTTATCATTTTTATAAGGTTAGCGGTCACATTACACATTGTGAAACGTTGACGGTGTCAAGTCCCATGTGTCGGTAGAAGATTTCAGATTTACTTGCAGCGGAGGGTCTTAGAGCATAGTTAATAAAGCGCGGCGGTAATAACTACATTTAAGTATGATTATCTGAGTGAGAATTTCCTCTGGATTTAGAATAGCGCCCAGGCCGCTACAAAACTCGGCTGGTTAAACAGTTCGATTACAGTTTAGTGAATCGTAATAGTTAAACAAAGTGGATGAAGCATGTAGAGCTAGCCATGAAATAGCTTCTCCCCATCAATGCCTCTCACACCAACACAGTCGTCATGGAAACGTTGTTACAAAGTTATCATAGATTATATATATAGACGCTTAAAATCAATGACTTAGAGGGGCAAGCGCGAATGTTCAAAAGTCAGCGCGAACATTCAAATGAGGACAACATTTTCGCCAGAGCTACACCGATTAATATAAAGGACTAGGCTGAAGGCGAGCGAAGCGAGCCCTCAGCCTAGCCGCAGCCTGTACACACGGCTGACACTGTACACACGGCTGACACTGTACACGCGACTGACACTGTACACACGGCTTACACTGTACACACACTCCAGCATTTTATTCATTACCTCTGTCAGACTGCAATATTAGCAAAACTGATGCTTGCATCGGTTTTGGTTTTGAGACGGCTGATTGTACGCTGAATTAGCTCAAGGAAACGCGTTCGCAAACGGTGAACGTAAATGCACGGATGGGATTCCAGGCAATATATTCCATATTGGCAATAGATAATTCTCCTTGCATCGATGCATTGATGGCGAGGCATGAGAGGCAGGTGTAGAAGATAGGAGATCAAAGTAAATTAATTAACTATTGTCTGGCCTAAATAGCCTGATGACTTTAAGGATTGCATGGAAACACCCCTAACTCTGCGCTTGAACATCCCAATTATTCTGGCCAGTATACAGGACGTTAGTGAAACAATGATGATTTATGAAGCGCAGGTTCAAAGCAGTTCCAAGTTTCTGCAGAGCTACAGGGAATTATAAAGATAAAAGAATAAAAGCGTTCGCTTCGCTCACGCCGCTGGCTCCATTGCCGTTAAGCTCGCTTCTCAGCTAATCAATTAAGGTTAGCGGTCACATAAGACATTGCGTCATCGTGGCGATGTCAAGTCGCATGTGTGGGTAGAAGATTTCAGATATAGTTGCAGCGGAAGGCCTTAGAACAGAATAAATAAAGTGTGGTGGTAGTAATTAAAAAGTATAAATATCTGAGTAAGAATTTTCTCCGGATTTAGAATAGCGCCAAGGCCGCTACGAAACTCGGTCGGTTAGACCGTTCGATTACAGTTTAACAGAATCGTAATAGTTAAAAAAAGTGAATGAAACATATAGATCTAGCAATGAAATAGTTTCTCCCTATCAATACCTCTCACACCCACACAGTCGTCGTGGAAACGTTGTTACCAAGTTATCATAGATTATATACGGACGCTTAAAATCAATGACTTAGATGGGCCAGCGCGAATGTTCAAAAGTCAGCGCGAACATTCAAATGAGGACAAAATTTTCGCCAGAGCTACACCGATTAATATAAAGGACTAGGCTGAAGCGCTCGCTTCGCTCGCCTTCAGCCTACCCGCAGCCTGTACACAGGGTTTGCACTGTACACACGGCTTGCACTGTACACACGGTTTGCACTGTACACACGGTTTGCACTGTACACACGGTTTGCACTGTACACACGGTTTGCACTGTACACACGGCTTGCACTGTACACACGGTTTGCACTGTACACACGGTTTGCATGGTGCACACAATTTTGCCTGTGCACGCGCTTCAGCGTTACTTAAAACACTCCTGGAACATTTCCATGCAATATTTCTTTAACTTAAACTTGCATAGGTTTCGAGACGGCTGATGGTCAGCTGAATTCTGGCCATAAAGGGAGCGTTCGCTTCGCTCACGCCGCGTGCTCGATAATATTTTAGCAGCTCGCTTGTCAGCATATTATTCAAGTTTGACGGTTAACAGCCGTTTATAATCTAACACCTAAGTTAAATTGGAGTTGCCACAATGACCTAGGCGTAGTTTAAAATGGAAATGCTAAATTTTAAAGCAAAATAGAACCATATTCCACATGATAGGTTTCTAAGGTTCTAATAAAAAGGCGTGCATAACCGATCCTGACCCGTTATTTCGAAACTGATTCCACAACGTATTCAGCGGTATTGTATTCATTTTTTAAACGCAACGGGTGCGTAAAATGACATTTCAGGTTTCAACTGATATGTCAATTTTACGTGCTAGTCACTTATAATACTATCAGCGCAATGATTTCTTAGGAAATATGATGGTCTCTATGAGTATTCTAACCAGGCAGCAACTGAATCGAAATTAATGCAAGGATTCAGGGCAATATATTCTATATTTGGAATAGACAATTCTCCTTGCATCGATGCGATGACAGCAAGTCTGGTAAGGTATGAAATGCAGTTGTGGAGGATAGCATGGAGTAGCAAAGAAAAATTAAGCAACGATTGTAAAACCTAAATAGGCTAAAGATTTAGGATAGCGTGGAAAAATCCCTAGCCCCTAACGCTGCGGTTGTGCTTAACCATTCTAATTATTCTGGCAAGTAAAGAGAACGTTAGTAACACAATTGTAATTTATGAAGCGCAGGTTCAAAGCAGCTCCAATTTTTCGCAGAGCTACATGTAATTATAAAAAAGAGAGAATAAGCGTTCGCTTCGCTCACGCCGCTGGCCCGATAGTCGTTAAGCTCGCTTGCGCTCGCTTCTCAGCTTATCATTTTTATAAGGTTAGCGGTCACATTACACATTGTGAAACGTTGACGGTGTCAAGTCCCATGTGTCGGTAGAGGATTTCAGATTTACTTGCAGCGTAGGGTCTTAGAGCATAGTTAATAAAGCGCGGCGGTAATAACTACATTTAAGTATGATTATCTGAGTGAGAATTTCCTCTGGATTTAGAATAGCGCCCAGGCCGCTACAAAACTCGGCTGGTTAAACAGTTCGATTACAGTTTAGTGAATCGTAATAGTTAAACAAAGTGGATGAAGCATGTAGAGCAAACAGTGAAATAGCCTCTTCCCACCAATACTACATATTCACACCCACACAGTAGTCATGGAAACGTTTTTACAAAGTTTCCATAGATTATATATACATGCTTAAAATCAATGACTTACAGTGGCGCACACGAAGTGTAAGGAAGCTAGCAACTTGAAACACAGATTAAGTTCATGTTTGGGGTCGTAGTATATGCCCCAGTTAAAAGATAATCCTACTTTAGCCTACTACCAGAGAAAAGCTAGCTCAAATTCGCTTCTCCCCATCAATGCCTCTCACACCAACACAGTCGTCATGGAAACGTTGTTACAAAGTTATCATAGATTATATATATAGACGCTTAAAATCAATGACTTAGAGGGGCAAGCGCGAATGTTCAAAAGTCAGCGCGAACATTCAAATGAGGACAACATTTTCGCCAGAGCTACACCGATTAATATAAAGGACTAGGCTGAAGGCGAGCGAAGCGAGCCCACAGCCTAGCCGCAGCCTGTACACACGGCTGACACTGTACACACGGCTGACACTGTACACGCGACTGACACTGTACACACGGCTTACACTGTACACACACTCCAGCATTTTATTCATTACCTCTGTCAGACTGCAATATTAGCAAAACTGATGCTTGCATCGGTTTTGGTTTTGAGACGGCTGATTGTACGCTGAATTAGCTCAAGCAAACGTGTTCGCTTCGCTCACGCCGCGCGCTTCTCAGTATCAAATTTAAGTTTACCCATAAGCCGAATTTGTTGGCTACAGTGAATGGAACAGCGATTTCTTAGTGAGCTTTCAGATCCAGTATCACTATATCCTGACGTTAATTACAATGCAAAATTTTAAAATCCATACTCCCCCTTCAAACAATGGAATATGCAGGAAAAGGGCCATTTTTGAATTTCGAGCTGTAATTTACGTCACGTAATAGTTGTGCGAGTGGGCTTACTCTCCATTAACTTACACCTGAGTAAATTTAAATTTAACTTCCACCAAAACAGTTTAACTTTTCAACCCTAATTATTAAGGGGAAACAGGAATTAGCTTCCACCGGAGGTCACTCAAGGTTCTGAAGGATCTGCACAAGCCATTGTGATCCGCGATTCCGAAACTGAATCCATGAAGGATGCGTAAAAAGTCAGTTTAGAGTTTCAAGTTCCATCCTGTACACACGGTTCACAAACGATTTACCCTGTACACGCGCTCCAGCGTTTCTTATTTAACTTTTTCAGTACCCATTTTCCGCGCAAGTTAAAAAATAAACTGAGGCGTTTGCATCGAATTCGGTATTAAACCCGCTGAATGTTCGTTGGATTATATATAGTGAATAAGCGTTCGCTTCGCTCACGCTCAAGGTCATTCGGCTCGCTTCTCAGCAGCGGTGAACCGACTTCGTATTGCTAGCGGGTGCAAGTCCAATTTATCAATAGAAGATGAAAAAATGCAGTTGCAGCGGGGATCAGGGGGGAAAGTAAAAAACAACATGCGGTGCTAAAAGCAAAGTTGGCTGAGGATATATGATAGCGGGGGAAACCGCTAACGCTTTGCTGGCACTTGAATACTTCGATTAGTATGGACAGTGCAGAGGATTGCATCGATGCATTGATGGCGAGGCATGAGATGCAGGTGTAGAAGATAGGAGATCAAAGTAAATTAATTAACGATTGTCTGGCCTTAATAGCCTGAGGACTTTAAGGATTGCATGGAAACACCCCTAACTCTGCGCTAGAACATCCCAATTATTCTGGCCAGTAAACAGGACATTAGTGAAACATTGATGATTTATGAAGCGCAGGTTCAAAGCAGTTCTAAGTTTCTGCAGAGCTACAGGGAATTATACAGATAAAAGAATAATAGCGTTCGCTTCGCTCACGCCGCTGGCTCCATTGTCGTTAAGCTCGCTTGCGCTCGCTTCTCAGCTAATCAATTAAGGTTAGCGGTCACATAAGACATTGCGTCATCGTGGCGATGTCAAGTCGCATGTGTGGGTAGAAAATTTCAGATATAGTTGCAGCGGAAGGCCTTAGAACAGAGTAAATAAAGTGTGGCGGTAGTAATTAAAAAGTATAAATATCTGAGTAAGAATTTCCTCCGGATTTAGAATAGCGCCAAGGCCGCTACGAAATCGGTCGGTTAGACCGTTCACATACAGTTTAACAGAATCGTAATAGTTAAACAAAGTGGATGAAGCATGTAGAGCTAACAATGAAATAGTTTCTCCCTATCAATACCTCTCACATCCACACAATCGTCATGGAAACGTTGTTACAAAGTTATCATAGATTATATACAGACGCTTAAAATCAATGACTTAGAGGGGCCAACGCGAATGTTCAAAAGTCAGCGCGAACATTCAAATGAGGACAAAATTTTCGCCAGAGCTACACCGATTAATATAAAGGACTAGGCTGAAGCGCTCGCTTCGCTCGCCTTCAGCCTACCCGCAGCCTTTACACACGGCTTGCACTGTACACACGGCTTGCACTGTACACACGGCTTGCACTGTACACACGGCTTGCACTGTACACACGGTTTGCATTATACACACAATTTAGTCTGTGCACACGCTTCAGCGTTAATTACAACAATTCCGGGACATTCCCATGCAATATATATTTAACTAAAACTTGCATAGGTTTCGAGACGGCTGATGGTCCGCTGAATTCTTGTTGTAGAGGGGGCGTTCGCTTCGCTCACGCCGCGTGCCTAAATACCTAGTGGCAGTTTAACATTGGAACTCTAAATTTTAAAGCAACATAAAATCATGTTGCGCATGATAGATTTCTAAGGTGCTTAAAAATGCGTGCATACCCGGGGGTGACCCGTTATTTCGAAACTGATTCCACAACGTATTCAGCAGTATTGCATTCATTTTTTGAAGGCAACGGGTGCGTAAAATGCCACTTCGCGGTTCAACTGATATTTTAATTTTACTTGCTAGTAACTTGTAAGTACTATCAGTGCAATGATGTTATGTAGAATACTAACCAGTCAGCAAGGCAATATATTCCATATTTGTAATATAGAATTCTCCTGGTATCGATGCGATGATAGCAAGTCTGGCAAGGTATGAGATGCAGTTGTATAGGTTAGGAGAGCAAAGTAAAATTAATTTACGATTGTAAAACCTAAACAGCCTGAGGATTTAGAATAGCATTGAAACACCCCTAACGCTGGGGTTGCGCTTAAAAGCCCCAATTATTCTGGCCAGTATAGAGGACGTTAGTAACACAATTTTGATTTATGAAGCGCAGGTTTAAAGCAGGTCCAAGTTTCCGCAGAGCTACAGGTTATTATAAAATGGAAAGAATAAGCGTTCGCTTCGCTCATGCCGTTGGCCCGAAAGTCGTTAAGCTCGCTTGCGCTCGCTTCTCAGCTAATCATTTAAGGTTAGCGGTCACATTACACATTGTGTAACGGTGGCGGTGTCAAGTCCCATGTGCCGGTAGAAGATTTCAGATGTAGTTGCAGCGGAGGGCTTTAGAGCAGAGTAAATAAAGTGCGGCGGTAATAACTACATTTAAGTATAAACATATGAGCAAGAATTTCCTCAGGATTTAGAATAGCGCTAAGGCCGCTACGAAACTCGGCTGGTTAAACAGTTCCATTATAGTTTAGTAAATCGTAATAGTTAAACAAAGTGGATGTAGCATGTCGAGCAAGCAATGAAATAGCTTCTCCCCATCAATACTATTAACACCCACACAGTCGCCATGGAAACGTTGTTACAAAGTTTTAATAGATTATACATTGATCCTTAATATCAATGACTTAAAGGGGGCAAGCGTCAATGTTCAAAAGTCAGCGCGAACATTCAAATGAGGAAAAAATTTTCGACTGACTCAGCTACACCGCTTGAAAGGAAGCATAGCTGAAGTGCTCGCTTCGCTCGCCTTCATCCTGGCCGCAGCCGGTACACAGGGTTTGCACTGTACACACGGTTTGCATTGTACACAAAATTTAGCCTGTGCATTCGGTTCAGCGTTAATTACAACACTCCAGGAAAATTTCCATGGAATATTTATTTAACGGAAACTTGCATAGGTTTCGAGACGGCTGATGGTCCGCTGAATTCTTGCTATACAGGAGACGTTCGCTTCGCTCACGCCGCATGCTCGATAATCTTTTAGCTCGCCTGTCAACATATAATTAAAGTTTGACGGTAAACAGCCATTTATTGGCTAACACCCAAGTAAATTCGAGTTACCAAGACCTACTGGCAGTTCAACATTCGAACCCGCAATTTTAAAGCAAAATAGAGTCATCTTCCACTTGTAACGATTCTGAGGTTCCAAACAAATGCGTGCACAACCAATCGTGATCCGTTATTTAGAAACTGATTCAGCCGTATTACATTCATAGGCAACGGTTGGGTAAAATATCATTTCAGGTTTCAAATGATATGTTTTTTTTTCTGCTAGTCACTTATAAGTACTATCAGTGCAATGATGGATGAAATATGTTGGGAAATATAATGGTCTATATGACTATTCCAACGAGTCAGAAGCATCGTTGGGTTGAAGGCAATATATTCCATATTTGCAATAGGGAATTCTCCTTGCATCGATGCGATGATGGCAAGTCTGGCAAGGTATGACATGCAGTTGTAGAGGATAGAAGAGCAAAGTAAAATTAATTAACGATTGTAAAATCTAAATAGGCCAAGGATTTAGGATAGCGTTGAAACACTCCTAACGCTGCGGTTGTGCTTGAACATCCCAAATATTCCGGCCGTATAGAGGACGCGGCTAACACAATTAATATTTGTGAAGCGCAGGTTCGAAGCAGATCCAAGTCTGCAGAGCTACAGGGAATTATAAACAGAAAAGAATAAGCGTTCGCTTCGCTCATGCCGCTGGCCCGATTGCGTTAAGCTCGCTTGCGCTCGCTTCTCAGCTAATCATTTAAGGTTAGCGGTCACATTACGCATTGTGTAACGGTGGCGGTGTCAAGTCCCATGTGCCGGTAGAAGATTTCAGATGTAGTTGCAGCGGAGGGCTTTAGAGCAGAGTAAATAAAGTGCGGCGGTGATAACTACATTTAAGTATAAACATATGAGTAAGAATTTCCTCAGGATTTAGAGTAGCGCTAAGGCCACTACAAAACTCTGCCGGTTAAACAGTTCGATTACAGTTAAGTGAATCGTAATAGTTAAACAAAGTGGATGAAGCATGTAGAGCAAACAGTGAAATAGCCTCTTCCCACCAATACTACATATTCACACCCACACAGTAGTCATGGAAACGTTTTTACAAAGTTTCCATAGATTATATATACATGCTTAAAATCAATGACTTACAGTGGCGCACACGAAGTGTAAGGAAGCTAGCAACTTGAAACACAGATTAAGTTCATGTTTGGGGTCGTAGTATATGCCCCAGTTAAAAGATAATCCTACTTTAGCCTACTACCAGAGAAAAGCTAGCTCAAATTCGCGAAATTCACATATAAATTACTACAGGGACCGAGTACATATTACATTGACCAATCTAGCAGCATCAAGTTCTAATCTTAAACCCCGTCCATAGTTCATTTTTTTGATGGAAATGCTATAAAATCTAAATAGAGCCAATGATACCCGGACTAGACATATACAGCCATTGCCGTAGTAGCGTTAAATATTAGATAAAGTTTCTATGGAAAAATGCAACAATAGACTTTGCGGTTTATATTCGCACAATTTCAAGCTACAAAGCAGACATGTTTGGATGAGCAAAAACAATGTGATTTCCATTGAACCTGCTGCTGAAATCAACAGAAAAAAAAATTTGCCAACGACGTCATAGTAATTAAGTTTCCTGGCCTGTTATCTAGTTTTCTGTACCAAATATGTGGATAGGCCCTATGATGATTGATGAATTATTGCCAAACCGAGCAAAAGTAGGACGATCTTTTTATAGGGGGATCTACTGCAACCCCAAGGATGAAATTTAGCTATGTTTCAAGTTGCTAGCTTCCTTACACTTCGTGTGCGGCACTGTTAGAGGGGGCAAGCGCGAATGTTCAAAAGTCAGCGCGAACATTCAAATGAGGACAAAATTTTCGCCTGAGCTACACCGCTTAAAAGGAAGGATATTTCATTGCTTGCTGTATACCCTGAATCCATTGATTTTGAAAATGATCTTTTACACCGTCCAGTGTTCGTGTGTAAGCATAATCGTTGCGTCTGCGTTTCGACGCAATCCGTAATCATGGAGAGATTTTTATTCGGATATTAGGACCTTATCGTAGTTTCTACCACCGTTTACTTTTATCTCGGTCCTCTGATACATTTGTATCTCGCCACCTCCAGCGATGCGAAGTTGCTCGACCACTAAACTCTAATGATAAGCTGAGAAGCTAGCGCAAGCGAGCTGAAGGACCATCGCGCCAGCGGCGTTAGCGAAGCGAACGCTTAAGCATTACATATAAAATTTAGTGAAGCGCCAGCCGTTTCATAAAACCAAACATGGTGCATACGCCTTATTAGTTTATTTTGAAGCTTGAGCGGAAAATGGATAGGGGAAAAACGTAAATGTTATGATCGTGTGTACAGTACGAGCCTGGCAAACAGTATAAGTATGTGTACAGGCCGCGTTTTGGCAGAATGCGCGCATTCATGTCCACCGATGCCTGAGCAATTAAAAATACTTATCAGGTATTATTGCAAGACATTCTTGATCGAATGAAACCTTGTAATGAGGAGGCTAAAAGAGTCAACTGTGCGTTTTAAAATGCTAAATCCTTTAGGTAATGCGGGAAGACTGGAAGAGTGTACACACTCCATCAATCTAACAAACGGTATCCCATACTTTGCATCGCCTCGTAGAATGAGCTGGTTGACAGGCAAGGAGACTCTTCCTCGGATATTGGGCATTGGGAGGTGAGTAAGAAGTAGCGGGTTGAGAATTGGCCAAAAGCCCTTATAAAGGGCGGAAAAACTTTCATAAGTCTCCCCAGCGTGTATAGTAGATGGTGCAGTTGCCTTGGAAACGCGTGATTGCATACATTCAATGACTAGTCGGATGACACTACTGAATTCCTACTCCTTAGTCTATTCGGGGTGGTGAGCCAAAAACGTTAACTTAGGTCATAAGGTTCCGCTGAATGCCTGGCCAATGGAAGTACAGAATCGGGAACACATCGCCGCCGGGACGAGCGAAGCGTAGGCTCCGGCCGCTGTGTTTCTAATTTTGTATTACCATTGGCCAGGCATTTCGCGGACCGATGACCTAAGGGCGAGGGCCTCATTGAGCGAGTGAAGGTTAGGTTACGATAGACAACCGTAAGGTTTTGGGCGGGGGGTAGTTTTAAAACACTTGGAATACTAACTGCTGAAGCGAGAACGTGGTGTCACCCGACTTCTAGTTGGTGACTTATGAAAGAAGCACGTTAGGGAGACTTCTGAAAGTATTAAAGGGCCTTATATTTAAACGGCCCAGTGGAATCTGCGGTCCCACATCTGTAAGAAAAGCATTACGGCTACGGCCAGCTCGTGCTCCTCGCAGCGTCTTTTCTCAGAAAGCACTGGAAACATGGAAACATTAGATGTCATATCTCAGCTCCAAAGCGTTACAGCGACAAGCTGATTGCTTTGTTCGATAGCTGACATTTTATGCTCTGCTTTGCATTAATTTACATCTCTACAGGTCAAAGGTTACCGACGCTGCAACGCTGAAGTTCAACTTACCGCGGAAAACTGACTTTTTTCCGTGTGGGCGCTGCAGCGTCGGTAACCTTTGACCTGCAGAGATAAATGTTGATGCAAAACAGAGCTTACAGTTTCAGCTACCGATCAGTGAAAACCGTTTGACGCTGTGACGCTTTGAAGCCGAGAAATCACTGGTGGAAGGAAATGGGAGTCCCTCCTGCTCGCTGCATGGCAGTCCAGTGGAAGTAAACCCAAGAGGGGAAAAATGCTTCCGGGCAAGAGCCCGACTTATGGTTTACTAGAAAAGTACTAACACTTCCATAACAAGAATCCCTAATGTGGTGTATCATTTCTACGTATCCACGGATCAACCAAAATTTTGACCACGATTAAACAAAACTGCGCGTTATTGCATCAGGGTTTTCATGAAAAGGGTGCGCGCAGTTTAGTTTAAGCGTGGTCAAATTTTTGGGTGATCTTTGGATACGTAGAAATGATACACCACATTAGGGATTCTTGTTTTGGAAGTGTTAGTACTTTTCTACTAAACCTAAGTCGGGCTCTTGCCCGGAAGCCTTTTTCCCCTCTCGGGTTTTTTTTCTCGGGTTTAATTTTTTAATTTTTAGTGTCACGTACGAAAAACCAAACCCGAAATACATGAAACGTAGTGAAATATTGCGCTAGGGTAAAGGAAGTATAGGCGCAAGGATAGTGTAATATTAAAAGCTAAGGACCGCGCATATCGTTCTGCCGGCCAAAGAAAGCAATCACCATGGAAAAGAAGGCTGAGGTTGCAGGGATTATGTGTATGGCTCTTATGGAAACTGAGAGCTATCCGTAGGTAAGGCTAGAGGGATGAGGACTTTCAGCTCCGCACAGTCACTTTAGAACGAATGTACTGGGGAGAGGGAGGATGCTAGTTGATGAAGGCAGAAGGGCTGAGACGCAACCACAGGCTTCGTCCTATAGTTGTTGTGCTTGCTGTGCTATGAGAAAAGGTGTAGGGAGTGGAAGAGAACCTCACGACGCAATGGGGGATGTCCCACGTGCATGTTTTGGGTTCCCAAATACCGAACGGAACTAAACCTTATAAAAACCTTATAACAATATAAAACCCGAGAGAAAAAAACCCGAGAGGGAAAAACGTATTCCGGGCTAGAGCCCGATTAAGGTTTAGTAGAAAAGTACTAACACCTCCAAAACAAGAATCCCTAATGTGGTGCATCCTTTCTTTTCGTCCACAGATCAACCAAAATTTTGACCACACTTAAACAAAACTGCGCGCACCCTTTCCATGTAAACTCTAATCCAATAACGCGCAGTTTTTTGCCAGATAAATAAAGTTAACAGCATGGAAAAGAAGGCTGATGTTGCAGGAATTATGTGTATGGCTCTTAGGGAAACTGAGAGCTATCAGTAGGTAAGGCTAGAGGGATGAGGACTTTCAGCTCCGCTGAGTCCCTTAGAACGAAGGTACTGGGGAGAGGGAGGATGCTAGCTGATGCAGGCAGGAAGGCTGGGATGCGCCCGTAGGCTTCATCCCGTTTGTTTTGCTATCATAAAGGTACTAGCGAGTGGAAGTGAACCTTATAACGCAATGGGGGATGTCACACGTGCATGTTTTGGATTCCCAAACACCGAACGGAACTAAACCTTATAAATAAAAAACCCGAGAGTTAAAAAAGGATTCCAGGCAATAGCCCGGCAAAAAGTTTAGAAAAGTACTAACACTTGTAAAACAAGAATCCCTAATTTCTAGGAGTATGCACAGGTCAACTAAACTTTTGACCAGGATTAACTAAACTGCGTGCATCCTTTTCACTGCAAGCCCTAATCCCATGCTACATCCTATCCTAAACTAATTAGCAGTTGTGATTAATTGTGGTCAAAAGTTTAGTTGACCTGTGCATGCCCCTAGAAATTACCCACCACATTAGGGATTCTTGTTTTAGAAGTGTTAGTACTTTTCTAAACTTTTTGTCGGGCTATTTTGCCGGGAATCCTTTTTTAACTCTCGGGTTTTTTTCTCGGGTTTTATTTTGTAATTTTTAGTGTCACGTACTAAAAACCATACCCAAAATACTACCTAGAATGTCCGGGAAACGTGATTAAAAGTGTGCAAAGGCTCCGGGTAGTAAAAGCTAGGGATCGCGCACAACGTTTTGCCGGATAAAGAAAGTAAGAGCATGTAAATAGGAGGCAGAGGTTGCAGGGATTATCTGTACGGCTCCTAGGGAAACTGGGAGCTGTCTGTAGGCAAGGTAAAGGAAAGAGTGAAGAGGGATGAGGACTTGAGCTCCGCACCTTTTAGAACGAAGGTACCGGGGAGAGGGAGGATGCGAGCTGACGAATGGAGAAGACTAGGATGCGTCCACAGGCTTCCTCTCGTTGGTTTTGGTATGGAAAAGGTTTAAAGAGGAGGCGAGAACCTCATAACGCAATGGGGGATGTCCCACGTGCATGTTTGGGATTCCCAAATACCGAAGAGAACTAAACTTTTTAATAATAAAAAGAAGAGGACGGCGGATTCCCTTTCACTTTTCCGGGACGTAAACTAGCCGGGCGCCGCACATAGAGTTTCACTACGCGCGGAGGCTAAATAAATCGACTGGGCCGTTTAAAAAAAATACCCTTTATCATGGCTTGCGTCTCCCCGACAAAACAAAGCAGTTGGTAGAGCAGTAGGGATCAAGAGCATTTTGCTTCAACCAGAACAGAGGAGAATCGAACTGGAATATGCAGTGCATACAGTGAGCGTCAGTGCGGATGTCTACATCATGTAAAGGTTTGAAGTTTCAAAAGTGCTTCTGCTCAACTATATACTGTCTTTATGTATGTCAGTTTGAGTGCCCTCTTTGGATTAGGTCGCAGTATATGGTGAAAATAAACTACTTTATAAAGTTGAAATTTCGTCTAGTGAGCGGGAATTTCATCCTAAAATTGCGTTTATTGGTATATTATGCGGGTACCAGTGGATCACGAATTTAAAGGAAAAAGTGTCGAAAGATTCTTGTTAAAGAAGAAACCTTTGTGCGTGAGCCGTAACTGAAGAACTACCCATTTGAAGATTTTTATTGCAGTTCGAAAGGCAAGAATTTTTCTGATCTTCCTTGTGTACGCTAATATTAATTATATTTCGGTGGTACTAGGTAGGTTACACAATTCGACAAATTTGAAAAGGAAAACTATCATGCAATTCAATATGGATTATATATTATTGCAGGGATCACAATTGAGGTATCAGAAAAGATGGACGGAATGGCGAGTGGGGGAGATGGTGCTGAAAGCTCTAATTCGTCCGATACTGGAACCAGCACACCTAACAGGAAATTTGGAGATGACTTCGAAGTAAAACTGGAGAAGGATGTTGGAAAGCGTTTTGATTTTCTCCTTCAGCAGACGGAAATCTTCGCCCATTTTATGACTAGCACGGGAAGGGATAAGTCACCAACAAGTCCGTTGAAAGTAAAACCGGGTAGACGACCCAAGCCACCTCCTCCACCTGAAAATGTAGCTATCATTGATTCCCCTGTTCCAAGTGTTAGCAAGTCAATTGAGGAACGGCGTGCATCCGAAGCTGCAGCAGATCATAGGCATCGGAAAACTGAACAGGAAGAGGATGAGGAGTTACTGGCGGCAACCACGTCAAGTGTGAAGACCATTATTTCCTTTGACGACCATCCGCATTATATAAAGAATGGTGAAATGAGGGATTATCAAGTCCGAGGATTGAATTGGATGATTCAATTGTACGAAAATGGGATTAACGGAATACTTGCGGATGAAATGGGATTGGGAAAAACTCTTCAAACTATTTCCTTGTTGGGATACATGAAACATTACAGAAGTATTCCTGGACCACATGTAGTTATTGTACCTAAATCAACGCTTCAGAATTGGATGAATGAATTCAAGAAATGGTGCCCGTCTCTTCGAGCAGTTTGTTTGATTGGAGATCAAGAAACTAGAAGTGCATTTATACGAGATACGCTGATGCCTGGAGAATGGGATGTTTGTATTACATCTTACGAAATGGTTATTAAGGAGAAAGCAACTCTCAAGAAATTCCAATGGCGTTACTTGATTATCGATGAAGCCCATAGGATTAAAAACGAGAAATCCAAACTATCAGAATACGTGAGAGAATTCAAGTCCGCTAATCGGCTTTTGTTAACGGGAACACCTCTTCAAAACAATTTGCATGAACTATGGGCTCTCCTCAACTTCTTACTTCCGGACGTCTTTAACTCTTCCGAGGATTTTGATTCGTGGTTCAATACAAACCAGTGCTTGGGGGATGATGCTCTGGTGCAAAGGTTACATTCCGTACTTCGGCCTTTCTTGTTAAGGAGACTCAAATCTGAGGTGGAAAAAAGATTACTTCCGAAAAAGGAGCTAAAGATCTATGTGGGGCTGAGCAAAATGCAAAGGGAATGGTATACGAAAGTACTTATGAAGGATATCGACATTGTTAATGGAGCTGGAAAGATTGAAAAAATGAGGCTGCAGAACATTTTGATGCAGCTTCGTAAATGCTGTAACCATCCTTATTTGTTTGATGGCGCTGAACCTGGACCACCCTACACAACTGATGAACATCTTGTGTACAACTGTGGAAAATTGGTGATTTTAGATAAGCTGTTACCAAAATTGCAAGAACAGGGTTCCAGAGTTTTGATCTTCAGTCAAATGACTCGTATGTTGGACATCCTTGAAGACTACGCTGTCTGGAAGGCGTACAACTACTGTCGCTTGGATGGTCAGACACCTCATGAAGATCGTCAGCTGCAAATTAATGAGTACAATGAACCCGGAAGTAAGAAGTTCCTTTTTATGCTGTCTACAAGAGCTGGAGGCTTGGGAATTAATCTCGCCACCGCTGATGTTGTAATCATATATGATTCTGATTGGAATCCTCAAATGGATCTGCAAGCTATGGATCGAGCTCATCGTATTGGGCAAATGAAACAAGTTCGTGTATTCAGATTTATCACTGAAAATACGGTGGAAGAAAAAATCGTGGAGCGAGCAGAAATTAAGCTCCGCTTGGATAAACTAGTTATTCAGCAAGGACGACTAGTAGATAACAAAACGAATCAACTGAATAAGGATGAAATGCTGAATATGATTCGTTTCGGAGCAGATCACGTTTTTGCATCCAAAGACTCCGAAATAACAGATGAAGACATTGATTCCATTTTATGCAAGAGCGAAACGAAAACTGAACAACTAAACCAAAAGTTAGGCGGATTAGGAGAATCTTCTTTGAGAAACTTTACAATGGATGCTCCGCCTACATCTGTCTACAAGTTTGAAGGAGAAGATTACAGAGAAAAACAGAAGAATTTTATTGGGCACTGGATTGAACCCCCGAAGAGAGAGCGGAAAGCGAACTACGCCGTCGATGCGTATTTTCGAGAAGCGCTACGTGTTTCTGAACCGAAGGCACCCAAGGTATATTATGATTTCCGTTATTTCAATGATGATCTACGGGTATATTCGAGAGTTTCATCGAATTCTTATTCTTTAATACAGGCACCTCGACCACCTAAACTACCCATTGTTCAAGATTTCCAGTTCTTTCCACCTAGACTTTTTGAACTCTTGGATCAGGAAATATACTTTTATAGGAAGACCTTGGGATACAAGGTAACAATTAACTGAAAAATAAATATCTAAAAATGAAATCGGATAGTGGCTAAAGGTATTTTGCTAACGCAGGTACCACGAAACCCGGAATTGGGAGCAGATGCGCCAAAAATTCAAAGGGAAGAACAGAAAAAGATCGACGAAGCCAGGCCTCTGACAGAAGATGAGCAAGCAGAGAGGGACATCCTCCTTAACAAGGTGAGTTCAAAATCGAAGAATCACAAGAAAAGCTTTTCTAGCACGGCCCCTTTATTTATAACCTTGGAACTTAAAGTATTGGTCCCAAAATTTTATAAAATCTTCAGGGTTTCACAACATGGACAAAACGTGACTTCAACCAGTTCGTGAAGGCCAACGAAAAATATGGTCGGGATGATATTGAGAATATTGCTAACGAGGTTGAGGGCAAAAGTCCCGAAGAGGTGATAGAATACAGTGCAGTATTTTGGGAACGATGTCATGAGCTCCAGGATATCGACCGTATAATGGCACAGATTGAGCGTGGAGAAGCTAAAATACAACGAAGAGCAAGCATCAAGAAAGCTTTAGATGCAAAGGTAACGGAGTTCTTCAAATCGCTGCTTGACAAAGTTGCTACTGATTTCTCATAACGATGTTACTGCCATATATTCTTTAGATGACCCGATACCGTGCACCCTTCCACCAGCTTCGAATTGCCTATGGAACCAACAAAGGAAAGAATTATACGGAGGAAGAGGATAGATTTTTGGTGTGCATGCTGCATAAATTAGGGTTTGACAAAGAAAACGTTTACGACGAGTTAAGGATAGCAGTGAGGTATGTTATCCTTTTGAAGATACATGATTTATTAACTTTCAAGTTGGCATTAGGTCTTAGATCCAATACCTTAGATCTCAAGATTTTGAATAATTGCATTTTACCAGGGCTGCACCTCAGTTCCGCTTCGACTGGTTCATAAAATCGCGAACAGCAATGGAATTGCAAAGACGATGTAACACTCTAATCACACTCATTGAACGTGAGAACCAAGAACTGGAAGAAAAGGAGAAACAGGACAAGAAGAAGCAGAAGAGTAATTCCAAACCAACAGCCATTACACCCAACAAATCTGCAGAAACGGGGAAAGGCAAGAGGAAAAGTGAAGCTGCTCCTGCAGTCGAACAAAAGAATACTCCGAAGAAGAAAGTCAAGGTTTGACCGTTTGAGTGAAATATCCGTATGATGCGCGATTTCGAATCAAAGTCGTACTTTGAAGAACGTGTAAAAATAAATAAATAAAAAACATCTAAAGTGTACGGATTTCATGGGTCATGTCTGTAATACCGTATTCGTAACTGCGACGTAAGAGCGATCTTTTATTTAATTATAAAGGTCGACAGGTAAACTCAGCTTTTTTACAATTATACTGTATTAAACCTTATTGTATTGTATTGTTTGGAGGAACTGTATTAAACCTTAAGTCTGGAAGTACGCGACCAGCTCCAAAAGTGTACTCTAGATTCGAAAGTCGTTGGACTACACGTCTCAAAAGCGTCAGACATCCCTCGAGTGATCTGATCTGATATTTGACTTTTCCATCTTTAAATCGTATCCATAATCTAGGTATTTGTAATTATATTAGGAATGACAAATATACGTTTGTGATTTTACATTTACAGCAGACAGAATAATATCGTGTGTTCTTCAAATTAAGACACTTATTGACTTAATTCGCGTTTCAATATTCATGGAATGAAAAAAAGGAAATTACACAGGTTCTCACACTCAATGTATTCCATGCCTGGCCTACCCTGCTGACGCTTAGTTGATCATGAATCTAGATAAAGTCTTCGAGATTCGGAACATAAGAGTAGCGGTGGTCACAAGGTTAGTGTCAATGAGCTCATATCTCATCGCTGGGGCTGGATCAGAGAAACTAGAAGGATGTGTACATATAGGTAGAAAAGACTCCTAACATTCCAAGGCTGTGAAAAATACTTTGAACTAAAATGTATGAAAAAGTACCTACGGGGAACTCTGGAAAACAATATCTATTGAAATTGAAATCATGGTTGAACTACGCTCCGTTTAATGCGGTGGAGCACCAGAAGATTCATGTAGTGCAGTGTTTTGAAGGTCAAAGGTAGAAAGCTCATCTTGCGTCAGCAATCGCGATATCCCCTTCATTGCACTACGTGCATAGGAGCTTTTAGCTGTTTGAATGAGAATACTTGGCGGCGTCTATTTCACTTTCAGCTCTCTTGAGCGTTGGCATTAACAGCTAGCCTTTTCTACTACGCTACGGAACACCACCGCGGTGGTGTTCGTATACTAAACTTAAGCATTTACAGCCGCTGTATGCAAGATTCCATAACTAAAAAACTCGAGGGAAATCCACACACACTTTGAGCGCTGGAAATGGACTGGATCTGACTCTGACGACGAGGAAAGAATTGAAGTCAGTCGACTTGGCTCATTCTCGTTCTAGTGCGTGAAATCGTGATCCTCGGAAGAGATCTTCCCCGGCTGCTGCAATTTCCAAAATATTCGCCAATTGAAAGCCTTCCGCATTTGTGTGGTTTTTGCCAGATCGCTTTTTAAAGCTGGACCTCGTAGCATATTTTGTTATCATTTGAGAGAAAACTCGATTTATTAGTTAAAGAGTGAAAAGCTTCGGAGCGAGTGAACACTTTAGTGATAAGTTGTAGCATCTGGGATTAAAAAAGCATATTTTGTGATAGTGAGATTTTTGTCAATCTTAAGTCAAATTGACGACGAAGGCGATTTCCTTACGTCGCTGTACAAGATCCTTGCGTTGCCGGTAAGGATTTTGAGGTTCTTATGATTTCGTTTTTATTTTTCATTGGTAACAACCCTCAACTGTTGAGTGATATTATTATAATATTAAATTATTATATGTATATTAGCACTAGAAGTATGCGTGCAAACGGCAAACGGTGGAGTTCCTACGACTGATATATACTTACCTTCTTTAGGATTATTGAGGGAATGTGGGAAATATAAATGAATTTGCCGTAAATTCTGGAAGATATAAATTATAGCTTGAATTTCAAGTAACAAACAAACGACAACATTTTAAGTATATATATTGCAATTTTTATTAATTTGACATTAAGCACAGTTTGCACACGGGAAATGAAGTTGGTTGACACCACAGGAATAGGAATTTCGATTGTTATCAGTGCCATGATATAGCTGGAGCCGGAGCTTGTTTTCTGCCGCTGACAGTCTCACATTTTAAAATGAGTTACGAATCCAAAAACCTGTTTTTACAAATGTGAGAAGTTTGGGTAAAATGCAAATGAGATTCATGCGGAAAGAAATTGTAGCGCTAATGGTTTCAAGGTGGAAAAGAAACCGGAAGGGAGTACGGTGGTATTAAGGAAAGCAATATCAGAGTTTACCCGCAAAGCGTTGACACAGCGTCAAGAGTTGTCATCATGCGGAGTTTAACTTATGACATTTTACTGGTGGAATTAATTTATGCCGGTTGCACGTAAAACAGTTTACATCGGTTATTGTCACATGTGAATTGAAGGAAACTTTTTACAAAGTTTGTAAATATTTTCAATCAAAACGAACTTTAGATGATTCAGTGTTCTTTTTTTAACTATACATAATTTACTTTAGACACAAGTTTACTTCTTCCTTTGCTCTAGTTTATTCAATGTGACTTCGTTGGTTCAGTGAAATGTAAGATTATGTTACATTTGAAACGGAGTGAAATGAACTGTGGGGAGATGGGTGTTAGCATTTAACGTATTTTAAAGGGTAATGAAGTTAGCTCAGTAGGTCCTCCAAAATGTTATTTAAATGCATGAGTCTAGTGTACAAGTTTTTTGGTGTGTGTCATATTTGCGCTGGAGCGTAACCCGGCCGCGATCAGGTTCCTAATCCCCTGTGGATGGAATGTAAAATTAAAATGTAATTCATCTCTGAGAGCTAATATTGTTGGGATTAAGTAATGTGAAGTGATTGAGCCAAGTAAAATGGAATGAGAGAATGAATCCTAGTTTTGCCACTTAAGATAATATGAATACTGCGAATAAATGAGAACACCTTTCCTTGATACTAATGGATTAGAAGTACCGTGCTCCCACTCCTTACAAGAAATAGTTAGCACCCGTGCCGTGTTTCCGATCCGAAGCTTCTACGGCCTTGGGCTGAAGTGATATTACGATGCACATTTAATGTTCGCTAGCAGCTGGAGCACAGTGCGAACGAAGTTTCAAGGAGAAATGTTTCTTGGTCAGCTCCTGCTTTGCCAGTTTTTAAATTAGTATTGCCCATGGCCATCATGTGAGTGAGTATGCGAACGTGATGGCAATATAGGAGAGCTGGTTTTTAGTTAAGATGGTATAATAAAAGTTGAATGAGCTGCAATAAATGCAACAGGAATTCTGTTTCGCAATAAGTTAGAGCGTGTTTCATTCCCCCAGGTACGGCGCTGCGTACGACTTATGCGTTCCTTCTTCGTGAAGCCAAGCTCAAAAGGAGGAGGAAAACATTCGCAGGAATGCTAGAATTTAAAATCTTGTGTGATTCTTCAACCGAGCTTCCTTGGCGTATTCTTTAAATTTGTATACAATAGGGTTATTTCTCCGTGCCTTGTTGTATAGAGCAATTAACTAATAAACCGGTGTATACAATAGAGATTTAGAGCAAAGGGATGAGCAAAAGGAAGGCGTTGTTTGCAAATAAACTTGGTAGGTCGTTGTCAATAACAAAACGTTTCTGCTACTCCTGAGCGTGCCATGGCGGAAACCCAGTTCCAGTATAGGCAAGCACAACAAATACTGAAAACTCAGTTCGGCGACAACTTGAAGAGCCTGAAGAGAATAAGTAACTCTGGTAGTCTGACTCCTGAAACAAATCATGTGTTGCCACGTCAATTAATTATCTGCGGATAGATGATTTGAGTTAAACGGATTAACTGTTTGACTGAGAATTATGTACTTATAATCGCGCAGTTTCATTCCCACAGTTACCTTATATATGGGCTGTAGGTATTAGCGGAATAGTTTGTTACCTGAAGGAATGCGTGAGCGTGGCGCGTGCAAATGAGATAAACTAGTGAAAAATCACGGGTTTCGTTTTCTGATTAGTATATAATATATGTAGAAGAATACACTCAGAAAGATTAAGGAGATTAAGGGGCGTGCGAAGAAGACACCAGTGCTAGTAATCAAAACATTGCTATACCCCTGTGAATTTGTGCTTTGCATCACCTGTGGTCCCAGTAATTATTCTAGGTGGTGTTTGAATATTTTTGGCGAGAGGCCACGATACCGCAGAATTCGGGGGTCTGTAGCATTATGCGTAGACAGCTGCTTGAACTGTTGCTTACGATTTGCTTTACACTATCGGTGATCACCAATGCGGTTGGACGCAGCCTATATGTATGTATAGCTTGTGAGAGCTCTTTTGATTTTAGCTTCATATAATGATTATACCGTTTTAATAGATCAATGTAACTTAAGACGCTAGGAATGTCTTTTTGCTTCCAAGTTCACTCGATTATGAGCGGAGTCAACGTCGCAGGTCATTTGAAGCATTTTGAGCAATGATGATGTTGCAAATATGTTTTTGGAGTAATTTGCATTTTGTGCGCGTAGTGGGTACAGGGGGTGTGAACCTGCCCAGTACCCACTGCTGATTGCTGAGGTAAAAATAGCATCAATTTATTTTGCAATTTTCTACAAGCACATTGTTGACATTTTCGCGTTTTTCGTTATATGATGTATCGACTACAGCGCAAACAGGCTGACGGATTCACGATTTATGTTTACAAATAGGATATAGGTTAGGTTTGTAGATAAAGTCGGATTTGTCATTTACTCTTGGGTACATCCCCACAGTTCACAGTACAGCACAAGCCTGATTATTAAAACGGATTACAAGAGAATTAGAGAAGCGCTGCGCTGAATGCTTCTGAATTCTTAATTAGCGAAAAACGAGCTTAAGATTAATCAGTGGGTTTTGTGTATTGATTTACAGGATTGTGAAAAAGTGACAGAAACGAGCTTTTGCTTAAAGCAGCAGCTCACAATTTTCACCTTTGAGTTTGTCACCGGGCTGGAAAATGGCGGCTGAAAATAATGTTAAGGATGGCCTGCCAAATGTCAAGAACCCTATTGGCGCGGACTTGTCTGTTGACGAATCTGTGGGATTCTTGGCCGAGATTATTAACGAAATACTTTATTCTCCTATAAATTTGGCTCTCGTGGCAGCGATAGTTTACCTTCTTTACAAAATAATTAAAGGTAGAACGGAAACGAGCAGTGGACCACCTCCAGTATCTACACAACTGCCGAAGATGAAGAAAAAGGACATGACTCTTGAGGAATTGCGACAGTATGATGGGTCCCAATCTGATGGGCGCATTTTGGTTGCTGTCAACTCAAAAGTGTTCGATGTAACGCGTGGTAAACGTTTTTATGGACCTGGTAAGAATGACAAGTGTAACAGAGCTCAAAAGTAAGCAATACATAACGGTTTCTAAAATCCTTAATTTCAAGTGAAAAATTTCGGGATTTCTTGTTTTGTCTAAAGATGGTCCTTATTCATCCTTTGCCGGTCACGATGCCTCCAGAGCTCTTGCTATGTTCCAGACCGACCTTGTGAAAGAAGACTACGATGATTTATCTGACTTGAACAGTATGCAGATGGATTCGATCCGAGAATGGGAGGAGCAACTAGCAGGTTAAATTTTGTTTTAAAGTTTTCCAAAGTATCTAGAACAGAATGTATTGATTGGTTTGGTTTACGCATGATGTGGAGAGCTTATCGATTGTTTATTGGATTTTAGATAAGTATGATTTCGTTGGACGATTACTTAAGCCTGGTGAAGAACCAACTAATTACTCTGACGACGAAGAAACTGAGGCTGGTGAAGACGCTAGCAAATCCAAGGACGACTAGCATTTCGATATCTGTGACTGCAAACGTATGCTGTATTTCTTCTTACGTAATTCTATAAGCGTCAAGATTTTTCATTCTATAGCCAAATAATCTACCGCCCAGTGAAATTTACCGACCTAAACGTGTATATGTATATATACATTGCAGAAAATGAAATTATGAATTGATAAAGCAATTAAATATACACGCTCATGGGTTTCGAATTTCATCATCATTGGCTTGATGTGCTGGATTTTGATGCATAGACATTCGGAGGCCACGAATTCATTTCATAATTGTATGGGGACACCCATTAAATTATGATTTAACATGAGCGCGAGCATCAGTTTATATTTTCAAAACCATATAAAACGAGTACAAAATACATATTAAATTTATAAGTATACTCATTTATGGAGCACAAGTAAGCTGATACTTCAAAATCTTGAACTCAAACCTTCAGCTCAGGTTTTTTATCAATTCTTTGCTGAAGAATCGAAATTAAAGAAGGAACATAAAAGCTACCTAACTGAGACGGGGCTTCGGGAATCGAGTCTATCACGTGCATACTCATCCACTTCGGTAGCAGTATGTGGTTTAGTTATGCTATTAAAATATTTGGTGTACGCTGCTTCGTATGCTTCCTGCAACGTAGCTGGATCAGGATTGTAACGTTCATATGATGGCACTTTGTTTTGGTAGCCTCGACGGCAGGGTCTGCCTCTAGGTCTTCCTCGGTATGCAGCAGGATAAACAACAGGAACAGGACGGTGGCTATCGTGTCGCAATTCCCAGTCATTCATGTATCGATTGGTACTAAATCTATGACCTCTTGGAGCTGTTGACAAATGCTCACGAGGACTGCGATCCCTCCCCCTACTATTTTTGGAGAAGGGGCTCACGCTACGATATCGGTTTCGATTATATGCATCCTCAGATGGACTTCTGCTTCTTCTAGGACTTCTACTTCCCGTGTGACGTCTCTTGAGGGGAGTAGAGCTTCGAGAGCGACTACGTCGACTGGGGCTATGAGAAGTTCCAGATTTATATTCGCTCGGCAGTTCTCGATTTTTCCCTCGGGAATCTCGAGAACGAGAGCGGTCACGTCTTGGGCTTATGTCTCGGTCCCTTGAATTCCTTCGGTCAATAGGGCTGAAATCTTTTCTCGGTGTTAGGCAAAACTCTCTTAGAGAATAAGGAGGTCGGTCTTTCCCTGGGCTCATGGAGCGTCGCTTGAAGTTTGAGCCCTTCTCAAAGGGACTTCGTTCACGTTGGTAATCTGCAAACCTCCGACTAGTCTGCTCCGAATTTTTAACCAATTTGCACTTTTCTATGCGTGGGCTTCGTTCAACGTTATAGAAGGAAGGGCTTAAGGCTTGCGAAGATAAGCTACGTTGATCATCTTTATCTCCCGCAGCTCGTCTGGCTTCCAGTCTGTGTTTCTGTACACACATTAAATAGTTTAATACGATTCTCATATTCTCTGCTTTATACTAAAAACAAAACCTATACAAAGTTTTCGTGGGAGGATATTATTACAGGAGAGGATGAAAGAAGTATACTCACGAGGGACTAAATTTCGAAATATCACGAATAACTACTTACCATTATAGAAATGTAATTGCGTGTGAGTATACTTCCATAATTCTTTCCTAAATTCAACCTAGTAATATTCAAAGCTGTAGTCCATCTATTACCTTTATCCGCTCGAATAAATAATCTAAAAGGCGCACTGATTCAAGCTTTCTCCTCGCAACCATGTACATTCTTTCCTCCAAAGCTATTTTGTACTCCATACGTTTTTGCTCTTCTTTAGAAATCTCCGCTTCTTTTGCCGATTGTCTGCCCACAGAGCTAAAAGTACAAAAATTAAGATGTAGCATGATTATATAACAACGAGGCAATAAGAGGCAGACTGTTTTTATGTCTAGGGTCAATCTCACTTTTTCGCCTGCTTCTGCTGAAGATTTTGCCGTTCTTTCAGTTTTTCTTCATCAATTAGCCTCTCACGTTCTAGCCTCCTTTGAAGAATAGTGTTATCACTCATATGTTTAGACTTATCAAAATCGACCTGCAACCGATTTCCAAATTACAATATCTCACTGATCAGGTAATAGATTTGGCGTCCTAATTTTTAGCTTTCTAAAACTTACTTTTATTGACGCAACCCATGATTTGTTATTCTCTTGATACAGCAAAAAGCAACCCCGCAAAGCATCCATAGCCCGCACAAAACTTAGGTAATCTTTGTATTGGACATAAGCTTCAAACACAGGATCTTGACTGAATGTGAATGTCTTGATCCCAGCGATATTTGATTGCATTTGCTGACGGTACGGATCTAATACAGGGATGTCAACGCATCGCACATCGCCAAAAGTTTCCCACACCCGACGAAATAATTTCTCAGATGGTATTGGCTTATCCATGGACCTTTTTTCCGAAAACCACTTGCAAGGTAAACATTGAAAATGAATGGTATCTGGCCTTTCTCCTGCTTTCATTTCATTCATATGCTTTGCATCCCGAAAGAATGAGTCCCAATCATATTTTGATGGAAACTGTATCTTGGTTTCTGCTGTGCGAATCTTTAACAGTTCTCTAAATCCAGTTAACTTCAGAGCTTTCCCTACAAATATTTAAAAAATAAATCTATTGGTCTAACGCATCCATGCTCACTAAATAGGAAGACAAGGGTGTTTACCCACGCCTACACACCTGAGTTTTTTTCCAATGTAGAGCATGCAAGGGAAACAACAAATCCAAAATTTCAGCCCCATATGGGTAGAAATGGCGGAGATAGAAATTATTTACTCCGTCAAAAACGTATGCTTTGGAATGGAGCAGGGGGGCATTGCATTTGCCGCTGTCACCATGTTAATCTCCCATAAGCGATGCGTTTTTGACGGGGAAAATAATTTATATCTCTGCCATTTCTACCCATATGGGGCTGAAATTTTGGATTCGTGGTTTCCCTTGCATGCTCTACATTGGAAAAAAACTCAGGTCTGTAAGCGTGGGTAAACACCCTTGTCTTCCTATTAAGATAAGTTCAACCAAAAAATTCTGTAATCCCTCGGAGAATAGAATCCTGAATACATACTTACCATCGAGCCTGGACACGACTGCTTTTAATACTCCACGATTTTCCAAATCGCCCTCAAAGCGGATGAATTCCAGTGTATTTTTCACTACTTTCAAGGAAATGAAATTATCCGGAGCTACAAGTCCTTTAATTCGCTCCATTACTTCCCAACTAGACACTGATTTTCCCCCTCCATTGGGTATACTTTGCTTTAATGTCGGAAAATGCACTGTAATATTTATTCTAGCAATGGGCTTTAAAAAAAGTCCAAGCACAGGGAAAAAATTCACGGTATCCGATCTATCTAGGCATGGATGAATTTGTGACATTTTCCCGAGTTTTTGGTACCCTTAATGTAATAAACTTATGTTGCTGGCAAACGTGCACATTACTGAATGTCGAGCGGGGTCGAGCTACTGTCAAGATTTTCCATACTTTTTTTTCAAGCAGGTGAATTTCAAACTCATACTATTCATAGTTAATTACAATTTGTAGATACACACGACCTACGACGTGCAATGAAATATCAGCATAAGTTGTTCATGGTTTACTCGCAGCTGAATTTCAGCAGATTGACGTCAAGGAGATTCTATTCGCACAAACTTCTTAAACTTTTTAATATATAAAGGGAGTTCCTTTCAAGGCGCGCACACTACCCTTTTAGCCTGGTGGTTTTCTTACTTGAGGCTAGGCGGCTAAAGGAGTGTGGTATTTTTGGATGAGGAGCCCGCCGATTCCTCCCCTTCCTCCTCTCTACATCTGCTCCATGCTCAGTTGAGCGTTCAAATATAACGATATCAAAAACAGAGGAGGGAGGGGCCACGATCTGGCTATCGCCAAATATCATACACGTAGGAGGGCTAAGCTGCAGTATATCGATATTAAATTTTCATTCCGATTAATTGCCCAAATACTTTTAAAGGAGCATAAAAATTCGTTTTGTTGGAATTTTATGGTGAAAGTCAGGCTGTTAAGAAGCCACAGTCATTTTATACTGCACAATTTCCAATTTCATATTTAATTGTTATTTTTGGATTCGTATTTAAAAATTTTAAATCGGTTTTAACGCATGGGTCCAAGCGATTTTTTTAAATTCTCGCCCCACCGATATCGATATCAACGGGGTAGGGGTCGAGGCGAAGCTATCGGTTGATATCCTACAGGGGAGGAGGGGAAAAAAATCGGCGGATTTTTGATATCGATATATTTGAACGCTCCCTGGAAGGTGCTGTGAGGAGCGGCGGGACTGAGGTGAGGAGTTCCACAGAGGAGTGAGGCTGTTTACCATTGAGTTTAAACGGGAGAAACTTCACTCCGTGGCGCCGCGCGGCTTAAAAGGAACACCCGTTATTTTTATAACCAGGGGAAGAACAAAAGGGAGTTCCTTTTAAGGCGCGCATACTGCCCTTTCAGCCGCGGTGTCCAATGGTTTTCTTTCAGAGGCTAAGCGGCTAAAGAGTGTGGTAGGATAACAGGTAGGAACAAGAGCCATAAATAAGGACAATTATCACGTTCCCTGTGATATAATTGTCACATATTTGTAGTACTAGCAAGCACATGATCTCACGTGATATCACGTATCCCGTGATATCGGGAAGTGGGGCAATACGGACAGTAAATAGCCGTAAGATTTTCCTCGGCTGACTGTATCCATTACTTCACTCAAGAGCGTCACAATGCCAAGCAGTTTGCATTGGTGGATAGCTTCGGTCTTTTTCTATATATTAAACTAAATTTCATGTTCTTAGGTCAAAGTTCGAAGATACTGCAACGCTAGAAGTCTACTGCCGAGGAATCCTGGCTTTTTTCAGTATAAGCGTTGCAGCTACTTTACACTTTACCTAGAGAAATTAAATTTTACATGTAATCCAGAAAACAAACTCAGCTATCCAGCAAGCCAAACCATTTGACTCTAGGACGTTCCTGAGCGGAGTAATTTGAAAGGGAACTCAGTAACTTTCGGTTCTACACTACAGCGGAGAACCTGCTTGCGCGTGAGAATCCCAATGCTTCTCTTATGGGAGTGGGAAATTTGGTGATGCCTCTCACTTTAACTTTTATTTCCTTCAAAATTATGGCGGTTAGAGCGCCTTGCACCCCAGATTATTGTGTGCAGGAGACCTCAGATGTGTTTTAAAACAAAAAACACGAAAATCCGCCAAGACATAAAATTTCCACGGCATCTCAACTAAAGCATGCACTGAATTTAGCTAAGGTTGTGATATTAAAATTGCAATATCACTAACTGTGTGATATATCACAACCTAGTCGACAGATATCACGGGAGCCGTGATATCCTCAAAATCACAAACCGAGCGTCCTTGCTACTGCCTGGATAAGGAGCCCGCCGATTCCTCCCCTTCCTCCTCTCTATAGCTGCTCCATGCTCAGTGGACGGTGCTGTGAGTAGCGGCAGGACGGAAAAATAAAGTTAGCCGAAATGCCGAAATGGAACATCAATCTAGCCGAAAAAAGCTAGAAACCGTGGAGACAGTGTTTAATGTATGGATTATGTGAGTCTGATGAATATTTCGTTACCCGAAATCATTTCGGTTAGTTTGACTTCTACCCGAAACGACGAATATTTTACTTTTCAGTGTTCTAGACTCCCGAAATAATGATTTCACTTCTCGTTGATTGTTTCCGGCCCATCCAAAATCATTTCGGTCAGTTTGACTTCTACCCGAAACGACGAATATTTTACTTTTCAGTGTTCTAGACTCCCGAAATAATGATTTCACTTCTCGTTGATTCTTTCTGACACGGTTTTGATTATTTTTTGAAAATTAATGATAAATAAGCATGAATTTATGAATGTTGAATCCTCGTTGTAGCAGAATATATGAAAAGGAATGGAGAAATATATGATTCTGTGACCGAGAAGATAGGTGCAAGTCCTGAGAGCAATGAGTTTAGAGAAGGACAAGGAATTCACCTGACAAGAGGATCGTGATTATAGCTTAACGCACACATTTTAATTTATGAATCAATTGCTTAACAGAAAGTCAATTAAGGATTGAACAAAGAATCTCATTTATGATTCACGAGTTGAACTGTTACACACGCCATCAATTCTTCTTAGAGAGCTTCACCAAAAAATAAATGCAGAATAAAAGAACCAATGCGAATACACCAAGTAATCCAATCATGTAATAAGTATAACTGGATGTCTTAAAAACTGATTCTTCAAGATGTTCCATCACTTCTTCCTCCTTCCGAACTGTTGACAAGAGGTTGGTCAGGATCCCCGTTTGGCTAACCATTTCTCTCTTCTGTTGACCATTTACGAAAAAATTTACTCGGCAATTTCTTAGAGGTTAGGAGTTCCAGTGAGGAGTGAGGCTGTGGGCCATAGCAGAGTTAAAACGGGGGAAACTTCACTCCGTGGCGCCGTGTGGCTTAAAACGAACACCCGATATATAGCGGACGCTTTGGAGCTGAGATATGGCTGAAAACAATTTACGTTTCCAGTGCTTCCTGAGAAAAGTAGCGAGCAGCACGAAAGCTAGCCGTAATGCTTTTCTTACGGGTGCGGGACCGCAGATTCCACTGCGCCGTTTAAATAAAAGACCCTTTACTAAAGGGCCTTTAGTAGCCGACGCTGTCGGCTATATAAGGTTCGCGGAAAACTGATCCACGACATTCTTATTCCCTGTAAACACATTCCTGGATAACTCGTCACTAGAAAAAGTGAACCTCTTGAATACAGATCTCTAGGTAAACTGGTCGGCGAGATTAGTGATCACCTAGGCAAGGAGACTCGGTTATTTGGAGGTAGAGTGAGAGGCAAGTCTCTAATCTCCGATTTACAGCGTGAGTCGGCAAGGGTGTATGACCATTTCGTTCGCGCCAACAATTCACGGGCGTCGCGTAAGCAAACTTCAACAATGCCTCACATAAAATACACTGTAAACTTGAATTCCGCGCTGTTGACGATTGCCAACTCCCCTAATATGCAGAAAACTCGGTAGAGTTTTCCGCACGGGAGAGATTAGAGAGAGGACTAGTGATCACTTGGATAACTGATCCTTTAGGAATACTTAATCACAAAATCTTGCAGAGCTTGAATTTTTAGAATATATTGACTAGCAAGCATTGCAAATGGGAGATGCAAATTAATCATTTCCCCCTTCCCCTCCTAGGATGTCACACACAAGTATTATTACTAAGACGGGTAGGATGGAAGTCAGCTCGACTCCCCCTATGATTTCCTGTGCTGCGCGACTCTCCGACCTTACCTCACCTAATTAATGGAGATATAACTGTAATTATTTTTACCTTACCTAACCTAATTGCTAGAGATACAACTATAAGCAAAGCCATCCAGACCCGATCTTACTTCACTGCCAATGTGAAGTAAATGTGTTGCTAGGGAAAATTTATGCCATACGCAGTCTGGCATAAACACTGCCTAGCGTAAAGGTATACATTTTCCCAGCAACCCAACATTGGTAATGAAATGAGATAGGCATTATTTTCCTATATGGACATTAAAAACGAAAATATGGGCTGTGAAAGAAACAGCTTCGGGGGTTCTTTAAATTGTAAGGGAAAAATTAGTATTAACTAACCTGAAATGCATCTAACTTGAGGTCAAGCATGGTTAAAAGGTTAGTCATAGGACAGGATTCCCGATCTTTCCCCTTACTTACTAATAAACGTTTTTGGTTTTCGTATCATTCAGATTGTACACCAAACAATGGCATTACAGCTCTTAAGCTTCACATTTAACTTCACAGAAAATATTTAAAAAAGGGATCAGTATTCCTATGTACCAGCTATCCTAGCAGCTCAGTTTACCTAGGGCATCAGTAATCAGGTGTATCACTTATCCGGGGGATCAGCCAACTGGTAGATCAGTTACCCGGGGCCCACTTTACCGGGGTCCACTATTCCGTGGATCGGTGGACTGATTACCAAAGCGTCACAGCGATAAGCTGATTGCTTCATTCGATAGCTGAGACTTTACGCTCTGCTTTGCATTAACTAACATCTCTGTAGGTGAAAGGTTACCGACGCTGCAACGCTGAAAATCAACTTACCTCGTAAAACTGACTTTTTTCCGTATGGGCACTGCCCACTGCAGCGTCGGTAAACATTGACTTGTAGAGATAAAAATTAATGCAAAGAAGAGCTAAAAGTATCAGCTATCGCACAGTGCAATCAGCTTGACGCTGTGACACTTTGGAGCTGACAAATCACTGGTGGAAGGAAATGGGAAGTCCATTCGTCACTCCTGCTCGCTGCAAGGCAGTGCAGTGGAAGAGGAAGAAGCGGACGGCAGCTTCCCTATCACTTTTCCTGCTCGTAAACTAGCCGGGCACCGCACGTAAGCTTAGATAACGTGCGGAGGCTATCGAAATCGACTGGGCCGTTTAAAAAAAAGACCCTTTAAGACAGCCAACAAAAGCCGACATATCGGGTCCTAGTTAGGCGATACCAACGGCCGTCGGATGCTACTTAGCCGATTCCAGAAACTTTAGCTCTGTTTATTTTGTTGTTCGTGTACTCATTCATCATTCATTTCATACATTCCTTTCCTATATGGCTAAGTCAAATTCCATTATTCGGCATTAACAAGCAGATCTCACGAGAACTGATGGAGATAGAGAAAAATGCGATTACGACACGGAAAATCCAGAATCAAATGAGGCCCTCACAAATAAAGATTGAATATTAGTATATTTAACTCAATAAACAGTGCTATCAACTACAATTGGACAGTAAAAGCGCTCAGCTTACCCTAGGCGACCTGATTTGATATTCCGACACTCGCTTTGCTCGGGTCGGCGTCGCGGTTGCAAGAGCCCAACTCAAGATGAATTATGCTTCAGTTTGCCACGTTGCGACCCCCTTCGAAAACGTAAACGTATAGAATCAAAGAACGTAAAGGGAGTACATTCCCCCAAGAGTTCAGGCATAAGTCATAAGCTATGTCTCATTCTTTCATTCGCCACCTAACGACCCATTTCGAAAGTACTGACTTTTAAAATTAAGAATACAGAGGGCGCATAATCACTGCATAGTGCGCCCCCTATTATCAGATCATGTGTGTGAGCACTGCAGGTTTCTCCGACAGATGGCGTTCGGAGAACAAATGAGGGAAAAGTTGACTTTTGCATGCATTTAAACGAGAATTGGGGGTCTCTTCTAGTCATCATCGAAGGATGACGTCATTTGAAGATGGCTGAACCAGGGGCGCAGTTCCACTTGATATGCGCTTCAACGCAGGGGTGGTATGTATTGTACTGTAATAGTATTATCACATTGCTGCGCAGAACCTCGTGTGCAGCATATCCGAGAATATGGTTATGTATGGGGAGTACATAAACACCCAAATATTACTGCGTCGTGTATGAAATGCTGACTCATTATTAGACGTGCTACTGTATGCCACCTAGTAGCAATATTGGCGTCTACGTTTTAAAGTTTCCTCCTACAGATAGCGTACCAAAGCGGGCATGACGTCATCTCATGGAACAACTGAGAGAGAAGTTGACCTTAGCATGCTTTTAAACGAGGAGGGGGGGCCTATACTGTACTCGTACTGAATGTACAGTATGTACGAGACATGTGTTTAGATGGGGCGTGTACACGACTCACGGCCGATACGAGACCATAAGGATCTAGCTACGCTATCTCCTAATAACCAACATGAAAGGTACGGGAACAGGGCCACAGAAATTCTAGAGAAAAGCTAGTTTTTCTGAATGCACAATATTCATTTTCGGAGATTTAAAAAAAGCTGACCCAACTAGAAAATACCAGGGGGGAGACATAGAAAAGTGTCATGTCCAGTGACACAAATCTAATCAGCTTTCCTCTGTGCAGGTACATTCTAGCTAGGAAAGAACCTAAATGTAACCCAATAATTGCAATTTCATCCGCTTTCTCCTAAGCAAAATATTTAAAGAGATAGTATCATCTAAAGATGCAGACTACTGTTTCCACTTTTATGGCTTCTCCAGCTCCAGCTGTCTAGGTTTAAATCTACGTTTTATTGTAATTTGCTGTAATAATCCGGTTATAGCTACTTAAATTGTATAAACTTTGTAAACATTAGTAAATAACAAGTTATAACTGACACCATGTGGAATATGAAGTTTTCGATAATCAGGCAGTTATCTAATGTAATGCAAAGTTGAGTTTACTGTAATCGTACTTAGGCGTTGCAAGGTGCAAGAGTTCATTGGATGATGTAGTAGTTCAAAATTTGCTTTAAGCAAGCATATAACATACATAGATGTATGTAGTTTGAAACCAAATTCTTGGATTACTATTTTTTTCTGAATATGTTTAATATATTGTAGAATAAAAGCACCAGTATCATCAACTCTAGTCAAATAATTCCAACTGTGACGCGGGTTGTTATAAGAACTGATTTATTCAAACAGTAAAAACCGAGTGAGTTATTATTGTAGTTGTAATGCTAGTTATGGCTGGACTCTAGAAGAGAGTCCAGAGGGAAGTTAATCCTATGTTGTAGCATCTTGTCCTAGAAGAGGAGAAGATGCTCTTGACCTGTATTTGAGAGGAACGGGTATCTTGGAGAAGTCTCGGGGAAACACGTTCACTCATGTGTATAATGTATTATAGTGTATTGGACAGGAGGTGATGATGTGAGCAGAGTAGCTGCGGAAGGTTCCTGCCATACTATACACTAGCCTGAATATGTATTCAGTGTTTGTGTTGTAAATGTGAATTTACCTAACACTAACTTAGCCTAGGATGATCACAGATAATTAATTAGGAATGCGTGAACATTCAACACCTGAATTTTTACCTGAATTTAGCTGATGGTTATCATAATCTGGTATAATTACCAAGCTCTTCACTCTTTAAAGTATTTAATTTCTTAAAGTTCTTGGCTTATCGCAGTTAATTAATTACTAAATGTATTACACGACACGTTACGGCCACAGCAGGGGCAGAATGTCACATTTGGGACGGCCCAAGTTTATTAATTTTAGATAAATTAAATATTTTGTATTATTTCATACATATTCATTTGTATGAACTTTGTGTCCTTGACATTCCAGCTCATTACCGTACGTTTTAGTTTGTAGTTAATGCATCTCCTTCTCGTTGTATCTTAATGTTGCACGCACATCATACACACGAAGGTCCTCTCTCTTGAAAGAAACTTTTTTTTCTGGACAAGTGCTTCTCTCCAAATTTTCATCAGAACATTATGTTCTTCTTGTTATTCTCTTGGTTGATTTTCACTAATTTTGAATGTAGTGTTCATCAATTCTTTCAAGTTCTTGTGTATGTTAGTTTTAGCGGCTACGTAATAGAAAACAATTTTTGATGGGCGAGAGCGGTCGCTAATTTTGCCTACTCTATGGCAATAATGTATTGCTCACGGGTCTGCGTTGACCTAGGCAAGGAGACTTTCAGTCGGTTACTTAGAGGTAGAGCGTGAGGCAAGTCTCTTATCTCCGATTTACAGAAATTGTCGACAACGATAAGTATAGCTACCTTTGGCGCCGTCAGATACGTGCGCTGTTACTCAACTTCAAAAATGCTATCAAATAATATCAAATACATTCTTAAATTTAATTACGCGTGTAGATTACCCACTCTCGTGTTGCTAAAATCTGGGCCGAGTTTTCAGCATTCAGAGAGATTAGAGAGAGTGTTTACCTTAGTTTCTATTACACATCTCACGCGTTGGTTCAGATGCTCCCTGTTCTCCAGAGGCTATTGCGATCGGCGGTTGGGCTGTCAACAATTGTATATAAAGCGTAGTTACGCGTAGATATAGTTAAGCTATGCGGAAGTACCCGTTTGCAATCATATATCTACACAATATATCAACAATTACTTTACATATATATAAAAGGGGGACGGAATTGCTGTTGCGATCGGCGTTTTGGCTGTCAACAATTGGATATATAGTTAAGATTCACGGGTAAATATAGTAAAGCTTTGCGTAATTACACTTTATGTACACCAAAAGTTACATTTTATACATATAAGGGGGTGCTATTGCGATCGACATTATGGCTGTCAACAATGGGTTACACTGTTTATCCGTGCATAAAACACTACATAGAGACTGTTTATTATCTGTAAATGCATTCCGATCAGTTTCACGGCTGTCCTCACTCCTTTTCTTAATCGCGGTTATGTTTGCTATTCTTCAATTAGGGTTCGGGGTTTCGCTGTATTAGAAAAAGGCTTTTGTGACTGGAGGTGCGCTCTGTCCACCGTTGGAAACTTTGAATGAAAACTGCGCAAGCTGGGTCAATCAATGTGCGCCTCACCCTGCTGGAGAAATCAACGTCCCTCTTGAAATTTTAACTCAAGCGTTTTCAAATGCTATAACATTGAATGAAAATGTCCGAATTCCCACTTATCATTCTGATCAGTTTCAGCTGAAGCAGCTCTGTCATTGTTCAAGAACCAACCGATATTTACATGAACACCTGAGGACTGGCCGACTTTTATTGCGCATTACCGGGAGTCGACCCTAACCTGCGGATTTACGGACAGCGAAAACGTTCAGCGTCTTCAGAAATCGCTACGTGGGAAGCCCGAGAAACCGTTATCGCTCTCCTGTCATCCCCTAAGAAAGTCGACAGGATTATTCAGAGTTTGCAGCTTCGTTTTGGTCGTCCACATGTGATAATCGAGACCTTTGTAGAAAATAATAAGCAGTACGCTGCACCTCGAGAGGATGATTTTAATGCTTTGGTTTCTTTTGGTTGCATGGTTGAGAATCTGGTTGGGACGATGGAGAATCTCAACAATACTGGCCACTCCGGTACGGGTACGTTAAAAGAAAGTATGTTTTTGTTGTTTCGGAATAAGTCATCGGGCCCCTGAGTGCAAGAAGAAACGAGAGTGCGGTGTAGACAACTGCAAAATCAACCATCAACCGCTACTACATCAGGTCAGAGGGTCAACTGGAAATCGAGTGGTTATGACACACAGTCAAAACGGGGGGAAGACATTGATAAAAGTTATTCCTGTTACCATCTTTGGACCGAAGAAGACGATAAACACCTTTGCTCAGATTGATGATGCGGCGTCTACTACCATGGTTGACAAAGACTTGGCGGACTCGTTAGGACTTGTTGGAATCAGTAATCCCGTGACTCTTCAATGGACTAATGGCATTCGTAGGACTGATCATTCATCGAAAATTGTCACCGTGAAAATACAGGGAAGAATTACAGCAGATATCTACGAGATGAAGAATGCTGTGACAATTAAGAACATGAGTCTGCCCTGGTACAGCTGTGATGTGGAGAAGCTTAGCTACCTAGCCTCATCTCAAGTACGGAGACGTTTCTACTCTTAAACTTGTGCAACCAACGATTCTCATTGCTGGAGATAACGCTCGTTTGGCTACATCACTCGAGGTCTACGAAGGTCCGAAGAATGCTCCGGTTTTCTCACGAACTCGTTTAGGATGGTATATCCATGGTCCGTCTGGACTACTTGAAGGTCGGGTTGATGAAGATTTTCTTATGCACTGCAATGTACACGTGAACACCGACGAAGAGATCCATCAGCTAGTC